>JAOUQW010000049.1:5218903-5229846 GCA_028565825.1 Olivaichthys viedmensis | reverse complement strand
CCCCCTTTCCCCCCTCCCAAAAAAAAAAAACTCACAAATGATAGGTAGTTTCAATCATTATTTAAAAGGGTCAGTTGTGTGAATGGGAGGTTTTTCATAGAATTTGCAATTTGCCTCACAGGCAGCAGAGGGCGTTAAAAATGACAGCTTGCTTCTTTAAAATGGTTGTTCATTTGATATGAATATAATATACAGTATATGATTTAATCCCAGCTGCCCTAAAAGAGCCAGCCTGCTTCTGGACAGTGATAATTCTGTTTGTGGGAATTTACCTTTCACCATAACTACAGCATAACTGTCTTTCCCTTATCATCTCCTCTTTCTTTGTCACTGTTTTACTCTGTCTCTGTCTCTTTTCCATCATAGCATGAGGACACTTGAATAAATCAGGGTCAGGGCTCTGCTCTCTACTCTCCATTTCAGTGTGTGAGCTTATATATAAACCCTTTCAGATCACCTTTCATAAGACACCATCATTTATATATGCAAATGCAGCCATCCTAAACTCCCGAACAGAGATAAGAGAGCAGAGGGCAACAGGAGTGGCACTCCTTAACAAAATACATTTCATCCCTCTGATCCTACCTCATAAACACACACACACACACACACACTCACTTAAAGCAGGCTTCATCAAAACCAGGCCACTCATCTATATTTCACTTTAGCTTGTTCTTTCAAGCACTTTTCTGCCACGCTTTGATCACAGAAGACAAAAGTGTTCATATCTTTGTGAGCGGTTTGCAGGTTAGTTCACGATGAGGGGGGTTCAGACCCTCAGAGACACATTTTCAGACTCAAAATTAAACCTCTGTCTCCATTAGGTCTTCAGTCCATCTCACCCGAACTGAGATTTTTATGAGGTTTAAAGAGGTTCAGAAGGGGAAAACAGACATCTGGGTGGAACATTATATTTGTAGATTGTTTTTACACAGCAATTCAAAGGAGGAGGTCACATTGTTGTGCTATTACAAGCATCTCTTAGACACCCACTTGTTATAAGCAACACCAACAAACCCACCTAAATAATAGAACCGGATCTTCTGCAAAAATGATAGGACTTTGGGCGAGGAACAGCGATGTGTTTGGATTTTGTTTTATTTCATATGAATTAAGCCACAAGAAAGGAAATAACTGAAAATTCCACCCCTAACCCTAACCTTCGTAACTTTTCATAAAAGTTGAGGCGTGCAAATGATTTTTTTATTTGCAAGTGTGAATCCATGTTAAAAAGATAATCGATACAATGCACAAACACACTTTACTAAGTACTCTCTTAGGATGTTATAACTCAAGAGTGGGTAGTTGCTGCTGTATCTCCCTTTGGTCAGAAAAGCAAAATAGCAAAATCCTTTTTTTCTTCTTCTTTACATTATTCATGAATTAGGTCATGCAATTGATATTTGATCATTTGCTAGGTAAGACCAAGGCTCTATTACCCTCATGCACGAATATATTGTCTAGGATATACAGTACTGTGCAAAGGTCTTTGGCACGCTAAATGTTTCATATACAGTATATTTTGTCTAGGATGTTTATTTTATGTCTTCTGCATTATTGTGTCAGTAGAAAAGAGGAAATTTAAGATTTCCAAACATTAATTTTACATAGAGAATTTTTTGTATGTTATTAAATTTATATTTACTTATTTGGCTGACACTTTTATCCAAAGCAACTTACAAATTGAGACAGGATTCAATTGAGTAGTTGAAGCTTAAGGGGCCTTGCTCAAGTGCCCAAATGTGGCAGCTTGGTGGTGCCAGGATTTGAACTCTTCCGATTAGTAGCCCAAAGCCCTAAACCTTAACCACTGGGCCACCACTGCCCCCAATAAAGTGACATATAAAGTAAAAAAAACACTTTTAAGATAAAAAATATAATCAAGGCTGTCTGGGATTTTACCTTAAAACTGCACGACAGTGTGCCTAAGAGAATTGATGCAGTTTTAAAGGCAAAGGCTGCTCACATCAAATATTGATTTGGTTTTATTTTTTTTATTTTTTTTTACTGTTTACTGCTTGTATAGTGCATTTTTTTTTTACATTTAGAAAAAAATTTGAAAGCATCTTTGCTATACAGAATTTATTTACATGTGCCTAAGACTTTTGCACAGTACTGTAGATGCAGAGCAGAAACACATGTTAATGGTCCTCTTGTGCTCCTCAATTCGTGTAAACTTTCTCATATCTACACTGACGTGGTCAATATGAGAAAAGAAGACACAGATGCAGCACAGGGATCGAGGTGGGGGGATTTATGGTTTTTGTCTGCGCACTCATTGTTTAAGTGAGTGTACTTGACCTTCTGTCCGTTTGGAAGCTCTGGAACATGTTATTGACTCCCATTTTCCCTTTCCAGCTCCGGCCCAATCCTGCCGCCTCCTCTCACGATTACCCTCTCTCCCACGGCTTCCCATCAGATTTAGCTAAAGGTCAACATCTTTTCTGGCCCTCTCAGCCTAACAGAGCCGCTTCCTCACATTTCAATAGAGGAAATACTTGTGAGTTTGAAAGTCGTTTGACCGCGCTGCAGATCCTGCGGGTTCTGGAAAGGCCCATTAGAGCATGTATGCTCCCTCCCAGTCCTGTCAGTCCAGTGCAGCGTCAAAGCTAGGTATTCATGCAAACATATGGAATTTATGTATTAACACATGCCAGATTTCCTTATTGAACAGAGACAGGGCAGTAATAGTGGTAAAACTGTAAAACAAAATCCACTGTGCTGGCTCTCTGTAATGAGTCAGAAAGAGTGAGTCTGAGCGCTTGGATTTTTTAAATCCATAGCTTAAGATTGCCATCCTGTGGTCAGGGGAGTAAGTGCAGTTTCAGCAAAACAGCTACTTTTTTGATGTTCATTGTGATTTTTTAATGCATTTTAACATCATTTAAATACACAAATTTCTCTGTAGTTTATTGATAATGACTGTGGAATCTGTTTACCCAAGTGCTTTAAAAATTGATGTACATTTTCTTTTTGTTACTATGTAGGTTTTGAAATATGACCTAAATTAACATATTTATAAGTACAGAGTGTACTGTGATTAATGACTGCTGAAAAATATCACCACATTTACAGGTCTATCTCTGAGTTTACTGACAGGCAGTAAAAACTTTTATTCATTTTAGTTTAGTTTTAGTAATAGTCTTTGTAGTTCCAAAACCTGCATAAACCGTTTTTTATCAATGACTGAGATTTAAAACACTTTTAAAAGTCTTTCAGCTGTGTAATGAGTGAAAAATGCATTATAATATTATGATTATTCCTACAAATTACATTGTTACAGTATATGAGATCAAATACATTAAAATCATATGAAACATCTTAAGTTCCTTTTTGTGGTGATGAATTATCATATTCTAATGTCATTCTCTAACTTGTGCTCCCTTATTTAAAAAAGTGTAATATTTAAGTAATCAATGCTGAAAGGAAGCTAAGTGAAGCGAGATAATCTTACGATAAACATCTTAAAGAAAGCAAATCCCACAATAGTTTAAATACGGCATTTCCTTGCAAAGTACCAGGCCAGATAATAGGTGATAATGTTAAACGTATTTCCTCAATTCTATATATTTACCCTTGCTAAGCTACTATTTTCAGCAGTGTTTCCTTTTTCGACTGGTGCTAGAAAACCCCTCAGGAGGGCAGACAGGTGTCCATAGTCACATGTAGGGTAGAATAAAATCTGTTTAGATAAAATCTAACCTGTCTGCATATAGCAGAAAGAGAGAGAGTCTAAAGATCACCTGCCTGCCTTTTTCAAGCTAAAAAATCCAAAATGAAAGCCACAGCAGACCTGTTTAAATTAGCCTTTCCCCCCAGGTGCCTTTAAATCAAATAAAACACAACAGTCTGAGTCCAAACAAGTTAAAAGAACGTCCTTGCGGGTTTTATCCACTAAAGCAATAGTAACTAGAACAACCTTCTCAAAGGCTAAAGCGTCCCAGCGGCCCAACACTCAATAAAGATTTGGCTACTTAAGAAGGTCGAAACAGCAAGCCATTAAAGGGCTTGACATGGACCCAGCTAGCACACTGCTTTCGCCATCGCTCACAGAGAGCTAATGCAATTTCTCACTGATGGTCTGTCTCATCCAGGCCACTGATAGGTTTAGGCTGATGCATGATGCAAATGACACAGCAGTTGAGTTCTAGACCTATGTATATATCTTCATCACCTGCAGGTTCTCTCTGTGTGGCCCACGTCCCTCGAGACTCCCTTATTCACTTTCACTCCATCCTGTCTCCTTCTGAACAACAGTCGGATTTTCAGCTAAAAGCTCAATGTTGAGATATTGTGTTAGGAGGTCTATAAAGATTTATCGATTCTAAAGGCAAGGCTTCAGAATAGATGCTAAACACTCATGAGGTAGACTTCTTTTTGGCATATTAAGTTGTTAATGATTGCTTTTTCTCTGGCTGAAATAGTTGGAAATCTTTCTTTGATCCAAAATTTGCTGCAAAGCCTCTAATTTCCAGATCCATGAACTCAAAATTCAGCATGACTGCACCCACATTATTGGACTATTAGTTAATTAAAAGTTGCTTTATGCCAATAATGAGTCATTATAGAGACTCATTTTTAATTCATGGGGCTCTGGGAGTAAAACTTCTCTGCTCTGTTAACTGTCAGAGCTCTGTCTTGTCAGATATGAGTCAGTTTGGAGTGACTGTGCCACTTCAAAAGTCCAGCTCTAATTAAGGATGAAAGACGACGGGTTTGAGAGCAGACCAGACATTCTCCTCTTCCCTCAATCATTTCTCAGCCAAAGCATCTTCCAACTTCGCCTTACATTACCAAATTTTAAAAAGCTGGAAGACGGCATGTGGAAGCACAGCCAACAGACTTAAAGTAAGTTATTCTGCACTAATCGACTGCTTGACTAATTGACTTACTCCAGCTAACAAGAAAGACCTTAAAAAACTCAGTCTATCAAACATTCCTCATTAAAATCACCCAATTATGTTAATAACAGTGTTAACAACTGTGTCAGTTTATTAGCCTATTCTTGAATTGGTTTTAGCACTAATATTTTGGAAAAAACACATGAGTGCTGTGATATAGCTTTATTTGGAAGTGGGTGCTTTTCTTCTCTGTCACTGTACCAACATAGTCTCATACTTGCAAATTTGTAACATTTCGCACGACTCAATAAGAATGAACCGTTACGAAGGTTAAGGTAAGGTTAGGGGCGGTGTTAGCCTTTGTACCTTTTCTAACAACTTGCATCGTGGGAAATCCAACCCCATCGTTTGAATTTGCACATATTTTTCAGAATGTGATTACTCCTGACAGAACAATTGTATTGTCAAATGATCAAAATCAAATGATTTTGTTTTCTTCTTTAAAAAATAAGAACAACATTTTTATAAGTAGTATTTTGATTATAAGCTACTTTGACTTTTAGTATTTTGATTATTAGAGACACTTTACAAAATGAAAAATGATAGCAGTCATGATTCAGAGAAACTCGCAATGTTTCATTAGCTGTATGTTCTGGCTACCTTTGTGAGCTTCAACCACAATTGTATTTATTTAAATATGTCTTTCAGCTACTATTTACTTTTTGTTTGGTTTCTCTTCAGTAGGAGCGGCAAATCAGTGGAACAAAGAGACAATAATTTTTTTCCTTGTAGTCCCAGCCTCGACTTTTACCGTGTTTGCTTTTGAAGTGCCGTTCGCTGGCGTTGGCGCCTGTTTTTATATTTTGTTTGTTTTTGCGCTTTTGACTGACAAGCTTTGTTTGCTGTTTGTCAGGCTGCAATCAAGGCTGCAGTGCCACGATTACAAGCTTACATCAAAGTTCCTCTTTCCCTCCGCATCCCCTGCCCCGGCTGCTCCCAGAGGAGCTGTCTGCTCAGACATGTGTGAGAGAGAGAGAGAGAGAGAGAGACAGAGGGGAGAGAGAGACAGAGAGAGAGAGGAGAGAGACAGAGAGAGAGGGGAGAGAGAGAGGGCTGTGGGTTCTACAGGTTCTGCTTCATGGCCCTGAGCATTAGCGCTGTTCTCTTTGTTGCCGCTGTCATGCGTAAGGAGATAAAGTTGAGGAGGGGCCCGGCGTGGAGCCTTCCAGGGCCGACACCGCTAATCTGCTCTTCTCCTCAATCCTCTTCTCCCCTCTCCAGCTGCACCAGTCCCTGCGCTAAATCCTCCATATCTCCCTCCCAGGACATCGGCTCTTGTGTTTGAACAATGCCCTCTTAGCAGGGCCTGGATAGCAGCCCAAGAGTCTCTCTCTTTCTCGCAGTCTCTTTCTTTCTCTTCTCCAGGAGGATGCTATGGGCGCACAGAGCGTCAGGATTGAGTAAGAAAACAACTTGGTGGCCTCCTTGATTATTATTTTTTTTCAATAGAACAAACCTGATCTTATGTAAAAGTTGTGATGATGTGGTTGGATTTCATTTGAATTCATGTGAATGAAAAAGTACAAACGCCAACCCTAACCTTAACCTTTGTAATTTTTCATATGAAAAAGTTTTAAAACCATGTAGGATATAACAAAGCAGGGAAAGATGTGGAGAGAGAAAGAAATGAGATGTTGTACTTAAGTTTCACATTGCAAGCAAAGCACTTTATTATTTTCTTAAAAGGAAAAAACAAAGTGTATGAGGAGACATAAAGGCTACAGAGATGCTATATGTGTGTGTGTGTGTGTGTGTGTGTGTGTGTGTGTGTGTGCGCGCGCAGGACAGCCGTGGGAATACGGAGCGCTCCGTCGAATGCCAGCCTCCCATCTCCTCCTCTGTCAAGTCGAGTCCTCAAATCTAATTTGAATGCTAATTATTTTGGTCAGTTTATAAACTATAGATCAACCCAGTGTCTTGGTTTTTCCCCTCTCTCTCTTTTCCTCTGTGTGAATCCTGAAGCGCTGTCCCCGGAGGATCTGAATCACCTTGCCTTCCAACTTGTCTCCTGTCTCGGCTTCTTTCATTATACAACACATGACCTATCACATATTCCTCTTTTTACCGCCATTCGGGCCTTGTTGCCAGCCATCATTGAAGGGGGGAAAAAAAGCACTCTGCTCGTTTCATCTTTCCTCTGCTGCAGTTTTCGTCTTGTTACTTGTCTCTCTCTCTATCTCTCTCTCTCTCTCTATCTCTCTCTCTCTCTCTCTCTCTCTCTCTCTCTCTCTCTCTCTCTGAAAGATCTCTTGCCAATTGCGTTCTTTGCTTTTCCCCTGTGGAGCAAGCTGCATCTTCAGAGCTGACAATTCGTACTTCTTTTATTGTAACATTTTCCCCCTTCTTCTTCTTCTCACTGAATGAAAACATTGCAGAAAACCACACCAAGAACACGTCTGCACGGCTTCTGACAGAAACGGAGCTCGAAGTCTGAAGTGCCTGAAGAAGTCAGATTTGAAACAAGAGCTTCAGATGCTCTGTATCAGTCACCCAGCTATTCATATCGACTCTACTCTGATTTTTCCCATCATTCCAGTTTATTTTCCTTTTATTAAACCAGTTGATCTGATTAAATTAAAGCTACTAACTAATTGATGTATAGATAGATAGATAGATAGACAGACAGACACAGTGCAAAAGTCTGCATCCCCATCTCTATTTTACAATTTATCTACAAAAAATAAAATTCCAAAAAGTTACAAACGAAATGTGGGCATATCCTGCTACAAGACAACAATCCAAAATATAAGTCAAAACCAACAAAAATATATATATCGTCCTGAGGGTGCGCAAACTTTTCCACTCAACTCGATAGATAGATAGATAGATAGATAGATATAGATGTAATAATTCCCAAAGGGACATTTGGGTGCTACAGTATCCAGTAACAATAAACAGTCAAATACTACACATACACTCTTAAAAATATATATATAAAACATATCATCTTGAGGGTGCTCAAACTTTTGCACTCGACTAGATTTCCACATACATTCACATACAGTGGTGTGTGGCATTGCGTAATCATTTGCATTGTATTACACTTCTCTGTCTTACTACTAGAACAGTCATTTAATTGATATAAGTGAGGTTGCAAATTCCATTTTTAACCTAGAACATCACACCTGTTGTCCTTGTGGCTCTGATTTTTTTCAGATGTTTTTTTTTTCTAAACAGTCGGTTCAGGTGCCTGATAAAATTCAAGACGCAATGTCATTCAACTTGTTTATGACACTGTTCCCAAAGATATTCCCTCCTCCATTGTCGATGCCACAAAGGAATTTATCTTTTCAGAAAAAAAAGTGTTGAGCTACTATTCATTGGGTCAAATAAAAGTCCAACCTTTCTGTGTGTGGCGTGTTACAGACACTTGTATAAAGGGTTCGAGTGTAATCGAAGGCTGCAGCCCTGCTCGAGGTCTGGAGAGAGTTTCCTTTTGCTCTGAACACCTTTATCTCGCTCAGCTGGTGCTGGAGGGAGCCTCAGGATGACGAAAAGTCATTCTATAGCTATTGTTCCTTCTAATTGTAGTCAGACTTGGAGATAAGTGTGTACTGCGTGATGCAGAAAAATCAGTGAGGGTGGAATCCCACGTCCTTGCAAACACAAACGCACACACATATGCTCATCAGCAATGCCCTGCATCATCAACAATACAGGAGGGGGGAGAAGTGGTGTGTGTGTGAGAGAGAGTGATGGGAGGGGTACATTGCAAAAGCACTTGACACTTTGCCATCAGAATTAGTGGCTTTTTTTCTCATTTGTTTTGATGGGCAAATCACGAGGCTTTCATCTCTGCATACTTAAAGATGACACCCCAAACCAGCAGCTTGTGCCATTGTTCCTGCCTGAGCTTATTCAACATACTCGCATTGTCGCCATTCAAAGGAAGGGCTGCTCCTAATTTAAAGGTATTTATTAAAATTCACACTAGCCATTACACTGCTGCACATGGGGGAAAACAGCAAAGGAAAGAGGGAGAGAGAAAAAAAACGAACAAGCTGCTTAATCAAAAGTTAATTGTACAATTTTCATGCAGATGAGCACCGCATATACGTGATTCCCAGCTCTGCGATTATTAAAATAAAGAAATGAGCATTATAGAGAATGTGGTGGGACTCTGCGGCCGGTAAACAATCAGGGCAAGTTTAATTTGTGGTAAACAAAATGGAGATACACAAGGGGTCTGGGAAGGAGAGGATAAGGTTAAATTAAATTTGCAAATGTACAGACACAAGGTGTTTTGTGTTGGAGTGCAGCAATTAAAGGCATGCTTTAATGAAGCAGGGTCTGGCGGCAGGGGACGCGTTCAGCCAGCACACAAGCAAAACCTCCTACTGAACGCCAAATTATAGCAGCAATTTAATAGGCAGGCTGAGGTGAGTTCTTTGAAACCTCTCTCTCTTACACACACAAACACAGGGACAAACACTAGATATTTACATGCCTCTAGATAACTACATACGTTTTATGTGTGTGATGGGTTGCACCAAAATGTATACATGCACAATAGACACGCAGATCCACAAACCCTGATTCTGATTACAAAGTGATACATACTGTATATTTTGATGCATATTGGTCAGTTTATAAACCAGGGGTCCATGAATCATAGCCAGGGGGTCAATGATTTTCTTTTAAAATGACATTAAAGTAATGGGTAAGTATTATTGGGCACAGTAATATCAAAGTTGTTATAGTTATTATTATGTCATTATAGTTAGGTTTGACGGTTAGGTTTAATCCAAACCTCAATTGCTTAAAAACAAGCATTAACAATGTCAAATTTAATCTAACTACAGTTTTAATAAAACTAGGAAAAATGCCATTAGTATCCTACAAGAGGTTGAATCTCTATTTTAAAACAAAGTAACTGATTTTGGTTCTGTGGGTGGAAAGTTCAGGAATGTAATGGTTGCCTAATGTGCCTAATTTTTAAATAGTTGGATTATGTTTCTAAAATAATTCTGTGCTTCGATCATAAGAGGGTGCATGTATTAATTTTTTTCTTACACTGGAAGAGGTCCCTGGCTGCAAAAGGTTTAAGAATCCCTGTGTTAGTTTATAAACATATACAGTGTTATATGTTGTATCTAGTTCTACATCACAGGCAGTTGTAACTCAGTGGTTAAGGTTCTGTGCTGATGGCTGGAAGGTTGAGTTCAAATCCAAAAGAAGTATCCAGTTAAAGAATAAATATAAATGTTAGTCTCTCAGAAGTGTATTTCTAAGTTACGTTTTAAGCATAACTGGAATTCACAGTGTTTATGTAAACTCCACAGTGCCTTGTTACAGACAGAATCCCAGGCACATTTTTAGCAGCAGTTTTAATCAGTTCATAACTCCACTTGCTTATGACCGGATTTGAATTTTGCCCCCACTCGTAAATGGTGTTGGCAGAGCTTTGCCCCTAATGCCCAATTCCATTAGGATGACTTCTCTCTGTTGGCTTTGCCTGGGAATGAGTCCATGTTTTCATCTTAACCTCCTGCAGTGTTTAATTCTTCTGTAGGAAATTAAAAATCCTTCAAATAATTTGTCGAGATCATGCAGAGGAAAGTAAAATCAGAGTTGCTACATTTTTTTATGTGCTTTAAAAAGCTTATGTTTGTCTCTGGTATCATAGTGTGCAATTTTGTTTTTAATACAACTGCAGATTCATTATCGTTCATATAATTTTGTTCGTTTTGTTGCAAAAAAAAACATAATAATCAAAATACAAAAGCATTATAGTACAATCAACAGAAACAGTTTTACACATACTTATACATAGTTTGTATGGTGATTTTTATTTATATATATATATAGCTCCAACCAGTCTGGCCATTCTTCGTTATATATATATATATGTGTGTGCCAGACGAGCTGGTTTGAGTATTTTTAAAACTGCTGATCTCCTGGGATTTTCATGCATAACAGTCTCTAGTTTACTCAGAATGGTACAATAAAGAAAAAACATCCAGTCAGCGGCAGTTCTGCGGATCTTGTTGATGAGAGAGGTCAACGGAGAATGGCCAGACTGGTTGGAGCTGACAGAAAGGC
>JAOUQW010000049.1:5185156-5213650 GCA_028565825.1 Olivaichthys viedmensis | reverse complement strand
GTTCGACCCGCTCCAGCACTAAAAACATACACACACAGACACACACACATGAAATTATAAGTTGACAATGAATGCATTAATAGACATAAACATGCCTAACATTCTTACAAATATTCCACTGAGATTAATTTGTATATATATTTTTTTTTTTACTTCAAACATTTGGTGATAAAGTTGCAATGTGGCCTGTTATACTGAATATATACTCTATATATAATTATCAAAGAATGCAGTTATGGTCAAGAGGCTTAGGAGTTGAATCAATCAATAGAAAGTGCAACATGTGTGATCTACAGTTGACAGCATATTTCACCCATGAAATGGAACCTGAATTATTAGTCTGCATTTTTTATAGGCTGATTTCTTTTGACTTAAGGGCAAGTGTTCTTTTTAAAAGGAGTGGCCTAGATGTAATTAAAAAGCTCTTGCCCCGAGAGCTCTACTCAAGAAAAACTTGGCAACTGTATACAGGTAATTTCAATAATCTGAATGGGCTGCCCAGAAAATCAAGTAAAGCACCCACTTGGCTGAATACGGATTACTTTTTCTGCTTACCTATTGAACTCACATGGCTTAAGTCACACACTCTGAATACGGCCCATAGTCTTTTTCCAGCAGGATAATGTGCCATGTCACAAAACGCACATGATTTTATGCTGGTTTTATGAAAATGACTTCAACTGACTCTAATGGATTGTACAGTTCCCATATATCAGTTTAGTGGAGTATTGTTGGGGAAAAAGTAAAACGAGAGATTTGAGTAGCTGAGAATCTATAAGTTACTATCAACATAGCATAGACCAAAATTTCTAAGCAAAGTTTCTGGAAGGCAAAAAGAGGTTCTACATAGTACTAAAGTTGCTACCGAGAGGAGTGTGTGTGTGTGTGTGTGTGTGTGTGTTACCTGCAGTGTACGACGATGGGGTGGTTGCCTGATTGCTGTTGCTGTTTCTGCACTGCAGCGATGATGTCGATCATTCCCTTCCCCTCAGCTGGAATTCCGATCTCCGGCCAGCCATGGAAATGGAAGTGACGGACCATTCGCGTCTCCTTCTCCTGCACAGCACAAAATAACTCTGTCACACTAGCACTGAGATGGAAAGTAATATCGGTATGCACTATTTTACGCACGGTTTAATGTTGTTATTGGTTATTTAGCACAATGTGAAGAGCAATTTATACATTAAAAACATATGAAAAATATGAAAAATAAATTTCATATTGTTTCTTTTTGATCAAAACCTGTTAACACAGGCACACTGTAATGTTGTATAGTGTACTGTACACACACACTCACCGGGTCATATGTGAGTACCAGATCTCTGAGACTAAAGGTGTCATCACACTGAGTATCAGCTTTGATCTCCACTGTGTAGTCTCCATATTTCACTGAGTCTTCTGTGGGCCAGTACTGAAGACACTTATCCTGCAACACACACACACACACACATTTCAAGCTAAGCATTTTAGTGGTATCGTGGTTACTACTGAGCTCAATATTTAAGGAACATGATTTACACATACAGTTGCACTCATAGTTTTATTGTAATAGATAGTTTAACAAGCCCTCAGTCTTTATTTAAGATTGTGATATGTTGGTGTCACACTTGCACTTGTGTAATGCAATTTTAGTTTAGTGTTTGTCCTTAGAACAGAATAATTTCTAATGTGTGTCAAATGCAATGCTCTGCTGTATGGGTTATTTGTATTCCAGTTCAGACATGTGTGTGCGTGTTTGTACCTGTTCTCGCTCCTGGAGTTCTGTCAGCATGACTATTGAGTGGCATTTCCATTCCCAGACCATCCTCCAGAAGTCTTCCACCGTGTGGGATAAAGGACCCTGCGTTGCTATAAAATAGTCCTTTTGCCTGTAGCCCTGTTACATCCAGAAAAACGTACATTAAACACACACACACACATGCACACACTGGAGAAACTAGTACTAAGTACAAATAAACTTCCGAGGTAGAAGTAAAGACTATTGAAGAAAAATACATAAATAAATAAAATACTGTCTAGTTACAAATGTTTTTGAGAAATAATGAAAGAAAACAATGTCAGTGAATAGACGTAAACAGTAATCAAGAAATACTCAAATTAATTGAATAAAAGCACAATAATTCTAAAAAAGGCAATTTACAACACATTTACAGTAGCTCTTGCAGTAAGTTATGTGGGTCAAAGACAAGACGTGTCTTTTTTTGTGTCCAAAGGCTGTTAATTTTATAGAAAATTATTATTATGTATAGATATTACATGATATCATTCCAGTCTTACTTCTCTCTTGTCACATAAAGGTGTTTACAAGAAAAATAAATACATAAATACATATAAAGGAAGATAAATAAAGTTACAAAGTGTTCTAGCATCAAAAATCACAATAAAATATATATTTTTTAAAAATCACAATAAAATATAAATTAGTCTTTGTGGCATATTTAAAAAAAATATTACATTAATTCGTTCATTCATTCATTTGTTCATTCATTTAATTTAGGTGTTCTTTCTTTTAAAAGGTGCCAGGTACCATCCACCACACACACACACACACACACACACACACACACCAATGACCCTGGGTTTGCATTAAACTGGTTATACACCACAGCCAATCACAGGAAACCCCCATGCATCAGACACACACTAATAAAAAATGGAGCACTCACATCAATGAAAGATGCATTAATGTAGTCTGTGAATTCTTGACCTCTTCGCATAGACAGGATCACTCTATTGAAATCATCTGCAACAAAGACCCAAAAGTATATAGCATGAATCTCTTACAAACTCTCTGCATTATGTGCAGTTGTTCTGTGAAAAAGTGATGTTCAAATCACGCAACCAAGCTTCTGTTTTGTCCTGTCTTGTCATCTGTGGTTTTGTCTTTTTCTGCCTTTTATTGTTTTATTCATTGATTAATTAATTTCATTTATATTTGTATTTTATTTTATTTCTGTTTGAGATTACTTGATTTCATTGTGAAAGCACTTTGATCGACACATGTTGTGCTATTTAAATAAAGGTGACTTGACTAAGTTTGCAGATTGCTACTTTGAACTAAGTTTAACTCAGCAGGGGTTTTTCACTGCTGGTGAATATAGTTTGGCAGAACGGATTTTAAAGTGTGATTTCAAATTCACTTGTAAACAAAAGACATATGTTGCTCTTGGATACCTGCAAAAATTAGGTACAGATGGTAGGTCCAGTTTAGTTAAGTAGTAAAAATAGCAAAGTTAGTGACATAATGATTTTTTAGCTACAGGAATATTTTTTTCTTATAAGCAATGCGATCCACAGACACTCTATTCTGCCAGAACATAAATATATTGTTTGAGCCAAATATAATAGCTAATTTTATAGTGAACTGTGGCTGTGCAGTGGTCATGCCCTTGCAACTTGTAAGATATACAGAGTTCATATTTACTCCACACTGAGGGGGGAAAAAGGCAATCTGAACCCCCAGCTACGCCTTAAGGTTATTTACTGTATCATAAAAAAGGAAAACATGAAAATGTGACATGCTCATATGCTTATTGGGAAAATAAGGAAATGTCTAAATAAAACATTGGTGAATTGTTTTAGTGTGTGTATAAATTCATTACTTTTCAGACTTTCCAGACCTGCACAAAAACTGTGTATAGCCAAAATCCTGAAAGCTTCACGCTGTTTGTTCTTACATGGAATAATCTGGAGCACTCGGTTCTTCTTCATATTCGCCGGTAGATTGCCTGTTCTCATGTTTTCCTTCATAATCCGCATGTTAGTAAGTTTCTGCAAACATGAGAATTAAATCATTTATCAGTGAAACCTTTTTTCAATAAATGTTTGATTGATGGACTCTTTTAAAATGCAGGCATCTATATGTGATTCTGATCGGATGAGTTAACTACACTTTGTTTTCTTGTATGAGTCATTGTGTTTGGGTTGTTAGTTTCAGTTCCTCTCCCACCACAGGGGCATTGTGCTCACCCGAAACTCCTCCTCGAGCCCCAGGCGGTCATGTGGTGCACAGGTGTTGTGCAGTTTGTGCAGGTGTCCCTCCAAAGAAGACACGTCTAGCTCAGTGTCCCCATAGAGGAAGTACTCCAGCAGGGCCTGGTAAATGAACGAGTACTGCATCTGCACAGTGCACACACACACACACACACACACACAGGAGAAGCGTTTAAGGAACAGGGATGGTAAAATCCCCAAAAACTGCATGCACGTATTATTAGAATCACCATTAGGTGATTTCCAAAGCGCTGTCTCTTGTATTTTTATAGCATTTTGATTAATTTCACATCCTTTTTTTTTGTGCAAGATACAGTGACTAATATTCATCTCCGATTCTCATTTAATGATTAGCACTAATTTGCTGCATCTGCCTCTATGAACATTCAGATTCATTAAAGAACATTTAATGAACACTAAAGATTCAGAAAGATTTGAGGTCTAATTCTGTTTTGGCGTTCCATCCAGTGTATCCTGAATGTTGTTTCGGCCAAGAATTTTAATATAAGTACTTTATTATTTCATAGAAAGTCTGGTAGTTATTGTCACTCAACTTGGCCAAGACCTCCCTACTTGTTTCCCTGTTGGACTGATAAACAACGGGTAAGTACGTACACACGGAGGTGTGAATAGCCAATGACAGTTACTTGCAGGATTCTGATAGTTGTGGCCAGCTAAGTGTACAATAAACATGTGAGGCTGAGACTAATACCCTTGTAGTTTTTACACATATACTGTTAATGTGACTACATAGTCGGTACATTGTAGTAATGCTTCCTACAGTAATGCCAGCCAAAGGGATAACATAAGTTAAAGATGACAGCAAGGTTGCAGTCGACTCGGAACCTGCATTAGTGCCGATAAACACACTCACGTCTGTCTGTACAAGCTGCGATCGCTGGTCTCGGATTCTAGACACAAACCCGAACACATCGATTTTCTGTTCTGGGTGCATCATGTCAATCATTGCGTCAATCACGATGAAGGTACCCGTCCTTCCAACACCAGCACTGAAAAAAACCCCACATATACAGACACACAAACGAGAGCAAACACAAACAAATGTATGAGTCATCCATAAATGACTTTATAATGAGTAAATGTACAAAATTACATTGAGTACACTCATGGACTGTAGCTGCAGGAGAGTCATTTCATAAAAAGGGTACCTTTTTTACCTTTTAAAAATATGAAAATTTGAAAGTATATTTCAAAAAATTTAATGGCTTTTGAGAAAAGAAGCCATCGTTCATTTTCAGATAATGATTATTTTTCTTTTAGTTTCATTTTATGCCAGCTTCACAGTTTTTAGGCAGCAGACCATACACTTGTAGATAAAAAACAAAGAAAAGTCATTAATAGGCAAATATTGTCTTTACCCAGTCTAAGACCCTGTCTACACCTGGTCCTTTTTTGTGTCTGTATTGTATCCTTATAAGATTTTAACCCTTGTGTTGTTTTAAGGGTCAAAAATGACCCGCCACTATGTTTAACAGCAGAGAAAACCCCCAAAATGATATTTTTTCAACTTGAAATGTGGTGAGCCTTCCTAGAGTGACCCTAACATTAGAAAAAGTGAAACATCGCCTTATTGTTTATATTTCCATGAAAGATGTACACCACCAGGGTATAAGATTGTCTTAGGGTCCTTAGGACAAGAGGAGTATACAGAATGTTAAGACTACACAAGGGTTAACCATGTGCATTTACACTTCTAGTCAAACGTGTCTCTGGTAAACTAGATTGAAATCCGATTACTGATTAAGCAAATCAGCGCATAACATTTGACAAACAACTTCCAGTGTTTTTCCTTGTTTTTAGTTGTTTTTATTCAAAAGATGGTTGCCACATCAATCGTGATTTTGCATAGTGTTTATAATGTGCTTAAAGATGCCAACTTTGGCAGTTATGGATTGCGTGTGTTATGATGTAATGTACTGAGAGGGGATTTGGTTGTCCCTGGAGACATGTATGCATTTATACTTGTATAATAATGAGTTAAAATGCGTCTCAGACGTCCTGAAGTGTTTTTTTATTGCGTCATTTACACTCGTGTTTGTAGATCCATATCTGGATATTATCCTGATACTCAAGATACTGTACATGAAACAACCAGCGGTAAATGGGGTCAAAGGGATACAGTGTAATTTATTTTACAATTTCTAATAACCAAGGAAAGCCGAGCTGAATTGTCATCCACCATGTTTGTTTTGATTTGAAGTCACGTTGGGTTAGGAATTCTGCGAAATCCCAGATTCCAAAAGTCTGGCTCATTGGTCGGGACTCTGACAGTGTGTGGTGTTTTTTTCTGGGCAAATCTTGTAGTGTGGAGGGTTGATGACAAAAAAACCCTGTGAAATCTGGCATTATATCTGGGGTCTCTTACATTTTTAACACCCGTTAGGATTGTATAAATCGGTGGTTGCTGTGGATCTTACTCCAGGCAATACATTAATCACAAAAACATTGTCATTTTAATTAACTATTCTTTTTTTCTTCTTCATGAGTAGTGGACTAGACTGTTCACTGGACTTTAACATATCCAGTATTCCAGTGTGCATGTCATTTCTGTTAAAAATAAAAAATATTTAAAGGCAATCTGTTAATTGCTAGTTATGAAATGAAGGTCAAAGGGACATATGGTATGGATGGAAAGCTGATTGTGGATATTATTGTGTAAAAAAAAAAAAAAGTACTTCTAAGAATTTATACATTTATTTATGGTATTCGGATAGGCTTGTTCTTCTTGGTCAAAAATTAAAACCAGTAAATTAGAAATAAGGGGAACTTCTGTCTTTGAATCATTGTCCTCCTGATAGATACTGTAGATAGATAGATGATGCAACTTCCAGAGAATCCTGTTAGTTAAGCAATAGGTTTTTCATAAGTGTATCAGGGTTGAAGTTCAGTTTGTTTCTTAGGGACAGAAAAGGTTTCCTTATTGTGGAACTACCCAGTAAATGTTTGTTTCACCATATCACACTAAACATAAAACAGTTGCATCATTATAAAATCAGTCTTTGTCATATTCAAGTTTTCACACCAGACGAGGTGTCAAACAGACTAAATCTAAATGATTGAATGATGCTATTCATCTCCAAAGTGAGTGTGTGTGTGAGGGTGTTACTGTGGTCTGATTGTGTAGGACAGAGCAGAGATCATGGTGTCAGAGTTGGAACATACACGCTTTTGCGATCCTGAAACATGACACACAACTAGGTCAGAGGGTGCCTGATCAAACTTTCAGACATTGACCTACATATTTCTGTGTTATTTCCCTAACTACCCAACAGACTGAATAGCCCTCAGTTCGCCTAATTCAAGTCATATGCTAATCGGTTTGAATAATGCATCATTGTCTGCTAAAATAAATTATTCATGCATGACAGATACCTTCCAAATGACACAGAGGCTCCACAAGGTCTTCTGAATAATGTTATAATAAAGTTGTGCAAAACCTGGCCTTTTTAAGAGAATTTAACATCAAGTGTCTACTTTCATAGTGAGTGTTAATGCTGCAGTTTGAAAAGTATTGTAAAGATTCAGTGGATATAATAATAATAATAATAATAATATGTTTTTTGTAATCCTTAAGGCCTACATTAACATTAACCCTTAAACTTCCAGACATTCTTCACCCTCATAACTACACACTTTTCCTATTAGTTACTCTGTAGTTGCAGAATAATTCATAGTAGTTACTAAATAATATATAATATAATATAAATAATATAAATAATATTAAGCTGGGACTTTAAGGGGTTGAATATGGTCCCGGACCAAGACACATATTAGACATTATGCATCCAAAAATATTGTTGACAGTTTAGAATCTGGACATTAGGGTTTATTATTTAGCATAATATATTATTTTACCTGAAGTTTGCAACAATATCCAAACACCAAGCTTCTGCGTTTAATATACAATGTTTGTTTCAGAATATATATTTAATACTGTAATACATAAACTACTGGTTAAACAGCTGAGTACAGATTTTAGCGTTTATCTTTTCCGTGTGTATCTGTCATATTCTATTTCAGTGGCAGGAATACAAAGTAAAGCAGTTTGGCGGTTTGCTTTTATTAGTCTCTGTGTATGCACACGAATTACTGCTGTGCTGAAGTTATGTTGAGCTGTGCTATGTGCTGCTGTTAATTATTTTACACTTCTTTCTACAATGGCATACTCCTTATCTTCAGTAAATGAAATCATGATTTTACTAAACGTACTGTATTAAAGGCTAAACCCACTGTGTTTACTGTGTAGCAGAGGTCATAACCCAGTTCTGGAGACCTGCCATCCTGCAGGGTTTAATTGCAATCCTGACTGACTGACTGTGATATTCAAATGCCTTAGAAGAACTTGATTAGCAGAATTAGCAGAAGGTAGAGCGGGACTAAGTTCGGGACTAAGTAGAGGAGGGTTCAGCAGCAGGGTTAAATATTTGGTCTGTGTTGTTCGTGCTTGGTTGCATACCTGCAGTGCACCACGATGGGACCTGCGTATGACGGGTTCACCTTTTTGACTTTCTTAAGGAACTTGAGCATGCCAATGGGCGAGAAAGGCACACCAAAGTCTGGCCAGCTGGTAAAGTGCAGCTGCGTGACCAGTCGAGGGGTTTTAGAGCCATCACTGGCCTGCTGGGGGAGAGAGAAAGAGAAAAGTTATTTTTTATGAAGACCATAATAATGGATTATCAAACAAACCAGCAGTATAACCCAAACCGATCTCCTGATAACTGATAGTATAGGAAATGCCAAGACTGGGAATCTTCTTCCCACCCTCAAGTACCTTCCTAAACACTTTATTAATAATATTATTAATTTTACAAAACAGGTGAGTGGACTTAGGTGTAAAGACACCCTGTAATCAAAACCTTTTTTAGCTTGTTAGTTCATATCTTTAGTCATATTGTGAACAATTCATCAGTATAAATCCCTTGTTTCTCTATAAACTTCCCATCAAAATGCAATGACTCTAAACGTCTTCTTTTGGAAAAATGTCACATTACATAAGAAATGTTTTATGCACATACTTTAGAAGGGCTGCTCTTAATCAAACTAAAAGTGAGTTCATCTCGGTAGTTACATCCATGCAACCTCAGAGGCCTACACACAGAACCAGACAGTACACTGCCCACATGTTTTCTGTCGCTTAGCAAAGTACCAACAAATCTGCCTTCATCATTTAGGCCACTAGGCAACAATCTGACAAAATGTAGTAAATATACATAACAGTTGATTACAGTAAAACAACTGGCGCATTTGAAGATAATCCAAGACCATTAAAAATCATTTTCTGCTTGTTTTCAGTTACAAAGTAACCAAAATAAAACTCCAGCATTTGAAGTATGCATGGCCAGCGTGTTGCGTATGTCATTACAAATAAAAGAAATGCAAACCTTTCGATGTAGTATGCATCAACAGAGACAACCACAGCTATTAATTTGCTGGCATGACAACATTTTTAATGTCTATAGCAAACTGACAGAAAAGAAAAAGACAGTATTTCTGGGGACTCGAGACTTACATATTGCACACAGAATTTACGTATCGTGTAGTCGACTAGCACGGTGATGTCCTCCACACAGACTCGCATATTCCCGTACGTCCAGCACCCTTTGTCAGGCCAGTACTGGTAACACTTGTCCTGGATTGAAGCAAACAAGATAAACAAAATTGTAATCAAAAGTTCAGATGAGTTTATCATTATTTTGGCTTGGTGAACAGTCAAAAGGGCGCTGGGGTTTTAAAGGTGACTTCTGAGCCTTAGTGCTAGTAGGCAAACGTAATCAGTGCTGCCCTTCAATCAGAATTAGACAGCACGAGCTTGACGGATAATACACACATAATGACACTCTGCTGCCTAATTATGATAACGCATGAGAGGACTTTATTAGCCATTATTTAATTATCGATTCAGCACCCAGACCAAAGCTGATTTTAATCTCCCATCCATTCTGGCTTTATTGATTTGTCTGAGCTGTAAAAAGAGACCTAAAGACATGAGAGAGAGAGAGAGAGAGAGAGAGACAGAGAGAGAGAGAGAGAGAGAGAGAATATGAGGGTAAAAGCTAAATGCAGATTACTTCTACTGGAGGCTAAAAGTGAGACATACAGAAGACATTCCTGTACATTACTGTGCAAAAATCTTAGGCACATGTAAAGAATCTGTAAAGCAAAGATGCTTTCATTTCGAAAATAAACAAATGAAAAGTTCCTTAGATAACTTAAAAAAAACAACAACTTTAAAGCACAGTAAATAGTTAAAAGCTAAATCAAATCAATTTTCGGTGTGACCAGCCGTTGCCTTTAAAACTGCATCAATTCTCTTAGGTACACTGTCGTGCAGTTTTATAAGGAAATTAAGCTTTTTGCTGAAGATAGTTCTTTATAGTTATAAAATCTACAATTTGCTCTTTTCTACTGACACTAATGCAGAAGAAATAAAATTTGCATGTACAGTATATAAATGTATATAAAACATTCAGGGTGCCTAAAACCTTTGCACAGTACCGTTTGTCTCTGAATGTTGAAGGGAAGTGCGTTGTGTTTCTGCTTGTGTTGTTCAGACTTGTGAAAACTTGTATGTCTTGTAGGATAAAACACAGAGAGAAATACAGAAAGAAAGGACTCACATGGGAGAATATTGGGATATCTGAGAATATTGGGATATATGTTCTTTGTTATCGTCTTTGTTTGCCTCCTCATATGTGCCTTGCAAATAAATAAATAAAACACATGAAAAGAGATGCCTACCTCTTTTCTCTCTTTCAGGTTGGTCAGCATAACAATTGTAGCTGATTTCTGCTCCCATATCATTCTCCAAAAATCCGCAACAGTCTCCTGTTTTGGTCCTGAAACACACACATTCACTATCTTGTAACCAAATCTCATTCACCGCAGAATTCAGAAATCAGAAACAGCGGATCTCAGAGATGGCGCCTGAGGTTTAAATTCCAATACGATGTGCTCACCTTGTGCTGCAATGAATTTATTTTTGTCTTTGTAGCCCTGTGAGACATGAAGCAAAGTTTATTCAAGCCCATGAACATGTTTGAAAATGAATGGTGGCATAACCGTGTTAAATTTCAGATGTCGCAATCAACATAGTAAAGTTTTTTTTTTTTAAATCACTGATGAATGCATGAAATACTGGATACTCACATCTATATAAGAAGCATTTATATAATCTGAGTGTGGAATGCCGTCTGTCTGTGTCAGCACCACTCTTGAATGATCATCTGATTAGACAGAGAAATAGCATTTAGTGTTCAACCGCAAAAAATATTCGGATATTCACCTCATCCACAGAATAAAATGGTCTGTCATGTTTCTGCTCAGTTTGAAAAAAACTTTTTTTTTTTAAATAAGATGATGAGCGTTTTTTTTATCAGGGGTTCCATGTTTTTGCTCTCTTCCAGCTCCCAACGCATCTAAGCTAAGCAATCAAGTACACAATACCTGTTTCAGGTGTGCTGGAAGCTGAGAGAGGGCAAAAATGTGTCCCCTAAAGACTGGTAAGATAAACACTAATCATTATAAGGTGTTTCCAACCAGACCCACTGCGCTGCAGAGTCTAGTACCATGAGTGTTCTCAAAGCAATATTTTGGTGAAAAATCTCATTTACACAATGTTCCCCTTATCCCAAAGGTAGTCAAGACATGTTTGCTTGTTTAGTTTTGCACTGGTGCTAATATTGGCTAATGATGCTAACTAGAAAGGGAATTTTATAGCCGCTAGTTTAGCATCATGCAAACTGCACGTCTAAATCGTCACACATGCCTCAAACAGGCTTGCTTGTGTGGTATCTGACACTATATAAAACATTATCTATAAAAATGGACAAAATAATGTTGCATAGCAAAAGTAGCATCCATCGGAATCAC
This sequence comes from Olivaichthys viedmensis, assembly GCA_028565825.1. Taxonomy (NCBI): domain Eukaryota; kingdom Metazoa; phylum Chordata; class Actinopteri; order Siluriformes; family Diplomystidae; genus Olivaichthys; species Olivaichthys viedmensis. Next base: position 5,201,767 of record JAOUQW010000049.1, on the reverse strand, counting down.
TTTCTTTCTGACCAAATAGATTTCACTCCACGCAGCTTCATGACTCTGAGTCATCAAAGGTTCTACCATCAAAAACACTGTTGAAGTTTAAGGAATAATTGTATGTTAGCAGTGATTTGGATGAAAATATAATTCCAATTTGAGGTAATGAGCTTAACCATATGAATTTGTTTTAATATGGACTCATTCTGCTATTTTATGAAACGGTTTATGTACAAATGGTATTACTCAGCCATACAATGTCTTTTAAGGCGAGTGTTTGATGATTTAGGTATGTAGTTTGCACAATGCTAAACTAACTGCTATAAGATTCCCTTACTTGTTAGCATAGTAGCTCCAGTCCTAAACTAAAGTAGCAACCTTCAGAGCCCAAACATGTCTTGGCTGATCGACTGCATTTAGGGTAAAGAGAAGTGTTTGAGTGAGCACATTAATGTGGACATGATTAACTAAAACACAGAAAGCTGTCTACAGAAAAAGAGAAGTTGAGTAGATGTCTGTAAGATATTAAATGGGTGCACACTGCATACACCTGACAGGTTTATGTGCTGTAACACATACACAGGAAATGCAGAAAAAACAGAAAACCACAGAGTACAGAGTTTCTCTGTTGTAAAAGTGAATTATGCTATTAGTTATATACAACTGACTGCCTGAGGAGAGAGAAATACAGAAAGAAAGGACTCACATGGGAGAATATTGGGATATCTGTTCTTTTCTTTGTTATCGTCTTTGTTTGCCTCCTCATATGTGCCTTGGGGGTTTCCTCCTGGTAACGACTGCAATGGCACAGAATAAACACACATGTACATAATGGTCACTTAAAAAAGCATGTTTTGAAAAGTCCAAATCTACACTCATTGCTTCTCAGGATTGTCCATTTTCCAACTTAACTCGCTGTTGCACAGTAAATACAGCATACCACTATTGTATAAGCTTTTTTAAATGGTATGTGCACTTTGTTTAACCTGTACAGCTATTTCCTTTTTGGTGCAGACAGCCTAAGTATCTATTAAGACTGCAGAGCATAAACATCCTTTCCATAAGACTTGGAATTCATTCAGTAAATCAGTATGTGATGGCTGAATCACCAGCCAATGATTCAATTTAGACTACCATGGAATGACTCCTGAATCATCAGTCTTAAAATGCAAACGAGGGTCATTCTTAAATGAGACATTGGTGAGTGAATCAACGACAAATGATTCTCCTGCATCAAAATTGCATTTAAACACTGTGAGAAACAAATGCTACAGCGGTGTCAACAGATTGGTGATAGCACTTCCTGTTACACCACTGAATGTGTTGGTTGTATATGTTTAGGTTAATTTAATATCAGATAATGATTTTCATAAGGCAAAGCCAGCCTGTTTAACAATGAAATATTCAGACTCAGCAAACAACATGAGCATTTCAATTGACTTTGACCACCAAAAAAAACCCAAATTGCATTACATCCTCAACCTAAGAAACTCAAAGGGAACCATTGTTAGTGAGGTCATTGAAATTTTTTAAAAAGGGGCAGCAATTCTTTAGTTTTCTTAATTTCTTTTTTAACCTAAGATTAGCTGTAATCATCAATAAATGAATAAGGACTCACATTGTACTCCTCTCGGAAGAGCTTTCCATCATCGGCCGATCGGATGCGATACTCCTCCTCCAGGTTGTCTACAGGAATGGGGAAATAGGTCTTGGACGTGGAGGGCGATCTCGGTAACAAGACCACCGTCTGTTGCTCTGTAACAAAACACGTGAAGAAGCTCAGAATCTAGGAACTGAAAGAGATTGGACTCAAGCTACATCTTCAAAACTCACTGTCTCCATAAATAACATTTTGGCTTGAGTGTATTATTAGAGCAGACATTTTGGTTTTAAAATAGTCGGTTGTTCCTGTGAAGACTGTTCAGGTGTGGATCAATGACGTGAGGTACCACTCAGTGATCTGAACATTTCCGTTTAGTGCAATTTGAGATGTTATTACCCATCAAAAATCCTGGTACTAAATACTCAAGTATATACTGTATAATGTAATATAGTGCATAGAACAAACACCATTTGAGACAGTTTTTGTCTGTAAAACATCCAATTTAAAAAATAGAAGCCTAGCTAAGCCCACATTTACAATTTACAATCCAGTTAATAATACATAACTGCATTGCCAGCACTCTAAATTCAAGGATAGCACTATATTTAAAAAGGACATAAAAATATGCCATTCTGCTTCTTTGCATTTAATATCACTGTGCTAAGAAAATCTGAACGTTTCAATGAAAAGGCTGGTAACAAGGCAAAGCTTTTGGGAAGCAACTGATAGAATGGAGAACTACTTGAAAACTATGGGTATGATTTAATTTAAACTACTGAATCATGAATGTACGAATCATGAATGAACGAGGGTCATGAGAACTGTGAGTCAGGCGGTTGGAACTTGCACATGGGCTTGAGGGAATATATTTGTCCGACACTCTGAAAAGGGCCATTCAAAAGAAACAATTAATTTGCTAATCTCTAGGATAGGACCAATATTGTGTGCTGTGACCATAGGCACTATTTGTAACATAAGGTAACAGTACTACAATTCCTTAAATGTACCTATGTAACTTTGGAAAAATAATAAGAAATTGAATTAGGACAATAACTTTAGGGTTTCAAAATGCACATCGAAGCATCTGAACTCAAGAGGCATCATTTAAACAGGATTTGCTGGGTTATGTGGACAATTTAACTATCAGTCAAAAAGCTCATTCCAACAACGTTTTTGATTGTGCGTATTTCAGGCATCTTACAAAAGGAGGTGCTGTAGGAGGAATCAAAGATTAATACTGTTCAATGCAAGTAGCAGAGAAATGTTGAGAGTAACAGCACGGTAATATCTGATTTACTACATACAGGTGTGCTCAACCCAAACTCGATATCTTCTGCAGAATTTAGATGCATCTCAAATTAAACCCATCTAATCTGGCTAACCTGTCATTGCAATCAAGATTTAGTGAATTAGATGTCAGGATTTCTAAGAAAAGGGCCAGACATATTTGCGCTAAAGTGAAATCCAACACGGTCTCACACTTACAAATTGGTAACACGACTTGAGACTTGTGTCTCAAGTCGCCAAAAGGCACTTGACCTCATAGGAAAAAGAAGTATAAATTTGTAGTAGTACTGCGTATTGTTACACTCAGGTCAATCACCTTCAGAAATGTGCATAGAGCTAAAGTTGCCGAGGAAAAAAGAAGAAAAATTAATTTCTGCACACTGAATGTAAAATTGGTTGTCATGCTCATTTCACTTTCAATGTTGTGAAAGCCATAATCATAGACAATATAACAATTAAGACAACCATTTTTACTAATATGCTGTCTAAAAATAGGCTGCACACACAAATATTGTGTCTTAGTTCAACAATATAGTAATAACATGTACAATATAGCTTCAACAAGATCTGAAGACAGGTATGATAACTAGCATTAACCAGAGAAAGACGTCTGGAAGTAATGAGGCAGTAAATGTATTGGAGATTTGTCATAATATGTAATTATGCTACGTCACATTATTTATGCTATTGTATTAGTAGGCTGTCTAGCTAAATAACTGGCACATGTTTTTTTTCCTTCAAATCTGGAATTTTTGGCGTCCCCCAGGGTAGGCTGGTCGTTTGAACCCCATGTTGTTTGAACCTCTTTCATCCCCCTTGAAAATATTTTACACTGCACACACTATATATCAGGGCCTACCGTATAGGTTCACTTTGTAAGTATACAATTACTGATTGTAGCCCATCTGTTGTTTTGCACAAGTTGTCAGCCCCATTCTACTCTGTTCATCGATGGAAATGGACCACCATAGAACCACCGCTGACTAGACATTATTTGGGTGGTGGATCATTCGCAGTACAGCAACGACACTGATGTGGTAGTGGTGTGGTGCTGGAAGAAGCTATTCTTGGGTTTTTAAACACAGTGTATTCTTACTGCCACTTTATTAGACACACCTAACGTGTTGGTCCACCTTGTAGGTGTACAGTAAGAGATTATAGCTCATTTTTTCCATGCGCAGTGTGTGTAAATCTTCCTCTAGCCCTTCATCAGTGTCAGTTTCTGACCACAGCACTGGTGTTGGCTGGAGATTTTTGTTTGGTGGACTGTTTCTCAACCCAGCACTGACATCGAGGTGTTTAAAAAACCCAGCAACATTGCTGTATCTGATACACTTATACCACTGCAACACACACTATTATGTCAGTGTCACTGCTGTGTTGAGAATAATCCACCACCCAAATAATATATGGTCAGGGGTGGTATATACTGTATATTATAGAAGGATAATAACGGAATGCTTAGTTCTAGCTATAAATAGGAGTTCGTGAGTTAAGTTCCGAGCTGGAAGATTAAGGGTTTAGGAAACACAGAATAAGAATCTGTCAAGAGAACTGCCAAGGACTGAAGGAACTGTCATGTTGTGATACTGTCAGTCAACCAATGAAGCTTTATATAATAACATTGTAGAGTGCTTCAATTAAAAGTCACTAGATAACTAGAACCATATAGGATGCCCAAGAAAGAAAACGAAATAGGGAATAGTACCTGAGCTATAAAAGTCACCAAATAACAATAAAGAGACTAAACTAATCAGATGGGAAGTAACAGATCACAAAAAGGAGTGAATAACAATCAAAGTGATAACAAAACACAAGCTTCTGTCATTTTCTTTTCCTAAATGTATTTTGTCATGTCTAATTTTAGTTTTACTGTAAACTACATCACCATCCTAGACAACTAAGACCTAATCACAGAAATATAAAAAAACAAAAAAAACAAGGGAAAGAATCTGAATAAATTGTTGATTTCATTCTTAGTCAGAGCTTCTTGTACATCAGACTGAAGAGGATGCCAGCATGTTACATCCAGTTCTCGAAGCAAATAAACAGTGAACTACTGAGAAACCACACACATATCTTGTTTACAGCCTAGGGCGCTCGCAAAGACTTGAGATGGCAGTGTATGTGAGGGCATTTGAATAAACCGCTAGTTTCTTTCAGAGAAAAAAAGCAAGCAAGAGAGACATAAGTTAAAATGACAGCTGACGATACCTTGTTCTTCCAGAATGCCATTTGGTATCTTCTTGTCGACTACAGTGATGTCGGCTTTTTGGCGGTTTTTGAACCTAGGTAAATAATAGTAATAATAAGGAGACCCCTACAGAAAAAGTCAGACAAAAAACATGTAGTCATATAAATTCAAATAACATACAGACACGTGTTCTTTAACCTCTACAAATTACAAATGGGGAAAAATTACCTGTATAAAAAAAAACGGAAAGGTTTTTCTTACCATCGAAAACTAAGGCTGTTCTTTCTCATCAGAGGTGGGAGTTTTGCTACTTGCACTCAAAACAACACGCTTACAACCCTGAGAACATACGACTCTAACCTTACACTTGCTTCTGCTCTAAGTTTTAGATTTCTGAGTGTGTGTGTGCGTTCCTGTGTTACTTTCAGTTCCTGGCCCTGCCTTCATGAAGTGGGAGGAGTGTTTGGAGATGACGTAACATTTAATGTGCATGTGTATGTGCTTGTGCATGTGTATGCGTGCGTGTGTGTGTGTGTGTGGTACCTGAGGCAGTAGCACGCCACCAGAACCACGATGAGCACTAGCACCGAGAGCACGAGCAGTGTGGGCAGGATATGAGGGCTAGAGAACGCGACGTTGTCTAAAGGAAGAAGGAGAGGCAGTCAAAACCACAGCAAACAAAGGAACAGGAAGCTGAGCCCCACAGAGCTGCACAAGTCGGAATGGAAGTTCTGGGTGAGCTGATCCTGCCCTCAGCTGCCAGTTAAACTCATTATGCCTGATGTAATACACTACTTCAGTGTTGTTTTGACGGCGTTGGTGATCCTCAGTCATCTACCTAACAGCGGGTTGTGATATTAAACCCAGCGCACAGTGTTATAACGCAGGCTAGATATCAACAACCACAATGATATTACAGTGCATTTTAATCCATGGCAGACTCAGCATGACTGCATCGAGAGAAGCTGATGCTTAGGTTGAATGTCATAATATGCATAAAGCAGCAATTGTAAATTAGTAATTACAGGGCTCCCGAGTAGCACAACAGAAAAGCATTCGCCCTATCGTCGGGAGATCGCGAGTTTGAATCCCAACGATGCCACAGCCATCCGTGGCCGGGAGTCTATGAGAGCATAATTGGGTCTGCTCTCTGGGTGGAAAGGATGGCATTACTTTCTCTCCCCTGAGAGAGAGTGTTAGCCCTTACCCTCCCTGGTTGGTAGCTGTTGTGCAATAGGAGAGAACTAGAAAAAAAGGGTAAAAATAAATAAATAAAAGCAATTAAATACACAGCTGCAGATTTTAAAGTCAACCTAAGCTTCACAAAACATGTTTTTTATATATATTAAATCCTATAATGGAATTAAATTGAGTGCCCAGACTGGTCCAATTGTGAAAAAGCAATTGCATCTTTTAAGAAATCAAATTGGAAAATATAGTTAGTATTGACAGGGAACGTGTTATTGTGTTATAAAATATAAAAGCCAATCATGTTCCAATATGCAATTGCAGGCCATGTAACACCAGTTTCCCAGAGAAAGGCGGTGTGAGTGTTTCCGGTTTGCATAGTCATGGTTTCTGAATGTCTTGATTAGGATAAACCAGAGGTCACACTGGATTTTCACCTCGCTATTTTATTTGGTGGATCAAGCAAAAATCAGGCGATTATAGGTAGTCCTGGTGTCATGTGACTTTGGAGGGAGCGTAGTCTTAACAAATAATGAGACTATAGTCCAATGTGACTGGTACTTTATAATTAGCAGTTCCTCCATTTTACTTTTTACAGAAAGAAAAGACCACTGCCCTGTTCTCTTGTTTTTATTGGCTCACACTTTAAGGTTTACAATTTCACAGGTCAAAGTTCACCTAGATGAACTCCAGCAAATCCTGAGAAAAAAAACAAAAAACTGCAAGCAAATTCCTTTTTTTCACGTCTCGCGTCATTTCCCATTCAAGTGAGTTGTCTTTTTTTTGGCCAGGCAAATTTTAGTTGTGTTTAGTCTGACCGCTGCTTAGGAGTGTAGGTGCTTCTGTGCCCTACTTTGTTGTCGAATGACATTTATTTTGTGGAACCGCAATGTCAAGCAAAAATGTATTTCTGTCTCCAAAACAAGCTTTGAGTGACTATAGGAGGTATTTACTTTTCCTCCTTTAACAAGAATGGTGGTAGTATCTTTATGTCATAAACAGCAGGTTGTGTTGAATCTGCAAATATTTGGCAGCAAACCTTTTTTGGCCCTAGGCCAGTGATGTACAATGTTACACCCCTGCTCTTAGTCAGTGGGCCTGCAGTTTTTCATTGTTTTCAATGTTTTCCTGAGATTAGCTAACTGGCTAAAATGTTAACAGAGTATATTGTCAGTCAAACGGCAGAAAAGCCCTTTTGACTTAGCTCACTAAGCACAGCTATTATTTACTGTTATTAAATGTAACGTTAACATGGTTTGTACTTGAACTTGACCTACATTACACCTCTCTGGTTGCTGCCACCATTCTTCCATTCAGAGTAAAAACAGAAGAATCAAAGTGTCCACCAATTAGTGCCTTCAATAATGACCGGTTTGGAATGCTGTGAGCATTCGCTCTTCAAGTCTTCTACGTAAGGCTTAATCACTTGTGAATGGACCATACCAAAAATTGGACAGCCCTGCTGTAGGCTGAGTTCGCAGTTTCTTCCAGAAAGCTAAAAACTCCACTGTTATATACTATATATAAGTAAATACTAAACTACTCACTGTGAATGCACAGGGCCAACTTGGGTAAAATGACTGTATTGTAAGTTCACAACAGGTCAGACACAACGTGTACTAAAAACAAGAAGATGGTATAATTAAAAGAGAGCCTGAAGTCATTGCTTTAAGCTAAATGCAGCTGCTATGAGTGTAGCTTGGGTAAATTCCTGTATGATAAGTAAAAGAATGTCATAAATACTTATATGCATATAGTTTCACTTCCTTTATGAAACGTACCTTCTGTGGTGTTTCTGTCTTGCGATTGATTGGATGATAACGATATTGTTGCAAAAAACAGAACTGGGACCATTGTGGCTGCAGAGAGAGAGAGAGAGAGAGAGAGAGAGAGAGAGAGACAGAGAGATATTGAGTGCTTAAGAATAAAATACTTTATCTAGTACAGATATACATTTACATGTGATACAAATTTACAAGTGATACAAATGTAAAAAGTGCAATTGTGTTATCTTACCACTAATGAATGAATGTCATTAATTTGCAAAGTAGTCAATAAAAATGGTGCTTTTGCAAATTCATGGAAAGTCCACAGCAAGTTAAAAAAAAAACATTCTCTAATGGAGCTGAGGTAATAATTTGATGTAATTATGTGCAATAGTGTCAACATACCACTAGATGGCGTGCATGTCATTCATTTAAAAAGTATGTCATTATGAAAACACTGCTTTTGCAAGATCAGGGCAGGTCCAGAGAAATAAAATAAAAACATTATTTTCTGAATAGATCTGAAGTAATAATTTCATGTGATTAAGTGCAATAGTGTTGACATAGCACTACATGGCGAGCTTGTCATTAATTTAAAAAGTAGTCATTATGAAAACATTGCTTTTGCAAAGATCACCGAAAAAACAATAAAGCATAATCTAATTTTTATTGTAATTAAGTGTAATTGTGTAAAAATACCATTAGATGGCGGGCATGTCATTCATTTAAAAAGTAGTCACTACTGTAAAATACACTGGTCAAGGTCAGGGCAAGTCCACTGAAAAGAATAAAAACATCTTTCCTGAATGGTTCTGAAATAATAATTTTATGTAAGTTAGTTTAGCCAGCAGCGAAATCTTTAGTGCCATCTTTAATCAAAATACTAAATGAGTTTATCCATTAATACTTAAGATTAATTAATTTCCCATAAACTCTTATACAATTCAGGTTCACGGTGGATCAGAAGCCTGTTGCAGAACCTGGGTGCAAGGCCCGAATAGACTCTGAACGGGACACCAGTCTATTTCAGGGTATCATGCACGCATGCACTCTCACTCACACCTTGTGGCAATTTAGAGTCACCAATCCACCTACAGACATGTTTTTGGGAAACCACCATTTATCCCAGACATAATATGTCTGTGACATTTCCTGATCATTTAATCTGTCTGCAAACACTCTTAACTGGCCCATAAATTAATTAAAATGTGTGTGTAAAAGCAGGAGTAAAGCTGTTTATTGTCCATGCCCCTTTGCCCTGTGCTGTTGGATATTGTTGGATTTGACACATTTAACAATGGTGATGAGTAAAAATCAGAAAAGGAAAGTGAAGGAGAGAAGATTTGAAGTGGACCTTTGCTAAAGTGAAACATTGTGTGTGTGTGTGTGTGTGCATATGTATGAGCTTGGGCATGTGTGTGTGTGTGTGTGTGTGTATGTGTGTCCGCGTGCATGTTGTCTGGTCTGATCAGTACCTTGTGGTCTACGCTTGGTCTTAGGCATGGCCTTAGGAAGCTACAAGGTTATTAAAAATCAGCTCTCAGCTTTATTTTTTTATCTTTAATATACTTTATGTACGCATGTACACATATACTATGCATGTGCTGATATTTTTTAACATCACATTTTAATATCACAATAATTGCCAAACCTTTTGTCACAGTTTTCAATACTGTATAAAAAATAATATATGTAGGTTGAAGTCGGGTAAACTGTGTCAGATACGGTTGTAGCGGCCTAGATCTTTCAATTTCATGGCCGATTGCTGCAAATAATTCCATACTGTTACCGCAACAGTACTTGACATGTACAAAAAGACAAAAGATGTGACTGCTCTGATATTTTGAGGTGGGCACCTGACACTTAAACATAAGCAAGACTATATTTTCAACGTAGAATGATAAAGGAGACCTAGAACAATAAAAAAAAAAAAATTTGAAAGTCATGCATTATGAGCATAGTTATTTTTAAAGCAATCCTCAAGCATTTACCAAAACGTTTACAATTTACTTAAGGGTAGTGTTCATATGATAACATGACACATACATAAGTGCTTCCTGACAACTGACATAAACCAACATAAACATTTATAAAGGCTTTTTTCAATGTGTATTGATTTTGTTAGTTTTGATGTTGAGTTTACACCTGAGTAAAGAGACAGATTTTCCGGGTTGTAGCTCAGTGCACTTCTGGCATGTCAGAGCATATATAATGTTTATGTAGGCTTATGTCAGTTGTCGTGATGTAGCCCTATGAACACTGCCCTTAAGTAAATTAACACCATCCTTAAGTGTTAACAATTTACCTGACTTCTTCTTACCTATTTGCAAATAATTCTTGTTTAGCAAATAATCAAACAGAATAACTGAATTATGGGATTGCCTTAATTATTTATTAATACATGCAAGGTTGCCTTCAAATTTGGCCAAAATAAGAAACCATAGAAGGCAGCTGACACAAGTGTACTGTATATACATACTGCACAGCCCGGTAAAACAGCCCTACTCACAACCAACACCGCAGTAATACACCTAATGCCGCTGTAATGAGCAGTGATTGGTGATGAGCGGAAACAGAATGTTTCACCTCTGAGGAATGTCTGTGCTGTCAGTAAGTCGGCCCTCTTGCTCCTCCACCAGGCTCCAGTAATGAGCTATGAGCTTTAGGTCATTAACACGCACCTCATACCCCTCCTTTCTGTGTGAGAGTCGATACTGAATCTCATGGCTATTATTAACCTCCTGCATCACCCCCTGTGATGATGGGGGATTTCTAATAAGAACAGAGTCGGCAGACACTGGACCACCACCACAATTCATTTCACACACACACAGACACACACACGTATACTTGCGCAGTCAGGTGACGAGAGGAGGAGAGAGAAGCCCTTTGACAGTAGGGGTGGGAAACTCTAGGCACCTCATGATTCAAATCTATTTCGCTTCAGGTCGCTTCAGAAGAGATTATAAAATAATTATTTAAGTGTCTTGATGCATCTCGATTTTCAATTACTATAGCCTGCATTATGATGTTTTTCAAGCATGACCACTTGATGCTTTTAAAACATATAATAATTTTTATCAATTATGAAAAACAATACTGAGATGAACCGGAGTCCCATCCAAGGGGTGTTCCTGCCTTGCTCCCAGTGTTCCCAGTGTGTGATAGGCTATGGTTCCACCGCAACCCTGACCAGGATAAAGCTCTTACTGAAGATAAATTAATGAATGAATAATTGAATGAAAGAATACACTAAATGTTTTCCTATAATGTTTATTTTATTTATAAGAAATGCTTGGTACTGTTGGCCTTTAAAAAACATTCATGGACAAGTTTATGTAAAAGCCTAATTATCATGTTTTTGTGCATTGATGCAGAATATTTTACTGTAAGAGAGAATCACAATGCATCTAAGAATTGATTATTTCTCATATCCCAATTTGTCAGCCTTGGCCCTGAAAATTCCAACGCTGCCTCTGTTGTGCCCTTGAGTAAGACCATTAACCCTGAAGTGCTTCAGGGGCGCCGCGCCATGGCAGAGCCTGCGCTTCGACCCTAACTTCCTTCAAGGCTGGTATGCACAAATAAAGCATTTCATAGTACAGTATACATGCATCTGTATATATATAATGACAATAAAAGCGGTCTTTCATCATCATTCATTTTCAGGAATATTTCATATTTTCTCTTTAAATAATTCAGAGATCCTGAAGCGTCACCATAACCAGGAGCTGAAGTCCCAGTGGACCTGTGTTCTGAAGTTGTGAAGTTCCTACATCGCTTTTTGCCAGCGCGCCATGGGGGATCGTGGACGTAACTAGGCCATGTTAGTGATACACAATTAGCCAAACTGGAGTTGAGACAATGGACCTGCAGACGATTCATTAGAAATGATTTATTATAAGACCTCGCTGCCATTTCTGTTTTGCACCTTCAATATATGGAGCATATTCCCTGCTCCAATTCAATGTTTTGTCCCTCGTATGTTTAATCAGCAGTGCTGCCACAATCCCCTCCTTTAGGGAATGAATGACGCTCTTTGCTCTTGCTGTGCCCCCCACTCTGCTGTTGCTTTTGGCCTGAGTGTGTGGGTCTGTTCAGAAAGACATTGTTGTAAATAGGTCATGGGATAAGCTTGTGCGTGGGCTCCTTTATGGGAAAGACGCTAACAGATCGAGTTGGGTCAAGCATTGGGCACGCCATTCGGCCAACATGTCCCTGACTGCACTCATTACTCGGAGGGAGAGTGAAAAAGTGTGTGTGTTTGTGTGTGAAATAGAGAGAGAGAGAAAAAAGAAAAGAGAGAATGTATCTGTGTACACTGCCTGTCAAAAGTTTGGTGATTTTCTTCGGCAGTTTGTAAGGTGAACTGCAATTGCAATGACAACATTAACAGACATTTACAAACCTTTCGTCTAACCGAACCCATCCCCTCGGTTAAAACTACACATGCCTAATGAGTTGCCTTTTAAGGAAAAGGTGCAGAGCTGAGCAGCCCTGTTCCGGCTGGGGGCGGGCCTAATTTCCAGGCTGGAAAAATGTAAACAGAAACCTGAAATAAAGAAACTAGCCAGATCCAACTACCCAGCGTGGCAATATTGCAAATCACAGTTTTTCTAAAGTATCTGTAAAATTATTTGATTATTATGGTCTCAAAAACTTTTAAACATTACAAACCGCACATTTAAAGAATAACCAAGTTTATATCAAATGTCAAATGTATAAATATTTGTAAAAATTACAAAAAAAAAACTGCTGAACTACACTACCAGTCAAAACACTGTGAAATAACACATATGGAATTATGCAGTGACCAATAAAAGTGTTCAACAAATCAAAAAAAATTTCGATTTGAAATTCTTAATTCTTAGTATTCATGATAAAGCTTTGCACACTCTCGGCATCTTCTCAACCAGCTTCATGAGGGATCTTCACACAGGACGCTTTTCTTAAACTTCCCAAATAGGCCGAGCGACTTGTCGTTCTACTTCTCCTAACATTCTTTGGGGAAACAATTTTGAGTAAAAACTACTTGTTTAAAAAATACAATTTGATTCAGAAATAAATGTATACACAGGCGTTAACAAATTTCAACTATAAGCCTTTATCAAAATGTCTTTAAGACAATGAAAAATATATATTCTGTCTCTTGGGAACCTTTATGGAGGTTTATGGAGCTGTTTGGCGGTTCTCTCTCTCTCTCTCTCTCTCATTCTGTCTCTCTCTCTCATTCTCTCTCTCTCTCTCTCTCTCTCTCTCTCTCTCTCTCATTTTGCAGCTTGATTGGGTTAAGGCTGGGTGACTGGGAAGCGATTCCATTACAAACAACATGGTCTCCTTCCTCTGCAAATATCTTTTGCACAGCTTTGAGGTGTATTTGCAGTCGCTCAAAACCAAACATTCTCTAGGAAGATTTCAGAAGAAGGCAAGGAGTCCCCAAGCTTTTGATGGGCAGTGTACTGTATGTACATATGGGGAGGTGTGAAAGTGTGTGCGTGTGTATTTATGCGTGCCTGGGACTGCAGCGGTAGCTCAGTGGTTACAGTTTTGAGCTAGTATTCAGAAGGTTGTGGGTTCAGAGAGCCTCTGTTGGGTCAAATTGTCTCAGTTGTGTGCCGCTTTGGATAAAATTGTCTACCAAATAAATAGTTTGAGTATGAGGGACAGAAAGTTTGTGTGATAATGATATGAATGTAGAGAAGTGATAATAAGGAGCCATATTGTACAGTGCCTGTTTGGTGTCCAGAAATAGAGAACTGTGAACTATGCATAATACTGGCCCGAAGGCACAAGACAGCGAGGATCAATGGGTTGGGCGGAAGAGTAATCGGGGGGCAGGCTTTAGGTCGGGCGATCGGCGGACAGAATGTAGTAGGCACATGCAGGTTCGTTGTCGAGAGATCCGGGGTCAGGCACGGGAAAGCTATCAGGGAAGCACGTTGTACGTCCGTTAACATTGGTGCAGTAGTCAGCAAAGTCTGTGTGTGTTTGTGGGGTTTATATCGGGGGAGAGGGAGTGTCTTCAGGTGTGTGTGATTCTGCGCTGATGTGATGAGAGGCATGTGCGAGCGATCAGAAACTCGGCGATCGCGAACGCGGAAGTAAGCCGGCCAGCTCGCGGCGTTCAGCTAAGGAGTGCGGGGGATTCTGGGATGTGCAGTCCGGAACGGCTGGTGCGTGTGTGACAGAAAACACACATCCACAGACCATAAACCACAAAAGCATGTAAGCTTAAACGTTTTTTGCCATTTCACACACACACACACACACACACACACACACACGTATGCATCAGTCTTCTTTACAGCACTCAGTGACTCTCACACTCCCTCCTTCAAGCATAATTTTTCATCTCTTTAATTAGTGATTCTGTTACAGAAAGCTCTCACTTCCTTAAATTAAAAGATGATAAATAAGAGGCTGGCGCTGTGTGTGTGTGTGTGTGGATCACGGTGGGAGACGAAAGCAGAGAGAAGGAAACAACATTTTCTCTCCTCGCTGTTCTTCTTTGCCTCACCAAGGCAAATAATCCTCCACTCAGCGGGCCCGATGGACCGTTGTCTGCTGCAGATTTACTGAGGGGGTTTTCCACACAGCCTTAGCGCTCCGGTTGCCCTGGTTACATCAAGCTGCAGGGGAAGCTGGGAAATAGAGTTGGCAAATTTTGGCCTGGCGGGGCCAAACCTCTGGCCTGGAGAAAGGTCTCACAGTAATAACTACACTTCTCAGTGACGGAGGCGGGGACGCATTCATTAAAGAGGCCCCCACATCAGGCCAACAGAACAGAGCCCTTATTTAGCTCAAATTCTTCCTTTTATCTTTCACTTACACTCCCTGTCCTGTCTGTCTTTGGTTCTCTCTCTATATTTTCTCTGTCACACTCTGAAGCAGTTTCAGCACTTTTCTTTTGATCTTTTCTCTTTAATGTGTTGCTCCTATTTTTTTACAGTCTCACTATTCTGTCTCTGGAGATTAAACAAAATGATCCTTTATATTCTGACAAGGACATAATTATATTCCTTCTACATTCGTATTCCTTTCTATTACGGGTGGGCGATATATTTTAAGTGCAGGAAGGGGTCCACCAGGGATACAGAAATCAAAAATTTTATCCATCATGATGCATAAAACATTGTCTTATAATTGCACCTTGGCATCCTGAATTGAAATCGAATTGAATCGTGAGGTTCCTAGAGATTTCCACCTCTAAATATCTCTGTGTGGTAGAAAAAGTATCAATTGATTTATCGTCTATAAGTCCACTGCATTCATTACTGACTCCATGAAGAGTAAGAGTTGGACAACCTGCTTAACGTGCCATGTGTTATTAGGGAAACCTTCACTGACAACTTGAGGTTACAGCAACACAAACACATGCGTTCATTTCTAATTTAAATCACTCTGCTGTTGGAGGAGGTTGCAGTCAGTTTTTGTTGTCATTTTAAGGTCTTTAGTATTGCCGCGCCAACAACACAAGCAGTCTGTTCTTGATCTGAGCAGTAATTAAAAGCAATACATTTTGCCTTCTGTTACCATTATGGGCACCAATATTCATTTTGAGTCTGCAGTCATTTGTTCTGCTGCTGTCTTTGGCTTACTAAAGTTTGCATAATATCGCCTTCTACAGAGCTCTCCAGCTCTATACGGTAATCAATCAGGATCTCTCTGCTGCCAGTGCTCAGGCTCGAGTGTTATAAGTGACCTTGGGACCTGCAGGGACGCAGTTTTTCGTCTCATCATGGAGCTTGCGCACAGAGGCAGGAACTAGCGGCACCGACATATAGCACGC
Organism: Olivaichthys viedmensis; assembly: GCA_028565825.1. Taxonomy (NCBI): domain Eukaryota; kingdom Metazoa; phylum Chordata; class Actinopteri; order Siluriformes; family Diplomystidae; genus Olivaichthys; species Olivaichthys viedmensis. The sequence continues at coordinate 5,185,958 of JAOUQW010000049.1, read as the reverse complement.
ATGCCATGTTGGGCCACACATATTGGAGAAAGCAGTGTGAAAATACTTTATGACTTTGATGCATGCTCTAGTAAGAAGTATCAAAAAGCTGTGACATTAGTCTGGCAAATGTGTAACAGCTACAAGCATGCAGCCGTAGCCAAACACTATGAATCTATGGCTCATATCTACTATTATTTTGCAACATAGCAAACCATATATTGGCATTAAAAACTGTTGCGATTTACTAAACGGGTGTAAGGGGCTTTTAGTGCCTATAATAAGCTCAAAGGGGACGTCACTACTGCTTTGCTCATTTGTCCTCTCAAAGGGCAAAATACTGTGAAGAGATTAATGTAGGCTAATGAACTGCCTATTCCAATTTATCCAGGCTGATAATAATGACTGACTTTGTAACTTTTTATAGATGCTAAATAGTGCATACAGAGCTTACAGTACCAGCTAACTGGCTAACTTTAGCTAGATAGCTAAAACACAAGCTCTTGTTGTAGGGTAACGGGTTCTTCGCTCTGATCTCTCTGCGTGCTGTTCGCCCATTGCTTGGTCCAGCTCCGTGAGCTAACTGGCTAACTTTAACTAGCTAGCTAAAAGACAGTGTGCAGAACAAAACACACACACATGGTCGGTTCCGGTGTGTGTATTTATTTATTTATTTATTTTATTTTATTTTAAACAAAAGTCCTGATTAACAATTTAAACGTGTAAAACAGTTAAAAAATAAAAACATGACCCACAAAATTAACCTAAAAGCCGAGTGGTGCTGCTATGTGTCATTACAGAACCAGTTTACATATAGTTTACG
>JAOUQW010000049.1:5139397-5151453 GCA_028565825.1 Olivaichthys viedmensis | reverse complement strand
ATAAACATGTCAAGTTTTATCATTTTCACACAGCTGGAAGGTGGGGAGTATGTCAATTATAAATGTGTGTTAATTAATGTTTGATTAATAGCTATGATTTGCTCAATCTGAACAATTCTTTATTTGCAATAGTGGTTCAGCATCTGAATATTTTTGGTAGTCAACGTCAAATTTCTTTGGGGGAACTTTTGTGTTTAGGGGCGTCTCCAGGATCTTTTACACTCCTCACTATCATGTAAAAGAAAAAAAAAAGAGCTTTCAAACTTCACCCATACAAATGTGTGCAATTTGAGCTAATCTACTCAGTCAATGTTATTTTAACAAAGACCCCTCCCCACAGATATCTTAGCATCTCTTTTCCCCCTTTGATTCATATTATAAAGGAGCATTCTTAAGTGATTATTATTTAAGTCATGTAAAAATGACTAGAATTACTAAATGTAAATCTGTATTTTTTATTGAAAAGTCCTTCTGTAGGCCTGTCCAAGACACGCATGCATTTCTATTAATCAACCATAGGCATCATAGCATTTCACAGATAACATGTTTTCATACAAGTTATTGTGACCAATGCTGGAAACCGCCATCCAGGGACCATCTTTACAACAGTAAAGATGCAAATTAATATGGTCCGAGGTGCAAATGAATAGTGGACTGGGTGGTTAGTCATGGTCAGGGTCATGTTTAAGGTGTTAAAAATTATGTCTGTGGAGTGATAAGGAGAAGTGGGGATCATGCTTGTGGGTTCTTGAAGGTCACCCAGGAACTCAAAGGTGTTTTTATTTCTGGGCTGATAGAAGAGAGAGTGAGAAAAGCAGATTGGAGGAGTATTATGTCAGTTTGTCTGTCAATTTTATCGATATTTTTACCTTTTGCTGTTGTTTATTTTAAAATCGACTTAAAGCTACTTACTTGCACCATAAAGAAAAATGTTCCTGACATATTCCTTGAATAAACTCTGACAGGGACAATATAGGGCCTGTTGCGACTTAGTTATTTTTAGTACTTGACAGCCTCTAGACGCTCTCCAAACAGGTAAATGTCAGGAAGTAATTAGCTTTCAATTAACTTGCAGGCACTAATTACAAAATGAGCCCTTCTCTCTCTCCCTGTTGTAGCACTAATTTGAATAGTGCTGTTTCAAATAGAGATTCCATGTTGAAGCCTGATATTAATCCAGTGTCCTAACACAATAAAACAATGTTTCACTTTTTCTAATGTTAGGGTCACTCTAGAAAGATTCACCAATTTTCCATTTGAAAATATATAATTTAGGGGGTTTTATCTGCTGTTAAACATAGTGGCGAGTCATTTTTGACTCTTAAGACAACACAAGGGTTAAAAAGAAACTGTTGCACTTAAAAGTAGACTATTCCCATTTAAATGTCGTCTTTTAAAGTGGAAATAATCAAGTAGACTACAAAAAGTATAATTGTGGAGTACATGTGGTTGTTAAGATTATGATAACTAAAATAGGTGTTAAAAAAAGTATCAAACAGCCACCAAAACAACATGGCCAAATCAATGCCGTATAAGACAACAAACAATACCTTCCATGATTTTGGCCTGAATTTTATATTGATTTTCTAGATAACCAAGAGATTTCTAGATGAGAGGGGAGAGAGGGATACCAGCTCAGGGAGTCCCCTCTTTACTGGCAGATTATGTAGCTGTCTACCACCCTTCTCCAAAACTTTGCATTCTCTCCAGATTGCTCTACTTATACCTTCCTATACACCAAAACCCACACATGGTGCTCACACCTGAGCTATCTGCAGTGATTTGTCCAGATTTGAAATGAGCCACCTAATCTCAGAGACCAAGCTTTTTCCACCAAGCCACCAAGCCCGGCACAGGACAACCCCCTTTTTAAGAGGATTTATTTAGTGAAATGATAGGAAAATTGTATTTACAGAGGAGCTTCATTCTCTCTTTCACTCTCAGTCAGTTGTAATCACATTATAGTGTCTTCTCAGCTGGATCAGGTTCTTGGAGACTCACCTATGAAGTGACCCTTGGCATCGTAGGCTATGTACTGTACACTAATTTTAAACACTGGGGACAATCATCATAAGTAATCTACAATTCTAAGAGTAGAGGTAACCAGATTTACTGAATTTCCTTCCCTTTGTTACTTTGGGAGAAAGACTGTTGTATACACACTAAGATTATTTGGTTGGGGGCCATTCACTTTCCAGCATTTAGTGAAACAGAATCAATCAAATTTTGTACTGATTATGTTTAGATATAAATACAGAGTTGCCAGTTTGATAGGTATACCTATCTAATAAACTTGCAACTCAGTGTATGTTTACTGTAATTTCTATGTGGCTTGTTTCTTATATTCACATACAGTATAAGGGCAGGTTAGAGTTCAGAACCAATGTTCCTGATACAATATCTAATTAATACTGTGCAGTGTTACAGCTCACTTGTTTCCAGTTTCATTATATACCTCTGATAGCTTATCTAAAGCGATCTTATTGAAATGTGTATTGCAAATTTAGAGATTCACACCCTAATGAATAAGGTTAATTTGAATGGCATTGTGGTCCAAATGAAAGCATGGTATTACTTGAGCTTAATGGGAATTATTTTTACCAAAAAGTACCAAAATTTTGCAATTCAACTGTCTTTTTGGTACACAAGACTGACATTGTAATATCGTGCTCCTTGAAAACCGGGAAGAGAGGGTAAAAAAGGATCATTAGTAGGTGTGTAATTACAGAGGGTGATTTTTGAATAAACAAGGAAAAAGGAAACTTCAATCACCCCATGTCTAAAGTACCACTCCTGAAAAGAATAGGCTTTGATAGGAGAACAAATATATTTCAGCTTTCACTCTTATTTTTCTGCAGGAATTCTTACGAGTCTCAGAGCTATCGAAAAACTGGAGCAACAAATATCACTATGCCACACACGTCCCCTATCTTATCCATGAAAGCAGTCAAAGGACAAGACAAATATGAGGCATGGTAATTGTTCTGGTACAGAGTCCACTATGCACCACATGATAAATGGTACAAGGCTTTTTCTATATGGTTAAAAGGAAAGCTTTGTTTTGCCAACAATACCATGTACCTCATAAGTAAAGCTATGATTCAGACTTTCACTTACTTTGGCTTACAAATGCACAAAATGAAATTAGTAACCTTCAGCAAGGTTCTGACACTGACTTCTTGTATTTAATCTGAAGGGAATGTTATCATTTCTCCTAAATGATCAGCTGCTGATTGCAGACAGGTGCTGGTCAATGATTTAACATGCATGGGTGGGGGGAAAAAATAAATAAATCCATGAAGTCACCAGCAGAGGGCAGAGGCGAACATTCAGCGTTCACACCAGATTTTGGTTCTGATAAGCAACTCTGAATTGACCAGTGATCTGAACAGTAAATTGTATGTGACTAAATTCAGAGTGATGATGTAAACAAGATCTCACATGGCATCATCCACTAAGCCATACAAATTGTTTAAAGGAAAATGCAATATTCAAGCTTAAATGTGCTGTTGAGCCATAAATCTAAATTTGACATATTTTCTTAAATGTGCCCAGAGCACATGCATGATAAAGATCAGGCAAAGCAATATGGAGTAAGTTGCAGTATTTTTTTTGTGTCACTACAAAAGAACACATTTGCTGACACAACATATTTGACAACATATATAGTGTGAGGATTTTTGTGAAAAACTTGTACTATTTTCTTGTATGGGACTTTAAAATGATTGAAATAATGTAAAATGATTAAGAAGCGCTTGTGTTGAAACGTTTTCAAGTAATGTTAAATGAAATTGCAGTATTAAATTGCAGTCTTTCTTTCAAAAATACAATAAATCATTATCAGTGTATAGCTCTATCTGCTCCCTCTGTGAGAGCACATCTGTACTCTTCCTAACCTGTCTCTTCGTCAGTGGTAACTGAAGCTGTAGATGGCGGCTAGGTGAGAAGATGAAAGCGGAGGAAGCAACTGAAGCGAGACAGAGCTGGAGAGATCAGAGACTGAAGGCTGAAACCGAGCCCAGGATTCTGAGTGCGTCCAAGCTGCTCTTACCTCCAAACAACCATAAAACAGAGGAGAATCCCAACCATCCCAGACAGCAGGCAGCTGCGCTCATTTGTTGTGTCGCAGTAGGTATTTGCTCATCTCAGGCTGATATCACGCTGGCCATTTCTAATTCATTTCAGCACTTTCAACACCATACACCCTTCTCAACTGTTCACCAGGTGACAGAGTGGTGAAATATTCTCCTGTGCTGAAAAACAAAACGATGAGAAGTCTGGATTATCAAGTGTAGACTGAGGCTATAAAATATATCAGCACTATGTGATGTTTCAATATGATCCAAAAACATATAAGAAAACTAAATTCTGAAAGACACTTTCTGAAATGTTGGCTTATAAATCATTCAACCCTTATGCTCTGTTTAGTTCAGAATGACTCATTTTAGCTTATTAAAAAACAAAACAATACTAAATAATATTTTTGCAACTTGGTATTTTATGGGCTTGGCTCCATTTCTCTAATTGACAAACATTTTTATTTAAAAATCACATTTATATTACAGAGATTTTGTTTAAATTATGGTGACCTAAAAGTAACAAAGTGAAATAATCGTGGTTAAAAAATTACTGATCTTAGTAAATATGATTTTTTTTTTAAGTTAGGAGACAATATTACTAACACTTGGGATCAGAATAAGATATACAGTTCAGTGCAAAAGTTTTCATACCCTTACATCGAAATGATAAAACCAACAAGAGATTTAATGTGTCAGGCTTTACAGATGTTCCTTCATTACCACCAGTAATAAAAATGGACAAAAAGTATATGTTAAGATATTAATCGTGAAACAATCAGAATTATATTTCTAAATGTTGACTTCTATTCCACTTTTTTCCCCATTTCTTCTTCAGGTCTCCTGCGGTTTGTTTTGGATTTTTTTAGATATTTTTTTTCTTTCAGTTATTTTTCTTCCACTTTTTTGGTCTTGTCTTTGTGTCTATGTTTATTCCCATTATGAATGATGGGTTTCACTGTTTGTATCCCTAAATAATTTGATATCTTTTTATCCCCTTCTCCAGCTCTCTGAAAGTTAACGTTATCTGTTTTGGGGTTTGTGATAGCTGTTTTGCTTATTTCTACCGACTCTTAAATTGACTGCTGAAAGTAAACTACTTGAGAGAGTAGCCTGTTTGAACTTTCCATGCCTTTAATAAGACTTAACACAGTAAACATGTATTGACTGTTTTAAGTCATTAGGAAACCTTAATGAGGCGCAGTCAAATAATCTGTCAACAGGGACGCAAATTTTTAAGTGTACTAATAAAGATAACTGCTGACTTAGTCTTAATTGATGTAGTATTTAGGCCATTATTTGTTTTCTTCAGATGAAACCAAGAAACCAAGAGGGATGCAAACATTTGTACTCAACTGTAGTAAGTACTTTAAAATAAATATTACAATTGTGTTGCTATGAAATCAAAAGAACAGTACACCCGTTAAGGGATGAACAAAACAGGAGGGTTAAATCAAACTCCAATCCCTGTTTCACCTAATGCACCGTCACTCCTGTCAGTCAACATCTCATCTTCCACCACAAAAAGGCATGCATGTGCTCTAAAAGCATCACCTCCTTCCTCTGTTGACTAAGTCTCCACCTCACCGCCTCTTTCTGTCACACACATTTCACAGGCTCACAATTATGTTCCGACAGCACTACAAATTAGCACCCCATCCCAGGGCCTCTTTACGGCCATCCACAGGAACGCCGTGTGGAAATTTGATATGAGTCCTCCTCAAAGGCTGCTCTTCCCACAGTGCGAGTGAGGTCAGGACTTTTAGCAAAAGCAGAGTGGATGGCATCCCCCTTTACTTTAATTCATCTTATAGTCTTGTGTCATAATAATGCTATAGATTAAGATCTGGCAAAACAATAGGGCAGTAATAAGGCAACTGATTTTGGATTAAGAGAAAGAACGGAAGAAAGAGTTGGATAAAAAAACAAATGTGACAAATGTATTTTTCAGGGCGACTTCGGATAACGCCAAAAATATCTGGGAGATAAAATATTATATTTTTGCAGTGTAGATGTCATGAGATGAAATATATAAAGCCAAGTGCTCAGGAAGACAAAATGAGGGCAACTATTTTCTTTACATTTTGTGGTAATTCATCACCAGCTGATGAAGGCTTTAGAGGAAGGGACTGAATAAAGAGATGAAGAGGGAAAGACAGCATGAGAAAAATAAGGAAGGATCACTTTGCCTCCTGCATTGTCTGTGCACTTAAGCTCCAGTCAACAGGTGGGCGTGACGGCAAAGCCCGGGGGCGACACTCAGTTCGCAACTTTTGTCATCCCTCTATCCTTCCACCGCTCCGTCTCTCTCCCTCACGCTCAGATATTCGCCTGGAGCATCGACACTTCCTGCATGTTCCGGCTTTCTAAATTTACACCAGGTAAAAACAAGGAGAAGGATGAGTTTAGGGGCTTGCTTTAGGAGTCAGAGCTGTGCTTGGATGACTACATATTACATTTGGCCGGAAGAAAATTAATCCGTCTTACCACCACTGTTGACAGGCCAAGTGTTAATTTAGGCATTTTTAAAACTACAAGATGTAGTTTGGATCTTTAAATGGTTCTGATCTCAAGGGCTCAGATCTTTTAAAATGTAAAAGGAACTTTACTTGACAGTGTGAAACAGTCAAGAGCAAAACATCCAGTTTATTACAAAGACACTGATTATAATTAGTACTAAACTAACAAGAGATTTCAGTAGTATGTTATTTTACAGGACAGTAAATATCTAGTATTTGATAGGTACATATGTGGTAATTACAAGTATTTACTGGTACATACATTGCATATTGGATTTTAAATTACACAGTAACTTAAGCACCAGGTTTGTACAGAAGCATGTGATGCTACAATGTAGTACTTGCAAAGTGTGCACCAAGTAAGTTGAATAGTTGTAAGTGCATACTAACTAATATAAAAAAAATACCTAAGAAGTATGAGAAACATAATAGTGGTCCTACCATACTGCTTCAGTAAATACATGCATATCTGACTGAAAGTAGTAGGTATGTACAGGTAACAAATTCAGTGCTTACCTGAAGGTAAATGATTTTTAATAATCTCATGTCCAAATATGGACTTTATCATCAAGTACTGCCATATGCCTGATATTTACTTCACATTCGTTTTCTATGTACTTACATTTCCAGCAAAGTATACCTAGTAGTTGTCACCAAAGTTACTCCAGTACAGATTGAATATCAAACATGCAAGGTATGTTCCAGACATTACTTGTAATTACTATGTATTTACCTATTAAATACTAGGTAGTTACCGTACTGTAAAATAAAGTGATTTTTCTAATCCCAGTAAATATTTCTGTACTACAAGTCCTAATCATACAAACAAATGAGCAAGTTGGTAGAGAGAATACCAGCAGTGCCATGCTGTACACACACATACAGAGCTTGGCTACAACACACACACACACACACATACATACATACATACATCCACACCTAGTGTTGTCAGTGTGATCTATGAGCGGAGTAACTCGAGCTGGGAGAGAAATGGGGGAATAGAACAGGCTGAATGACACACTAGCCCCTCACGGCCCCTGACGGTCCTTCACAGCCCCTCTCAGCTCTATAGGGGCCATGGGCACTCACTGCAAACATGCCAGTCACCTCAACAGAGATTAATCACCCAACACACTACCAGCTACAGACTACTGGGCTGGAAATAATTTTAATTTTTTTGTATTTGAATTCTAGCATGATTTTCATTCTGTCTTTTTGAAAATTGCTTAGATATACAGTGGATTAGTATAAACATTGCACATGGCCTATGTGACACTGTAACACTGAAGTCAACTGAAGTTCAATGCACATGTACTGGTACAAAAAATTATTACACAATAAAACATTTACAAATATATTCCCTAGTTATTGCTATTAAAATCTTTAAAAAATAAATAAATCAATAAAAACTCCTCACAAACAATGGAAACGTACCCTCAAAGGTACAACAGTGGTCCTAGAGGTTAATTTATGTACCATAAGGTTAATTTATGTACCTTAAAGGGTACCACCTTAGTGACTGTCCAGAAAAAAAAGCACTGTAAAGATTCCCCAAGGTACAAACAACGTTAAATGTTTATACCCTGAAAGGTACGGTTTAGTACTTTTTTTCTGGGAGTGCCATAAAACAAATCAGTAGAAAATCTTTATATAAACATTATTAACACTTTAAAATGACCATAAGCTTGTCTTGTTATTAACTCAAAAAATTCATGCTTATTGATTTCTGTGACGGTTTTTTGGGGTTATTTTTTTAGAAAACATACACTAACATAATCAATCTATTATCTATTCCTACAATAATCATACTAATAATCATACTAATAATGATTATGGATAATGGTTGTAGTTATTCCTGACACTGAACATGGTTCAAAACTTTATCACAGTGTGACATCAAAAGAAGCACAGAGCAGCTAAAACTGAGCCGTAAGCAACCTGGCAGCAGGTTTATGCCAACGCTTCTATATGGACACTTACTTGGAATATGCTAATGAACTCTATTTATAGTCACCTAAACAGAAGAACCCTGGGAGAACAATAAAATAGAGCACAGGTAAATAATAAATAAATGTTTTTTTTGGGTTATTCCCAGAGAAGACATCGATACTGTGTTGTTTCTTTTTTATATACTGTAGAATTAATGCACCTAACACAGTAAAACACACTGTTTCACTAGACATACATTTCAATAATGTGCAATGTCCAAAAACCAACAGGGTCTCAAACCTGCAAATTTGTAACAAATTCGTAACAATTTCATGACTTTAGTCGTACGAAAAGTTATGAAGGTTAGGGTTGGGGAGGAGTTGGTGTTTGTACCTTTTTTTACGACTTCATTCATATAAAATCAAACAAAACCCAACCACATCGCCCTCGTTCTTTCAATTCATTTCTTTATGAGATCAGGTTGCCAAAAACTCTTTATGTGTATTTTAACAGTTCTGGATATAAGGAATTGTACATAGTGAAAACACAACACTGTAGATTTCACAGACAGGCCACAAACTGAACAATGACCTGAAGTGACCAGCAGATGTCATCATTGAGCTCTCTGTCACACTGCCAGAAACGCAGCATGAGTGGCCAGATCAGTAAAGGAATATTAGGGCTGGAGAAATTTCAAAACACTATAAAACCAGAGCTGTATGGGAACTATCAGCTCTGAAGGTGTAAAGCTGATTTATCTCATCATGCCAGCGCAGTGAGAGGTCAATCGAACCAAAACAAGTCTTTTTTATTGGTCTGCAAAGGTCTGTGAAATCCTGCTCTTACAAGTGAAACTGCAATGCCTTCCCTTTTTAAACTACAACATATGTACTGTGGTCATTCAAACAAAAAGCTATTGATCGAACTCATATTAATGATTCTGTTATTAATTATTTACAATGCCAGTGTGTCGCCTTGTAGATCAGACTAACAGAGGAGGTTAGCTTTGAGGGGAAATCAGTGCAGTGGGTGATTCCAAACATTATTTCTTGTGATCTTTAATACTTTAAGTTTGACACAAAACACTTTGCATTGGAATGCCTCGCTGCTGTGGCCGGCTTTGCCTGTAGGGAACCCAGATCTCGCTGTCAGTCTGGGTTCATATCAGCTGGATTTAAATCCTCTAAAAGCCTCAGCTCAGGAGCAAGTCTCCAAATGCCTGGTCACCTATTAACTTACAATAGTCATAGTTTGTTATGAATACTGGCTGTATTGGTTCCTCAAACCTAACAAGGGTTTACAGTTTTATCACAATGTAAGAGCACAAGTGCACAGCAAACTGAGTTCTGAATGATTTTAGATTTCAAAAAACTCAGGAGTATCCAAACAATATAACAGCAGGTTCATGTCAACACTGTGGCTTGTGCATTCACTGGGAAAGCTCTTTCAGACTCAGGTAAGAGATGTGCACAGGTGAATAGAGGCAACAGTGATGGGGGGGAAATGATCAATTTTTAGATGCATCATATTCAAACTTGTCTTTTTTATTGAAAAATGTCAACTGCATCAAACATTTTGAAGAGAAAAAAACACTATACTGTACATTAAGCCTAGATTTTTTCATGATGGATGAAAATGAAAATGTTATGTATTAAAAGCAGAAAGATATCATACTGGAAAGAAGTGTAGGTTATAGAACTAAAAAAAAAAACATGATGCATCAAGATGCATGAAGAATTGATTTATAATCACATTTTGACACCCTAAACCGAAATCAAATCAAATTGTAAGGTGCCTTAAGATTCCCATCACTAAGAGATACTAGCAGATAGTGTTTTTGATCGTAGGAAAACAGTGACACTAAATGACAGTGCACCTGATCACAAGTACATACTGACACACACTCTGTAACTGATACAGTGTATCTAATTAAAAGTGAACTGTGAAGGTAAACGGTGTAACTGAGCGCTGGGTAGCAGAAAAGCCCGAAATAGTGAAGTTAACAGACATTGACCTGAGGACAATCTCTTAACCTGATTTGTTTGTTTTTAAAGCAGGAACCAACCTCACATCTGATTTAATGTAGCTTAGCTCTAAAGCTTACTGTCCCAACAAAGTGTAAGTCTTCATTTACAACAGATATTTATTTACCACATCTTTATTTTCCAATGATGTGGTAAATAAATATCTGTTGTAAATTAAGACATACTATACACTTTAGATTCTAATGCTATGTTGTAGGGCTGAACAATTAATCATATTTTAATTGGGATCATGTTTTTGGCTTCCTCAATTCATTAAACATAATTGACTGAGATATTGGTGAGCTTAACTAAAGTTGGCTAATTGGTTCATGTTAAATATCACGTTTTTATTGACTTTGTTACATTGAATTGCAAGCTCCCTATTCATATGGTTTGACTGTAATTGGTTGCATACTGTGGTAGCTTATGTATGTATATATGTATTGTTTTATTGTCTAATTGTGTTTATACTTAGCATGTAAATATACAGTAGCACTTAATTAATGAAACTAAGATCCAGTCTTTTTTTTATTTAAAGATTTATATGTACGAAGGAATATACTCTATGCTTATACTGTACAGCGTGAAAGAAAATGGGATTTCTGTTTATTTTAAATAATGAAAAAATAACAAAGTGCAAAAAAAAACTATGTTGTTCTTAAATTGGTTGAATACTTGTGGTATTAAATATAAATAATTGGGATTTCAATTTTGAGCAAAGTCATCATTATTTCTTTGTCCATTACAGTGCATCCCTACAGTGTTATGTGCTCTTATATGATCTACAACCAATACTCCTTTAACCAATGATAATCCTCAGGACCTCATCCATTAGGTCAAACATCGCTGAACGAACACCTCCTGGAGCCTGTCCCGCTGTCTCCAGCTTCAAATTTCTCGGGAACTTCCAAGTCTCACTCAAAGAGTTAAGCAGCTTTTTCTGTTTGATTCAGATCATCTCTGGCTTTGTCAGTAAATTTCTAGTTATATGATCCGGCCTTGTGCAAAGGCGTCAGAGTAAATCAGGTATTGTCTGGCAGTGCAGGTTCTCTTACTTCACACAATACTGTCTTTACTGTAGACTGGCATAAGCTTGGCATGGAGTCAGAATCGACACTAAAACATTCAGAGGGACCCTTTTTCAGCCGAGAAAGGGAGGAGTGTGTGACATAGAGATAGAGAGAGAGAGAGTTACCTCAAAACAATTCATGCTTTATTTTACCTGCTTCTTCAGCATCTATAGTTTCCTACAGCAGTGCTGATCTATGTTTATCTCCTCGTCTCCAGTCTAACGTCAATTAAGAACGATACTCCAAATGTATTTAAAAATACTGGGCAGACACCAAAAACGGTCTAAAGGAGAATTCTCCTATCTTATTCCCAAATAATTTTGTTCCCAATAAAGAGTAATACTGCTGTCTGAAGTTGTAAGTGTCATCAAGTTTAAGTTTAATTAGTTGAAACACGTCTTACTGACTGACTAGAACAAAAACTCGGAGACACACTGG
>JAOUQW010000049.1:5093901-5111829 GCA_028565825.1 Olivaichthys viedmensis | reverse complement strand
AGACACACTACGTCCGTATCAGGTGTGAGCACACACCTAATGCATCACTCAGATAAACTGAACAAACGAGAAGGCTTCAAGTGAAACAAAAGTGCTGCCTGGTGGGAGAAGTCTGCGTAAGTCTATTCATTTGATGGGTAATTCAGCTGTGTCATTCTGTCCCAGCTAGAAAAGGCATATTTGAGTGCTGCCTATAAATAAACTATGCACACTGGTATATGCAAATTTAGGCTAGATATAAATAATGTGGCCATAATAACAAATATATTTGAGGAACCACTGATAATAGCATGCAAAGAAACAAAGCACTGTATATGTGAAGCATAAAGCATTCAGACATCAGTAATCAAACACACAGGGTTGGTTGCCATTATATCAGTTGGGTGCCAGTCTCAACATATACGTTTCTATGCTCCAGAACTTTATAAAGTTTCAGTTATGTTTTAGATGATTGGGAAGACCACAGGAGAATATCGACTTCATATGGTGTTTATGAAGCCGCTCTTGAATTCTGTTTTAGCAATGTGTATTGGGACATGATATGAGAACCTTATGAGGGAAGAGGGAATTGAGTTTGCACCAGTGGGAGCACCTAATTCTGTAAAATAGCCTCATATTCTTTGGCTGTTTTACAACTATAGAGAGTAATTATCAGACCTAATGATTCCCATGACCTGCCTGCTCATATTATTATGGAGTCACCCCCGAGTTAAACAATTGGCAACATATATTATTGGTTCACCTTGACAGATTAAATATTTTATAATGATTAACACATACTTCTAACTAGCATTCAACCTAATATAACACGCCTATATGGGCACGTTTTCACGTAGTAGATCGTTTGCCTAGTCTGATTCAGAGTGAAATTGATACTCTTGGTTTGTCCTCTATTTGGTCTGATTTGCTCTGCCTTCGTATTTGGCAGAGCAAAATATTACACAGCATCATATTTAAACTAATCAGAAAACAAAACACATTTGCAGAGGGGCGTGTGGGAAGAGGCAGGGCTGGAAACATACTCAAAAATCTTTCATTTATTGGTCAGAAATATGGCGGCAGAAAATGGAAACAAATCTCATGCGTGTGCGTGTAGAAATCACGGAAATCAACCAAGCACAGATAACGGCGTCAGTGCCAAAATAAAAGTAAATAAATAATAGAGATAAATGAATTAATAATTGTATTAACTGTGTCCAGCATTTCTTTTTGTTCTTCGTCGGTCAAGATTTCAGACCACATCGTACTTCAGCAGCACACCAGCTCTGTCCTTTGGCTCGTTTTGCATCTTGAATATCATTTTAATCAACTTACGTCCTGTATTTTGGTTAAAATCAGGTTGAATCATGTTTTCACTGCAATCAAACCGCATTAGGGATTCACTTGGACGCAAACCTGAACACCTCAGGTTGGTGGTCTAGGACAGATTGTTTAAGTCCGCACTCAAGTGCGATTGCTGTGTTCACACCTGCCCAAAACAAACCGATTCTAACGAACTGAATACAGCATATCGCCGCTGTCCAATGAAAAGCATGCATCTCCAAAATTCCAATTTTTCAGGAACACAAAAAACCCCACTTTTTCATAGAGAGTATCATACTAAATAAATCCGAAATTGACTCTGTGATTTATCAGCTTTTCATTGGTCATTTAGATGTCAACTGCTATAGGTAGATTGGAATTGAATTAAGCCCAATCTAATATATGTTAGTGCTTTACTAAGAGTACTAAAATTTGCCATATATTTATCTCTGAGGTTTTCTTTTCTAACATTTTACTCAAAATAGTTTACTCAGAAATTGAGTGAAAACTGGCAATATTAGGGCAAATGGATTTTGGAGGAGATTTTTCTCATTTCTAAGGTATGATGAATGGATCAGAATAATCCTCCAACTCTGAAACAGAGGGCTAATGCCAGCTTACTGCAGCACTGAATCACCTGGAGACCAAGGTCGGTCAGGGGCTAACGGTTTAAACCTTGCATATAAAAAGCATGATTGCTATTGATGGGCAAATAAAGGGATCTCCATATAAAACTATTAAAACGGGCACTTAAAGTTTATACAACTTGTAATGTGGAGGCAGTTAGATGTTATCAGAAGGCCACAGCACAGGCTTGAGACAGGAAAGATGCACAAGACACAAAACATTCATTGTTACCATGGAAAAACTGAGGACAGAACTCAATTTACTTCAAAAGTTAACCTGAGGTCATGACTATGTAGGCGTCAAGTAATCAGGCTTTATCATTCCTATTGTCAGTCTGGTGTGCCATGATAAAGTCAGCTATGGTGGATGGGAGTTTTCTTGATCAGATCTTGTGATGGACTGACGTCTCTGAACAGCTCTGGGATGATAAGAGGGCCGAATGTATCCAATTTAAAGTAACAATGTCCTTAAAAGCATCTTAGTGTTACCTGACAAAATGCGAATGGGTTCCCATTTTTCAGTGATCATTGTACTACACTGGAAGCACTCAAGATTTGTTAAGAAGAAACAAGAGTAGCTCAGCTTCTTAGAGGATATACAGCAATGATAATATAACCTAAAACGTTAGCAAAGGTGTTATTTTTGTGCCTACGTGATATAATGGTATAATGAGTAGGTATAGTATCTGACGTACGTAGTCGAATCTAAAAAGCTGACAGAATACGACACCTTTTTTTGAAGCTGTTATCCTAAGTGACTTGTTAGCTCGTTGTTTTGGAGCCTACAGTATGGATTTGAGAAGTTATTTGTTTTACCTGAAAACGTTGTGTAGACTAGCCTAGACTAGAGATAAATTTAAATACAATCATTGCTATCAATTACAGTATATTTATACTATATAATTAAATAAATATTACTACTGATTACTACCCTACAGATTTATTTTTAAAATGCTTTTTGATTGATTTCAGATAATTTAATAAGACGCTTAGATAACATAACGGCAACGGCCGTTGGTCAGGGATAAAACTAAAAGTTCAGTAGCCCCCCCCCGTCTCAAGACACTAGTCACAAGGCAGGGAAAGTAAAGAATGATAAAATCCTGATACACAATAAACCAATCACACTATTAAGCACACACCTATATGGACAAAAGAGAATATATTTAGATAGACAAATTCATAACATGGGCAGAGAACTAAGGATGCTTTATTATCTTCAAAATGATCAAAATATGAGTGTGACTGTTTGTATGCATGTGGAATGTGGTGGAAAGGCCTGCAGAGCCTCTCTGCCTCATCTACATTCACAATGATCAGCCTCAAGTCCTTGCATATGATGACGGTTGCCAAGGTAACCCCTCCCAGGAACTAACTGAAAAGTACAGCAAGATGCATGATCCTCTATCAAAAGAGATGGAGAGAAAGTGTTCAATAAAACATAAAAATGACCAAAGTGCTATTAAGATTAAAAAAAAGAAAGGAAAATACCGTTTACACTTAGCGTTTGATTAAGATGCCTCCTGGTCAGGAGTAGATTTGGGGAAACTATGAGTTGGAGAATCTCTCAGGATTCCAGTGAAGATTTGGGATTTTGGCCAGTGGCCTTATAAATGAACGTGCACAAGCCACTAGACCTCGCTTGAGTTAAGCGGAAAGTTTTACACTGATGACTAAGCTCTGATTTAGTTATTCATTCATATATTCTCATTTATTTACATAGTGGAGGGAACAAGGTTATTGTTACACAGGCCAGCACTCATGTTTAATTCCTCAGTGAGATTGCTGCTTAAATGTATGTAGGTCAAAGCGAGAGTCACAAAAAATTATACGTTTTACACTGAGCATGTATGATGAGGTTGGCAGCAGTTTCAAATGAATATCGCTATAAAGGTCTGTGTTGGATTGGAACAGTAATAGCAGAATTCATTTTCCAAGATTTTCCATGGTGGACATCTTGCTTTTCATTGCCTCTGGTCAAACATTGCAGTTCTTTATGGCATTCAACTTGTGTAGAAATGTTACGGATCGTTCAAGTTATTTTCATAAGCATTTTATTCTACCAAGAATTTGCTTAGCAAAGAAGTCCACATTGCATACTTGACATAATTATGATCTACAATTACTGAACACACTGATCAGTAACCTACTGATTGAGACCACTTATGAGAGATTAGCTGGGTTATAGGGAGTGAATCATCAACCCATAAGAGGGCATACACGTCATTTCTGATTTGAGAGATTTTATGTAACGTCTAGGGTGACCACTATGTACACTAGCCAATTAACAACAGCTAACAAAAGAGGC
The DNA here is from genome assembly GCA_028565825.1 of Olivaichthys viedmensis. NCBI lineage: Eukaryota > Metazoa > Chordata > Actinopteri > Siluriformes > Diplomystidae > Olivaichthys > Olivaichthys viedmensis. The sequence continues at coordinate 5,107,593 of JAOUQW010000049.1, read as the reverse complement.
AAATTGATTTCCTGAAGTATTATAGATGTTCGTGCACTGTCAGAAGTTTTAGGGGAATTTCAGTTTTGATCTCTAAATATTCTCATGATATTTTCCCAATATAGAGGAACCGGTCTCATTTCTTTTGGTACCCTTTTGTTTTGTCCCCCGCTCCACCCCACAAACATTTCGGTGTTAAACTGAGCATGTCCAAGTGGTTCCACTGGTGGTAAATGTTTGTAATCCATCAGCCAGCCAATCACTCTCATCAATCTAGAGGAATAAACAATTAACACAACAGTTTAGATGTGGCTGATTTAGCTGCCTACTGGAGCATGCAGACAGTCAATAAGGAACTTCAGATGAGCAGCCTTCACATCCAAGACCTGGATTTATATCATGTACTGTAGTTATGAATCCTGTAGTTTACAAAACTAATTTAATTTTAAGACCACCTGTCATCCTCCAAAGGTCAAAAAATAACTCACACCAGACTGCAAAAGGTAAAATCAATTGGAAACTAATTTCTTTAAAAAAAAAAAAAAAAAATCATTACTACAATTGTCATTAACCCATCATCAGCTCACAGTATAAACCTTCTGGGGTAGATTATCTTTCTGAGATGATTTCAACAGCGTTAAAGCAACAGAGACCGAGTTTGAATTAAAATGCATTTGTGGGAGTGATTTATGTCAGTGGCTCTCCATTCTGTTATGCAAGACAGGCATTAAAACAAAAGCACTTCTCACGTTAAGCAGCTAAACAAATGAAAGCATGTCAGATGGAAATGAATGTACATAGACCACTCTGAAGAGGGCGAAGAATTTCAGAGAAGTGGTTTTTATGGAGTCAAAGCTTTTTTGGTAATGGTTGCAATTATTTGATGTATACTGGTGTGTGCTGAAGGGAATGAGAGCAGGGGGGAAACACCTTGGATTGTGAGGACTCATCTCTGAACGGTTTCTCAGTAAGAGGCAAGCTGTATTTTTGTCCAATTACCCTATTTTTAAAATACTCATTATTTGCACATGGGTACATTGGAAGGCCAAGACTCTACAGTTTCTGTTTGCGCGTTTGTATGACAAAATCTCACAAAGATATAAACCGACAAAGATAGCAAAGTTAATCTGATCTTGCCAAGCGTACGATTCTAAATAATTAAAACATTAGCGCAGCGAATTAAAGTCAACTGAAAAGAGTAACAGAATAAATGTCCCAAGCGACTCAGGATGAAACAGCTGTTGGCCATTCATGCCAAGGACGAAATTTTTCATGAATGGTACAGTCCAGGACGAGTCCAGCAGACTCCGAGAACACAGCGTTATCAGAGAGAAGATGCAGCTTAAAAAACAAACTCAAATGTTTGAAGCGTAAATTCCACCAAATTAATTGATTTGTTAAATGTCAAACCCTCTGTAATGGGTAAATTACTGTTTTTGTGCCTCAAATATGCTTTTATGTTTCTAATAATAAACTTTATTTAGTAATTCTATTTGGAGTAGCCAGTCTGGTTTAATGAGTCTTAAAAGTAAGAATTGCCAGACTACAGTAAATGGCTCTTTCAAAATGCTGTGTTGCAGTTTTATTTATTATAAATCTTTTTAAAGTCATATATGGCTTCATTTAACTTAAGAAAGAATCGTGTAGGCTTTTATTTATTGATTATTAGTCACACACTTTTTCTGAAATTTGTATAAGCCCACCATACATATATACATCCTCAGCTTTGGTGGCCAACATGTTAACGCTTTTGGTACCCCATGGAAAAAAAAATCCTAGAACCGCCCCTGAATGAGAATCAAGTGCAAAGAAAAATAAAATAAAATCACTGCTCTTCCAAGTTTTTATATGACATGAGATGACAGGAACAGCAACAAACACAGTCTCGCAAAAATGAATCATCTAATCTCTTATGTCTCCCGCATGAGCTGCAGCTAGTGTTACTGTTGAATTGGGAATTCTTGAAGCGTGGAGACTTAGCTTCAAGTTAAGAAAATATCAGTGAAGCAACCCAATTCATTCCACAGCGCTGGGGCCACTTGCCTGAACAATGAGTTGGAGTGCAGTCATTGATTAGTGATTACAGGGTCCAGGTCAATAAGGCAGGGACTGTTTTCTTCTGCACATCCATCTAACTGGCAAGCCTTCCCAGTGGAATGCTGCTTCACTTGCATGTGATCAATGGGATCAATGGAAATATAAACTTGATTAGGCTGGTGATTGGCTTAAACCGTGTATCCAATGCCAAATCAATGAATTAAAAAAAAATATATATGGTCAAGACCCCTGCATGGCACTCATTAAAATAAATGAAATGCAGAAATGGGCTTTACTGTTGGCATTTAGGTTCGAGTCCCAGGAAGAGTGCATATGGTCGTAATGAAACTCCGAAAAAACGATACTTTTCTGGAAATAACGCATTGAAAATCATTTAGCCCAATGGCCTAATCCCTACATGGAAGACTGTTCATTATGTATAAGAAAATGGCAGTGTAACAATAGATTACCTACATATATAATGCATCATATTCATTCTTTCACTGTTCAACGGGCACAATTCATCATTTACGCAGACTCATAATCATAACACATTGATCCTAAATTACAAATTAAAAAGTACCAGACTTTTTAAGCACCAGATATAACAAAAAGAAAATTAAATGGAATGGGAAGTGCTATACACTGTTAAATACAGCTCACAACAGAAAATCTAGATTCTAGAAAGCCTTTGTAAACAATCACAGACAACTGAAAAGGATGACCTGCAGCTGTAACCTTTTCAGTAAAGAAATTTCAGAAGGATTTCCTCTGTGGCGCTCTACAATGTGTAATGGTCCAGTGTTAACCTTTAAGTGTTAAAGTAGAAGTTGAGGGTAAAAAGAGACATCAGTGACATGACTGCACTACGGATAAGCTCTTAGTTATAGACCCTGTTTACACCTCGCCATTTTATGCATCTTGAGCATCTGGATTCTCCAGATATCCACATAAACATGCATCCAAAACATCCGATCGCTCAAACCATCTCAGGAGGTCAACACATTTCAGCCAGATGTTATACATACAAGTGAAAATACATCCATCTCTTCGAGCCACATTCAACAGTCAAAAGCCATGACCTTCATGCCTGCCATACAGTAATCATGGCGAAAACACACAAAGTTGGTGAAATCAACTGCTTATTAGCAATTTTGGACAAATATAACTGTCCAGAATAATCTTACAGAAATAAAGCCATCTTCGAAGAAATATCTGAACAGATCCAAGCCAACCAAATGAATCGTATACATTTGCATGCATAAATAAATCTGAGACAACACATTCGAAAATTAGCCGTCCAGTCAAGACCACTGAAAGCGCCCAGCATGATCCGCTGCAGTTTTCACTTTGTTCATTAATCTGTAGACTGTAGTGTTTGCATCTTTTGCATAGAACAACTGAAAACAAGGAACAAAACAGAAATTTGGTTGACAAGTTAACAGCTGATTTGCAGGTCATGCGTGATGCAGCAATCTGATTTCAATCCATCTAACCGGAGACATGATTTATCGAGCTTGACTAGTTAGTTGGCTCCAGCCAGCACTTTTTCTGTAGAAGAAAAAAAACCGCCTAGTGTGAAAGCAGCCTAATGTATGATATTTGCACCACAAAAACTTTTGGGAAAGGAGATCAGTTTGCTAGTTATTTTGAGATACTCATCTTTTTATCCTTATACAGTGACAACGATGTCCAGACTCGTTTGCTGACAAAAACAGTGTGTGCTTAATAATAACCCATCCTGTCATCTAGCAGTCACACAAGAGACAGACCAGTCATTCGATAGATTTTGTTGCTACCATTTGGGCAACCAGAATCTAAATGCATGTCTTATTACCACCAAAGCAATTCCAATTTAATATGTAGTGTCAGTTAGAGAATGTCTATGCAAATGTGATATCCAGGGAGGGAAAAGGGTGAGAGAGAAAGAAAGAATACGGAGACAGATACATATTGAATTTCTCCAATCCCCACCTCAGTGTCACCGTGGTTCAGTGTTGATTTAGTGAAAGTCTATCAGGTTGATCTTCAGATGCTGAGGATATGAGGGTCTGTACAGAAGATCTCTACAGTACAATAGGGTTAGGATGAAATAAAGTGCAAGAGGTGTGCTAGTCTGATCACTGAAATTAGCTGGTCAATGAAAGTACAGCAGTTGTACTGACTACACAAAATCAGTTACAGAAGTATAGGACAATATCACCAGAATATGAACTTCCAAAAAGGTTTATCCTATATATAAGACTGAAGTCACTCAAAAAGCATATCGAAAAAAAACCCAGAAAAAAAACCCCTAATCTCTACTGAACAGTACAAATGCAAAAAATGTCACTTAAACGTTTTATTGCAAAACTTCCTCCTGGTATTAAAATAAAATGGCACGTCAACTTAGTCTGGAAAACACTGATACGGCTGGTCATTTGTGTGGGGTGATTTGATTTGGATCCAGGCGAGCATATTCGTTTAATCACAGCAGGGTCTGACAGAGGCAGGGAGAGAGAGATGAACACAATCAGTGAGAAAGATGAATTCAATTTAGCTCATGGCCACATCTGAATGAATATATCATTGTTCTATTAAAATCGCAATAGCACTGAAAGACTTGCATAAAGCGGAATGAGGATTTCAAAAGAAGAAAAAGTCCCTGAGGCATGTGACGAAGACTGTTCTAAGAAATTTGAGTTGGCCTCAGTTGGGCTTGTGGGTTTCCTTTCACTGATTTTTACTTTGGCATTAAGCTGTACTCCAACTGCCTGTAGTCCATCACCTCCTGAGCCAACGCTGGCAAACTCAATATACTATGGCAAGAAATCATTTCTTTATTACTGAATAACCTTAATTTGATAAGTGACTGTGGATTTAAGTATAGGTAGAGTGGTAAAATGTATCAATCCCAACATTAGGAAGCCCAGAGATGTGTTTAAATATGGCTGCTGGGAAGCAGGGAAGTGCAGGACTGGTCTTGGAGAGCATCTACCCTGCACAGTTTAACGTTTTCCCCCACTCAGAATGACTTAATAATGATTTAATGAGTTAATTAAGGTGTTAGGGGAAAACACTAAACTGTGCAGTGCTGCATTTCTTCTGGACTGAAAATGCTCATAAATTAACTTTTGTCCTGCTTATTTATTTATTTTTTTCTTCTGGGTTTTGTCAAAGGATCGTTACATGAAATGCAATGAAGCCAGTCACTACTTCATATTTTATAATAATTATTTTCAGAGATTTAATTTTAGAACTGAAGATGATATCTCTGTCTGTGTGTGGGTGAGTGAGCAACTGTGGTCTTTTCACAGCCAAAAGGTGTATTTTTATTAGGGCTGTCAATCGATTAAAAAAAAAAAAAAGAATGAATGAATTAATCGCATGATTTGCTGTAATTAATTGCGATTAATCACACTTTTGTACTTGGTAAAAATATATATTTTTTAAATTAAGGAGAATCAACACATAGGAAGTATATCAAATCAAATAGTATTGTTAAATAGCATCTTTTTAATTGTGTACACAAAAGTAAGAAATGATAACACACACACACACACACACACAGTTTGTACTTCTATACTTGTGAGGACCTCCATTGACATAACGATAACCGTAGCTAATTAATGCTATGCCTACACCTAAACCGAAACTCTAACAAAAAGCTAGTATTTTGGCTCTTTTAGTTTAAAAAAAAATAAAAGCTGCAGTTTGTGTAAAAAATAAGTTTTTCTAGTGAAGACCAGCCAAATGTCCTCCCTTGAGCCAAAAAGTCAGATGTTCTTATCCTTGTGAGGACATTCGGTCCTCAGTAAGATACAAGTACAGGAAAAAACACACACTCTGTTGCTCTGCGTGTTGCGGCTTTTCTCTCGGGTTTGGGTTAATCACAAACAGGTGTAGTCACTCGGTAATTACCCTCTCGTTCCCTGTGACCCTCTGTCGTTCCGCCACCACAGTAGCAAAATGTACATCAACCTGATAAGCAATTAATTCATTGCGTTATTGTTTGATTAACGCGTTAAACATTTCAAATTAATCGCAAACGTTAACGTGTTCATTTTGACAGCCCTAATTTTTATACACTTATATAATTAACACTTCAAACGCACATATGTACACCTTGTACCTCCCAGTAAGTTGTCTCCTAGTGTCATTTTGTTCGCTCTCTTGTGCATGACCTTATAATGCCATGCCACACAGCTGGACATGAAACAACTCAGCAGCCAAATGTCCAATTGCTTACGGTCCCTTAAAATAAATGAACTATTTATTAAAGGGCTGTAATTCCTGTATGGTTTATCCAATATATATGTAAATACCCTAGAATTAAAGCTGACATTCGGCACTGAATTGTTTCATTTCTATTCCACTGTGTTGGGGAACAGAGCCAAAACAACAAAACATTGTCACAGTTCAATTGCTTACAGACTTCAGTGTGGCAGCCTTGAAAAGAGAGAAGTCAAAAATGACAGCACATTAAACACCATGAATGAATTACAGCTAGAACATATTTGTAAAAATGATTGAATAACTATGTTTTTTGTCCACATGTAAGATGTTATAGTGTTCAAATTGATTACATTACCTTAAAAACATTATAAACACAGGGTAAAACTGCACACAGCCACATTAGCTTGCAATCCATTTATCCAATATTTCCATCAAGCATCTACACTCAGGTTTCAGCAGTTTGTCCCTCTGGAGGAACCCTTAAAGGGAACCCCAGAACAGAATGTTTTCCATTTCACAAAATGTTTCAAGTCGAACTCAATCAAAAAAAGCCAAGAATACTTAACTACACTCTTAGAAAAAAGAAATGTGACAGTGGAAGTTAGTTGTGTAAACTCCAAAATAGGAGAAGAAGAAAGAAAAGTACTTTAGAGTCCCTGTTGTTAAAATCCTAAAAGCCCTTTTTGGATAAAACATATTAATTTGGTTTGTTTATTTGATCCAGCATTAATACAAAACGACCATTGTAAAATTCACTTCCAGAATAGAGAAAAAATAAAGGTTCTTCAATTGCCCCTCGTGGGCAACCCTTAAAGGTTCTATGTACAACCCTACAAAGGGGAGTTTTCATTATAAAAAAAAAAAAAAAGGTTCAGCGTGGAACCTATTTAGTAAGCCAAGAATCCTTAACTACACTTTTAGAAAAAAAATAAAAATAAATTCTACTTAGAACCCTTTCTGATAAGGAAACAATCAGTTGTAAGGTTCAACCTAGAGCCTTTAGGGGTCCAATTAAAGAACCCTTAGAGGTTTTTCTAAGAGTGTCTAAAGAGCCTTTAAGGAACCCTTTTTTATGGCGTAGCTTTTTCTTTTTTTAGCCAATTGGACCTTTTTTGTATTTAGCACAATTTTTGTTCTCTGCTGTCAGCATGAGCAAGTACTCCACGGAATGTCTTGGCAGTATATAAAATGATCAGTTTAATGAGACGGGATCATGGGAAAGTTGGAGCCAGAGCTTTAATGTCTACTCCTGTTTCTTAACAGAAACACCTGGTTTTTAAGGCGACCCTTAAAACAACGAATGCACACCTCTAAATCCCTACACCTTCTCTATCAATCCAAACAGATCTAAAGAGAGAGGTGTTTGGATTGTATCCAATCTCGATTACAAGTCGCTTTTGGTAAAAGCATCTGCTAAATTAATAAATGCAATTGGTGCACTCGAACAACCTACAGAGGCCCGTAGTTGCTCAGTGGCCTTTTAATGCAAAGTAAATTGCTGAAAAAGTTATTAGGAGGGACCGAGGAAAGCCCGAGCCAAATTCCAATACCTGTTCAGAGGGAAGTGAGAGACAGCAACCAACTACGCTTTGAAAAGAGAGGAGGCATTAGAAACACATCTAGATTGATTTACACCATACTGTCGGGCCAGCAGCCATGTTTAAAAATACATACTCATTGTTTATTTAAGTCAGTAGTGAATTTGGAACACTCAATGTTATTGAAATCCAAGGTTACAGCATTACAAATTCTATACAAAAGATATGACATTGGGAGTTAGTTGTGTACACTCCAAAAAAAAAATAAAAATAGGGGGAAAAAAGAAAGAAAATACCCATATATTCAATGCATGGTACTTCTAAAAGAAGTACACAAAAGTACTTTACAGTCCCTGTCATTAAAATCCTAAAAGCCCTTTTTGGATAAAAATGCTAGTTAATTTGATCCATTATTAATACAAAAAAGTCATTACAAAATTCATTTCCAGAAGAAAGGAAAAAAAATTATTAAAATAAAAATCATATATACAAACTTCTGTACATATATGTGTATATATTGAAAAAAAAAAAAAAAAAGAGTGGAAAAGGCATGAAGTATTCTGATTATGTAACGAGCTTTGGAGTGGTTTCAGTTGGTCTTGATCATAAAGTCAGAGAAGAAAAAAAAAAAAAAAGAGACAATAAATCTGGACTGATTTTAACGAGATCACCTGACTGTATAAAACCAACAATATTCTAAACCTGCATGCTGATGCTGGACAGGTCAAGTCTTGATTTGTTCATTTTAGCCACATGCTTCGCAAGAAAATTTCATTTCACAGGCCTGCAGAGGTGCGAAATAGGTCAGATAATGTACCTAGCAGTACCACCTGGATTGAGGCTTTGACTAATAATTTGAGAGTGGAAGAAAAAGAAAAAAAGAGAAAAGAGTCCCTGGACAGGCCTGCTCCTTCAGTGTGAAGATGATGAGGGAGTTGCGATGGACTCTTCATTTTATCACACTGTCAGAGAGGCTGATTCAAAATCACCCAAGCCTAGCCTCTGGGGAAGCGCCAAAGTTTCAGTCTGATATACTGCCATTCTTGTCGTAATGCTCACTGGACGATCCCCGAGTCAATGGACGTCTGCTTCCGCGTGGCCTTTGGAGGAGGTGGGGGAGGGGTTTTACTCGGCAATGGAGGGGGAAGGTGCTGGAGAGAGAAAGAAAAACAGGTGACCGAGGAAAAAAGGAGCAAGACAGAGAGAGAGAGAGAAGTAATAGAGTTAGAATCCATGGGTGACATATAATAAGTACTTCATTTCTAACACTACCTGCTGTCTTTGAGGCGTGTAAAGCAACAGAGGTTTCACCCCGGCACAGAATGTTCCCATAAAGCCATTTAGTAAAACATATTTGTACTTGTTGGCTCTTCTTTAAATGAAAATAAATGTCATCCTGCTGTAGTAATCAGAACAGTAGACTTCACACTCAAAAGCCAAAACATTATCCACATGCCTTTACTGGTAATGTTCAGTCTTTGTGTCATTTAAACTTGCAGTCGTTAAACAATTTTTTTACCAGGATGCAAGTCCCATTACGCAGGATACGATGTATAGCAAATCCCACAATGGATTTGACACTTGCGTTTGTTTACCACCTGCATCCTCTCTCTTACTTATGCTGCATTCTCAGAGTCTGTTGATTCGTTCATAAATGGCGCACCCCCTCGGCTACTGTCCCGTTCATTTGACAAAGTGATTTGTTTTTCGGCACAAATGGCCAACAGTTCTTTAACTAATGAATCAGTTGGGAAATTGGGAAACCAATTTCCCGTCATTTGTTCCGTTTCTCAAGATGTCATCCTCTTTCCTAGATGCCTGGCCTTCTATTCACACGTTCACATTGTTAGCATTTAGCAGACAGCCTTATCCAGAGCGACTTACAGAAGTGCTTTGTTGTCTCCATCGAGCTCTCCCGATACTTTTCTGGGAATTTTACTAGCTCTCGCTGCGTCAGCCTTCCTGGGATTTCAACTCTTAACCCCTCCCTGATTAATTACTGTTGAAATCCTACATGGTGCTTGCCCTTTGCTTTTTTGTCAACACCTCAGTATAAGGGGTCACATACTGGACATTATTTCATAGCTAATAAAAGTGCATAAAAAATTGGACTGTGCTCTCAATCGACTGTCTCAACACAAGACGTGTAAAAGGAAAATACCTCATAAATGACTGCTGTACATGTTCAGTACAATGCTCAATTTTACAGCACAGACTCCAAAGTACTGGGTCGTTACTGTGAGTCAGGTAAAAAGATGGTAAGTACCAGGACAGTCAAACTCAATTACACTAAAAATGTCTGACAGGTTTTGGGTTTTAAAGGAGACTTTACCAAAAAAATTTAAATAAAGCAAATATATTTAAACAGGATACTTCGATTTAAATTTCATATGAGTATTTCTCAAACAATTAAAAATCTTGGTAACACTTTACATTTAGGGCCACGTACATTTCCAGAAACAGTAGTTATTAAATTAAGGAGACCCTACAATATAAGGTAAGAATATGTAGTTCTAACAGCTGCTAAATTCACTACGTATATGCACACACTTAGCTAAGAATAAATGTCTAATACGTGACCCCTCTGCTGAAGTGTTACAGGTTTTCTTTAACACTTTCCTGCCTTTCTATGTTCATTTTTATTGCTAATTTGTAAAGATGATTACCTGTATCATGAAAAAAGAAAACATAAATCGTGATGTGCATTATGGAGGCTGCGTTAGTGCAGGGAGAGACCGTCTAAAGACGACAGATTTAGAATCGTACTGTCTTGAGTTGGTATTACTTTGACAATCGAATATCCATACTTTTTTTACCAAAATGTTTTCTGAATTTTCATACTTTTTCAAACTATAAATTCAATTTTTTGAGTGCCTATAAATTCTATACTTTTTTCCAGACTTTACAGACCTGCCCAAAAAGTAAAATGTGTGAAAAGAGGGCTTGAGAGAATTAGCAGGAACCTAAAAGCAAATCAACACACACAATTCTGTAATGCCTGTTTGTGACTGTGGTGACCCAAGTCTTGAGGTTAATAAGAAACACTTACAGCCAAGATTTAAGATTCTGAAGAAGTGTTTCATATTCATGACAAGGATCAGTATGTATGAGAAACATAGACACTAATACGTATGCAAATTCACGTCAATTAATTCCCTTTTGCGCAAGCTAAATTTCAGAATCTATTTTATTGTACATGTACAGCTGCATGACGTGTGAGTAAGAGTTGGGCTGTTGTAAATCGCAGCTCAGTATGTAGCCGGTATAAGCATTCTCTCTGCAGGAGTCATGACACACTTTCTAAACACATCAAGGACCACACACTATACAAACCGCAGTTCCAAACACATGCACATGTACAGTATGTGCTACAGAAACTTATATACAAGTAACAGCCACCTGAGATGGAAAATAAAGAGGGATACACAGGGAACTAGACAGGTGAGCAGGAAAACAATGGAAGGACAAATGTATACTGTTATCAGTGATGCTAACAATCAGACCTGTTGATCATTTATCTTAAGCCTCAAGATAAATTCGCCCATTTACAGAGAGAGAAGGGGAGAAAGAGACTAGCCAGTAATCCTCACCAGTAAAGGATAATGGATGGAAAGGGCGGTTCAGTTGAGCAGAGATATGAATGAGAGAGTAGAGCTTAATAAGGTGAGGCAGAGGTAAGTAAAGAATGATGAACAGGGGGGAAAAAAAACAGGCAAAAGGGACCGACTGAAAGAGTCAACAATGCATGGTAATGAATAAACCATTGAGGAGCAATTTATATATTCATCGTCTCCTGATGCTCTACATACCGAACAAGCTGTGTGTACGGGAGAGAGTTTTCAGCCTATTAGGCAAAGGTCAGATGCATACTTAGCGTCACTCCTTGTCAAACTTGTGCTTCCAATCATCATTTAGCATGTTTGGAAAACAATATTAAACTCCGTGTTGGTTCTGAATTGTCAAAAATCAATCATACTGTAGAATGAAGTAATAGGTACTGATGCAGAAGTGTGGACAAAAACAATAAAACATGTCATTTTTATATTTGCTTAACAAACATAGATGGATAAAATTTTACTTATGAGTAGTGTTCATAGTGCTACATGACACGTGCATAAACCCTTCATGCCAACTGACAAACCTACAAAATAGGTTTAGAAAGGCTTATTCCATAAGGCGTCAGCTGAAAAGGTTGACATAATACCCGATTCAAGTGACGTAGACATGTTTTTGTTGACATAAGATGTGTTATGACACTTTCCGGGCTGACTTATGTCATGTCATGACAACTGACTTTGTAGCTTAGTGTACTTCTGGTATGTCAGTGTCACATACTCAGTCTAAATTAGGATCAGAGAAAAGAAACATAACTTTGTCATGAAGGTGTCATGGGATTGCCATGGGTATATTAATAAAATGTTATGAATGGAAACATTAAATAGAATGAAATGGTAAAACTCTATTCACTATGTAACAGTGTTATACAGCAGGTTTTCATGTCAATGTTTCCACCATGTGCTGAGTTCAAGACACACTGCAGCGCATCCTATGGAAGTGTCAACTCTTTTTGCTATACCATATGCAAAGTCAGTTGTCATGACATCCTAACGTACATCAGCCTGGAAGTGTCATAACACAACCTTATGTCAACAAAAATCTCTCACTTGACTCGGGTATTATGTCAACAGTCTGTCAGTTGACACCTGTTGAAGCAAGTCTTTACAAATGTTTATGTAAGTTTGTGCCAGTTGTCACGAAGGTGTCATGTAGTCCTATGAACACTATTCCTTAAGTAAAGTGTTACCGAACATTGAATTGCATATGACAGCCTCATTGTAATTAATAGCAAGCAAGGTATGTGGGCGTGTACGCATGCTCATGTGTTTTACCCGCTGATGTGAAGGAGGAGGAGGCGGTGTGGTCGGGCTGGCCAGGTCTGAGTTGTCCATCAGGTTTCCATAATCACCCATACCGCTTTTGATTGGCAGAGGGGGTGGAGTCTCGCCATAGCCCATCCCATTCAGCTCTAGGTCTACAATCATACAGGAGGGAAAACCTTAAACCTTACGGCTCAACATCAAATGAAAATGCTGAGACACAATCTATATTAAAAAGAAACGTGTTATATATCAGATTTAAAAAAAACACACAATACAATCCCTTTATGCTATGTTTATGTATGTTAAGTAACCACCTTATTACTGTGTTATTACACCTATACAAAGTGTTTATTAAGGCTCTATTAAAACCAAAAGTTTTAGACATGCTGCAAATTTCAAGCAGAGCACACACTGAATATTTTCTTTGATCTTTGAGTCCAAGTGAAATGCGACAGCGAAGATGATGACACAACACAACCGCTCAATCATCAGACTGAGGGCAGTGCTTGCACAGAGAGAGCTTAGCTAGAGCTAGAGGAGAGTAGAGGAGAACAATGAAAGCTCCAGTTTCTCTCAACTCTTAACACTATAGCAATTCCAAAAACAGAAACTGAAATGTACTTGAAACAGTAATTGGCTAAACCTCGGAGTGTAGAGACATACTAAGAACTTTGTATACAAAAAATGTAACTAGGGTAAAAATGATGAACGGCACATGAGAAATAAGTACATACACTAGCGTTCAAAAGTTTGGGATCGCTGCTCAAAAATGTGGAATCAATGTTTTCAGTGATATAAACTATAAACATTTAGTTTCAGATCATCTATAAAATGATTGTATTATGATTCTAGTGTTTATGCACTTTAGGTTTCAAATAATTTGTAGAAAGCTGTAAAACAACATGTGTCCAGAATGATGACTCCAAAATGACGGAAAGTTTTAAAGCATCAAGAGTGATGCTAATCTAAACATTAATACCCAGAATGCCTCTTTTTTTGGAAAGCGGTGATCAAATCTTGAAGTGGAGACTTAAATAATAAAC
>JAOUQW010000049.1:5069389-5093801 GCA_028565825.1 Olivaichthys viedmensis | reverse complement strand
AGAATGCCTCTTTTTTTGGAAAGCGGTGATCAAATCTTGAAGTGGAGACTTAAATAATAAACTGGAATTATCTATGTGTAGTCATTTCTCCTTAATCATAAAATTATCATTTAACTTTTTCAAATGACTTTCAAATAACTTTCCCAAAAATGCTTTAAATACCAAATAAAAAACCTCTAAAAAGACCTGTTGGTGTGTGGTTTATATTAGATCTACTACATTGTAGAGTTTAGTGAATAGAATAATGACTGTTCACAAAATATGACGGGTGATTCCAAACTTTTAAACCCTAGTGTACATATAAATCAAACTAAATCAGAGTCCTGCTTGCTAGTGTGGTTTATGAAATTTGAATGAAAATGTAAAATTTCAGCTGCTAATGAAACAAAACTGCAAAACATACTGGAGGAAGAGAGCATACTGAAGGAGAGCTTGACCCTTGGGGTGATGGGAGGAGGAAGAGTAGAAGTACTTTGTGGAACTGGGGGTCCCGGGGACACGGATAATCTCTTATCTCCCAACAGATTTATCACCTGACTCTTCGGCCTCTGGGGCCGCAGTGGACTGATCTGGAAACAGAAAAAGCAGAAGAGGATTCAGAATAATACTGAATAGAATAATACTGAATCTTGATAAACCAAATGCTCATGAGTTTCGTTATGGCATTTGGTTAGAGTGCAGAAATACACATGAATCCAAACTGCATAAGGGCTCCATAATAATAATAATGAATTAATTAACCAACTAATTAATTAAATATATGAGCATTATTTTAGATCATGAAAAGTATATGTAACAATATAAAAAGACCCCAAAAACATGAATAGGCCAGGTTAATGAAAAAAAGAGGACCCAATAGCATTAACAGCACAGCTGTATAACGTTGTGAAGTGTAAAACATTTCGAGGGCAGGCACTGATAGAGAACTAGCTGATGGATACAGCCAAAATAACTCCTTTAGCAGGAGAAAGTCAATTTTGATATGTAGTGTAAGATCCTTTTCAAATCGGCTCCCTGAAAACAATGTCACTTGAATATAACATTTTCTTCAGAAGTGAGATTACTCTGTAAGGTTACCACGTGCTTTTAACTAATTGTTACGAGGTTATTTTGCACTTGACATTTTTTTACCACAGCACCCACATTATGTTCTGTAGAAAGATTGCATAAGCAAACAAATTTCAGGCCTATTTGTTAATTTTCTAATATGTAGCCCGTCTGTAAATAAATTGAAAAGAGGTATGTACTAACTAATGAAAAAGCGTGTGTGTGTGTGTGTTTCTCACCGTCTCTGACAGAATGACCGCCTCAGTGGGCTGCATGGGAATGTCGGCGGCCTTCAGCTCCTTGTCGAAGATCTCTTGGTGTTTGCTGTTTCGCTTCTCTTTCTTCTTCTCCTTCTTGTCTTTTTCGGGTTCGTCCCGGTCCAGCTTGTCCTGAGACTTAAAGTGCTGCTTCTTTGGCAAGAGCGGCTCCAGCGCAAAACTAGAAGAGGAAAGGAGAGAAGAATAAATATGGTGTAAAGATGAACCAAGAGTAACAGTGCATGAGACAGGGGAAAAAGGGAAAAAGATGGTATAGAGAAGGGGGGGAATAGATGTCAGAAATGAAAAGATGAAGAGCCAGAAAAAAGATGAGAGGATGGACATGAAGAGGAAATGGGAGAAAGATGAAAAGGAAAAAAAAAGAAAAAAAGAAAAATGGAGTAAGAGGAAATGTGTGGAAGGGGAGGGCGAAAAAAACAGTGATGAAAGAGAGAGCAAAGATTTGAGTGTGGATGTCAGAGCAATTTTTAATATCGCACTGACATGTGTAACATGGAGAGCAAATGGAAATGTGCCCCTGACATTTGGTCTGCGCCCTACAGAGATGCTACAAACAGAAATATTCAGATGCGACAACCTGATATTTACATATCTCTGACCAGGGGTTCCCCCCCCCCTCTTATTAATGCATGTTTAATTAATGCATACACTCACCAACAAGACTACTAATGACTACATCATGACTAGTTTTAATTCGCTGTAGCCCATCTTTGTCATCTGAATCCGTGAAGCAATTACCATCTCCAACATTACTCATTTCACTGTGGAACAGTGAGTTTTGTCTGCACTACACATTTAGAAAGAAGGCAGTGAAATAATAGGTCCCTACTTTATATTCAGTCCATTCACTTCATCCACACGGTCATTCTCAGCGCAGTAATGACTGAAAATACAGGGCAAACATCACACATGTATAATAACATCTCATCAGTTGAGTACAATAAATGAGCGCTCGGTCTGCAAAATAGACCATTAAAACTAGTGCCATTTCGAAAGCAACCTCTTCATCAATAGATGCCAAAAGCACCCTTAAACCTATCAAAACTCCATCAAACACTAACTCCAGATAAACAAGTTTGTGAAAGCTCATATGAACGCTCACAGAATCTCTCTCTCACCCAGGTTTTTATAAAATGCGCAGAAAAAGCTAGTCTAAATGACATTTACCATGTCAACAGAGTTGATAGGAATTTGTTTCAGACACCCAGTGCTGCCTCTCATAATTGGTATGTCTGTGTGCTGGTTCGGGTTTGAGCGAATCAGACCGCTTCAACCAGACGGATTAACCGATCAAATGAAAGAGCATGTGGTGCGATGCCCTTTGCAATTAAATACCAGTGGAGGGCATCGCTGATGAGATCACACTCTCCAAACACGTGCTAATTAATCCTTCAGGCTGGCATTACAGTGCCCGCTATGCAGAACTGGCAGGATCCTCTCGATATGTCAGGCACACACAGTAATCACGCTTGTATACACACATTTCCTAATTATGCATCCATAAATACACAAAAGCAAGGGCATACACATACTGATCCTCTCGCATGCGCACACAAACACACGCCGTAAAACCAGTCTGATTAGGTCAGTGGGTTTTCCCCGCTTCTAACTGACACCTAACTACCGACAACGTTTCTCATACAAAGCACTGATTAATTTATTAATGCACAGCTAGACTTTGTAGTACGTTTAAGAGAACAGCTGCTTGTGTTTAATGACCATCCCCTAATCAGAGCAAAGCAATGGGTGGTGGGAAATAAAACGTCTCGAGTTACACAATTCTGAGAAATCACATAGAATTCTGTAACGCAAAGCTTTTCAGTGGCTCATCAGCACCTGAATGGAAGCGCACACGCCACCTGTCCGCAAAGATATCGTGGCCTTAATTTTGTACGGTTTTGTCTGACATTTTGGTCTAAAAACGAGTTTAGAACATAAACATCAGTGGAACATACTGCATTCTCATTTGGTGGTGTTTTAGTGGTATAAACTTGGTATTATAGTATTTGATCAGAGCCAACCAATCACGATACCCGATGAATAGATAACAGGAGCGGCTGCAGCCAATCAAAGCCCTCCTTTTAGTTTAATGCGGTGAAAGAAAAGTGTAGCTGTGCCCAAAATGGTGCCGTACTCCCTATACCCTACAAATGGCAAAGTGAATTCAGAGTATTTTGTACCCACTAGAGTACAAAAGTGTAGCTTAGTTTTACTTTTAGCAAATTACTGTTTCATTTACTGTTCTTACAATCTATTAACTTTCAGATACATGGGAAAGCTGTTAACACATTAGAAACGCAAGTGAGCTAATACTTTAGTAATGTTAGCATGAAATATTAGCTAACAGCTGACCGCTTTAGCTAGCTAACTCCACTGCACCGGCACCGATTTAGTTAGCTAGCTAACTAATGAGGGCAAGGTAGTGTGCCGTGCAAAAGTTGCTAGATAGCTTCCCTTAAGCTACATGATTTTATACAGTTCGGCTTATTAGCATAAATGAACTCACATTACAACATAATAGCTAGCTAAGAAGGGTAACTCGCGTGACACATTTCGAGTCCAACTGTTTTAGCTGGCTATGTTGCGCTATTAAACTGACCGTTTATAATTGTGACTATCAAGTTATTTTTTTTAATCATCACAAATAAAAAATATGATTATTTTAAAGCATTGTAATAGGAATGACTTTCTTAAGCTTCTTAACAATATCTTGTTTTAGAAAACGCATCCACAGAAAAATGACTTATTGCAGTACAAATAATAAGAGGTAATCTATTACTTCTAAATTAATACTGAGGGGTGTTTCATTAAAAACAGTCTGATAGAACCCTGAAAAACCTTACACACTGATAAAGCTATGTGTGTGTGTGTTTGATACCTGGCCAAAAATCTACTTTCTAAATGTCTCAGGATTTTGGTAATGTACATTTAAGGCACTTCTTATCTGTAAGGTCTTTATTACATTTATTTGATAAGGAGTCACGATACAATTGTCCCTGCCACATGGCTAATATTAGTATGAGCTGCGCATGCTGTTCTGATCTTGGTTTGAAATGGAGACATGGAGTATTTAAGTGGCTGTGAAAGAGTGTGTGTGTGTTGTACCCATCTGATCCTGGTCTGGAGGGTGAGGTGTCTGATGATATGGAGGTGACAGACGCGACTGACGCGACAGACAACGGCCTTTGAGACGAGGGCATGGTGAAAGAGCGCACCATCGACCGTGGGCGAGTACCGTGGCGCTCGTCCGCTATTGGGGGCTGAAAAACACACACAGGCACATCAACAATCTTATATTGGGGACGTTTATACTTTAAATAAAAGTTTAAAAAAGGACGTTCAAGCTTTTACAAGCAATTACAGCATTTAGTGCATACAGAAGCACGGTACACATTAATCAAACTGAGCCATTCTTTAACTCTACAGATAAAAGCAGAAATTATGAGAAGACACAGAGGACAGAACAAAAATAAAACGCGCAAAGTAAGAGAAAAGATAAAAGGACGACAGTACTGATGATAAAAGAGAATGCTCGGAGAGAGCCTCTGTGCGTTCATCCACCCTGCATGCCCTTTATACAGTCTGAGGCTCAACAGGATTTCTCACCAACTGTCGTTAAAGGTGAATCAAGCCTATTCACGTATTACTGCCCATAACCAGCAAGACACAGGACACACGTGGTTGCAGTGTTTCCCTCTATCCCTCACACACACGCTCTCGCCCTTGAAGTGGCCCTTTAGTGAACATTCATTACACACAAGCTCCACATGAGCCATCATTACAGCGACCAGCGACTGACCAGCAGCACTGTGAGCCTCAGAAGCTGGTGATCAATACCTGCTGGGAACCATCACTAATACTCTCGCTCTTTCCCCATCTCCTGCTCCCCTCTGCTTATTAATTGTTCCTCTTTCTCTCTTAATCTTTCTCATTCTCGGTTTTTCATATTATTAATGGAGCAGCATCAGGCGACTCAGCAGGTAGGTCTATGGAGGAGGAGAGTTAGGGGACGAAGCACGCTGGGGGACTGAGGGAGAGTTTGAGTGTGGTCCGGAGACAACGGTCAAATGTTTTGTCATTTTTATCTTCTAGTGGGCATAAAGGGAAATAATAATAATAAAATAAATCATATTTAACTGCTCAAATCTGATTTTTATGGTTAGGTTGCTCACAAAATTATTTTTTTTTTTTATGTGGCATATATCTGACACTAATCTGAACAGTTAATGCTCCTGAACCGACCTGCATGCAATAAAGCAAATTAAGTTGCTTATTTGCGGGTAACCAGTTACCTTACCTAGCCAGCCAGCCTATGTAAACATGACAGCTATTTGAACAGCTGCTTGTGCCAGGATTTGTTCTGCTTTGTTTTTATGCAAAAAATACATTTCATGGAACTTGCAACCTTCTAAGTAGTTGCGTGAGAGTTTCACGTGCAGTTTCAAACGCAGACTGAAGGACCCACCTCTGCAATAAGCACTTGAATAAGCACTAAACGGGCACTTAAGTAAATAAGTGAGACTTTTTCTTTTTTTAACGTATGAGCACTGACTCCTGTTTCTGGCAGTGTCTTAGCGTGCGGGTATCTTTGGATTCCAGGTATTTTCCAAGTAGATAAAGCCTTCCTGTAAGCCGCTCTGAATAAGAGCACCTGCTCGATGCCATAAATGTGAATGTAAATATAAAGCCATTAGTTTCTATGGTAACAAACAATGAACGCAGTCAATGCACATAAATCTTGCGAGATTTGTCACCACAGGGTTACCTTAAAAAAAAACAAGTCAACGTCAAATATGTGGAAAAATGTCAGATTTGGGCCACTTATACCGTCAGTGTGACTGTGACTGCAGCCATAGTGTGGCCTTTGAATTTTTACTTTTACTTTTAGAGGATTGAGAATTACACAGAGCTCAGCACAGCTTCTGAATGGCGCTTTAAACAACCAAACAATTTGGCAAATATTATTTGAATTTGTTACCTGAATTTATGGAGAAAAACAGGAATACCTTCAGGAAGAATCATACCAAAGCTCAATTTATTGTGGGTTGGAGAGAAACTCTACTCAACATCACTTTATTACGTTTCTGTTCAGTTCTTACCAGCATTTTCACACCGTACTGTTTCTCCACCTTCTCCTTTAGCTGTTTGAAACATGCCTCCAAACGCTCGTGGAATGGTCGCAGGGCCTCGGTCACCTTCTCACCGTGAATACGCACACCTTCAACCAGGTATGGGACCTAAAAATGGACCGCACACACAACACAGGGCAGGTCAGTATTGCACACCAGTCAAAAACTATGGTACCGGAACATACAGTACTTTGTGATCACTTTATACCCAAAGACAGTATATTTAACAGCTGAATAATAAAGGAGAATTGGGATATACCAATTTACATCACATTCTGATCTGCCAGGTGTCCCCTCTCGTATATGTAGTTTGGTATAGCTTTCATTTACAGTCTCCTGTTTTAGGTATTACCGGGTAAGTGTGTAATACAAACTGCAAAGCACTGGGTAATTATTTTGGTGTAAAAAGAGGGTAGGTGAGACGGTTCAATCAATTTCAACGTCAGACGCAGGTCAGCTGCATTTCATGGTAATAGACGGGAAGATGTTGTATAATAACTATATATAACTAGTTTTCGCCATTCCAAGTTTTACAAATGACAAAGTCTTAAGTAATATTGACTTAAAATGCCTTTGTATTTACCTTTTTTTCAAGCCTGATAACTTATTGTGATGTTTTCCCATTTACAGTATAATTTCCATTTTTCTAATTTACTTTTTTGCTTAAGCATGTGGTATTAGAGAGACATTTAGTGTGAATTAAATTCTACTTGCCACCCTGGCACACCTTGGTAAATTTCCAATTATAAGGTATTTTATTATGAAATTATGTCTTGATAATTACCATATTGTTACTCAAATTAATTACCCTGTATCACAAACTTGCCCGGTTAACACCTAGAACTTCGGTAAGGTCTGTAAAATAATGTGTTACCTTAAGCTTATCTAGTTTGCTATTTTAAAGTGGACAGCAAGGCTGTAGGAAGCACATTTCTGGCTTCATCTCTATCCTTGATGTTGCAGAGCATTTAAAGATCTGAGCTCTTCTTCACTCGTACTGGCTGAACAGACTGCGCATATCGTTACGTTGGGAGCTGCCGGTGGCGTGCGGTTCAGCAGATGTAGCATGATGTGAGAGACACTTTCTAAACTATCCTCTGAGAGATGGAAAAATAGATTGTCATTTTTCCATCAGCTGTCCTCTCTCAAACACACACAGTGTGAGATATGCGTCTAGTGTGGCTTGGTATCACTGATCTAGGAGTGTCTGCCTCTCGGATCTTATTTCATTTTCAGGAGTTGTGTGTTGAGGGGCTCCCAGAGCCTAGATCTGCATTCTGTTGGGATTTTTGACACGTATTCAAAAAACAGCACACATTCAGAAAGGAAAAGTCAACGAGTCAGCCCGTAGTTTAGCTCCAGCCTAGTCTCGACCAGTCATGGGTTGAAGTGCAGTGATGTCTTGATTTCACTGAGGTGTGCTGGACTGACTGGAACTGCACACCATGCATGAACCAGACAGACATAAATCCTGCTTCGTCACATCCCTGCAAGTATTTAATATGTCTCCTGTGCTGCATAATAAAATTTGACACATAAAACAGGCAGAGCAATCTAACTCGGGGCGAGTGTTTATTTGCGAGATAGATTGCAGGGCAAACTATATTACTATGGATTTAGCACGAGGCTTCATCCAGAAGCATCAATCAAATGCAGCACATTCCATTTTCTGCTGAATTTGAAAGTATTGGGTTCTCACCTGAATAGCCTATGCAATTTCACAAATGCTATTTATAAGAAATACAGTCCTGCACACCACTAAATGGTGTTTACCAGAAGCACATTTATACACAATACTGTGCAAAACCCCACACACACCTGAGCACAATACTCCATTTTATTTAAACCTAAATGCTCCAGACTAGTCTCGAGGTAAGGCTTTTTACAAGGCAGGAAACGTAAAGCCCAAGACCCAGTATTGAGAGCTATGAGATATAAAACTCAAAACGTCTATCACTTGCAGCTGACGCAACACATGGCAATCGGCTGCCTCATGCCTGAACAGAGATCCTGACTCACTTTAGACAGAATTACATGTGATCCAGAACCCAACATCAAACACACAGTCTAGACTGTTTCATCCTGCTTGATGCATTAATCATTTCTAAAAATGGTCAATGAGTGAGGTGATCCTCCTCATCTATAAATGCGCAACAATCACGTTCCATCCTAGTTATCTTTCCACAATTCTAGCCTCCTTTCCTGGTCTGTTTACTATCCTGCCATTCAACCTCAGTAGCGATGGTGACCATGACTTTTCCAGAATAGCATTTCATCTCCGACATCTCCAAGCTCATCTGTATTCCCAATCTTACAATCTACACAAAACACATCATCATTATTCCCTCCAAACTGAAATCTCCTGGGTTTTATGTTCATATGTGTGTTTATGTATATGTTTACATATGCATATTTCAGTTTGTTTTATTGTATGCATCTTTAGTGCTACAGAAAAGTAAATAAATAAAATGTAATATTAGTTGTGGTATATAAGCAATCTGATATTAAAAAAAAAAACATCATGTCTCCACATTTATATCAGACAAAGAGATTACTTGATGTCTAAAAGAGACTAATTGTGGTTTAAGACACTTACTGTAGAGTAATCAATAAAGTTAATGTGAATTCATACAGCAAGGCAAGTTTTGAACATGAACCAAAAGTGTTTTATGGAGGTTCAAAGGAAGGAAGCAGAAGCCATGAGACTCAATGAGCTACGTAAGGGCTTCCCCTTAGTGGGGCTTTGCTGAGAGAGAAAGAGAGAGTAAGAGGGATAAGAGACAGCGCAAAAAATTACAGAATGCAGGAAGGAGTAAAAGTGCAAGAGACAGTGAGGGGGATCATCTCCAGGGTAACCCTGGTCTTAATATAGCAACCAGGATGATGGATGTGTGAAACTCTGGAGAGGTGGCATGGCAACAAGAGTCTCACAGGGTGAGTGACTGTACAGCCCGAGTGTGCTGGATAATGTGCGCGCGCACACATGCGCAAACACACTCACAGTTTTCATAAAGGTTTTCTAGTTTCAGTTTTTGCAAAGAAAAAATGGAGGCTAACATTAAGGTATAAGCAAGCTTTTTTTTTTTGACACGGACAAGAATTTTCACGTTTCCCTTTAAAGTAATTTAATGGAAATCTAAGGGCAGTTGTGGAGTCCACACCTATTTGTACAGTCAGCTCTAAATTTGTATAATTCATCCTATCAGAGATGGGAAAAATCTGTGGTTTTGCGTTAAGTGTAGTTGTTCGAGCCTGATGGCGCATGGATACCACACAAGACCTTCAGGAAAGCGTAAATGAGTGGAATTACTACTTACTGTATTGCTCCCATGTTGGAAAGTTGGATAAAACTCCAAAATAACAGCTTTGGTAAGACTTTCCTCTCATGTCTGTCTATCCTAAGACTTTTGTTAAGAGTATAATGGTTGCAGTTTTGAATTTGCGTTATAGTGTCGCAATTTTTAAACATTTATTGACAGAATTCAACAACTGCCCTAAGACTTCCATCATAAGTGAGTTTAAAGTAAACAGGTTTTTCATTATTTTCCTCAGTACAGGGAAACACATTGATATTCTTGTCAGTGGTCATCACACATACACTACAGATGTGGTGGATAGAGATTAGGTTGAAAAACGCAAGAGTATTCATTTAAAACCTGCAACACCCCCGAACCAGCTCATGTTTTCATTCCGTTTCGATACTCGGCTGAATGGGTCTTTGAAATTTTCTTCAAAAATGTTGTAAGTGTAGGAAAGCATAGATCGTACAATATGAAAATGCTTTAAAAAATGTACATAAGTGGTAAATATATGCCTGTGCAATGCAGATCCACATTCACAAGGCATAGCAGTGCAGGAGTGCAATCTTTTTGGATTAGCTTGGCTCCTAACCCCATAATCCTCAATGCATGCAAATAAAAGGAACCTAATCCTGCATCACCACACATATTTTAATATTCTTAGTATAAAAAGGACCATCCTGACAATACTCAACCATCACCGTGAAAGGAATGAAGTGGCAGTGGAGTCTTTGAATGCACTGGTTATAGATCTGCTCTGGAAATACACAATTAGGCTGCTTTAAAGGAAAGCAGTGAACGATCAGTGATCCCATTAGAGGAACATATCACAAGTCTTGGACGGAAAGCAGTCATACTGTAATTTAACTAATTGAGCTGCTGAATATTACAATGCAAGAGCACTTCTCTACTTGTACTGTTTAAACGTGTGTGCTTTATTTAGCTGAAATCAGATCTGGAGCCATGTGGTGTACACTCCTTTGCTCAATTCTTAGATTTGAGAACATAAAATTAATAGAAAAACAGAATTCCTTAAAGCATGACAGCTGTTGTGTGCTCACCTCCACAAAATCTGAAACATGCAGAACAAACGCCCCGACAAAAGCTTTTTTTTTTAATAAACCCAATCCAACTCTAAATTACTTTTCCTGCATTAGCGCCATCAACTGTCAATGCCTTTTATTAGTCAATAGGACAGAAAGCAATACTGGCTATTAAGAACTGATTAAATCCATTCATGCAACATCGAAACGTGTCAATTCTGGCAAGGTGCTATAGGAAACGCCATGTTTTCACACCCACAACCTGGGATATTATCGACACACCTTTAACGGGGCTGTTTCACAGAGAACGTGACATATAACATCTCACAATGAATTTCAAATACTTTTGTTTAAATCACCATCGTTGTTCCTCTGTTTTTGCCGCATTCTTGAAGCCTGCTGGTGATTTGATCATAAATGACATCATGGACTGTCCCGTTCATTTGGCGAAGAATTTCGTCCTTGGCACAAATAGCCGACAACTCTTTCATTCTGCATTCCTCAAACTTGCAGCCATTCTGTTATTGTTCTTCATTGTTTCAGACTTTCCTCCTGATGTTACTTTACTGTGCTAGTATTTTAAATCAGCCGCCTCAAAAGGGGTGCCGGTAATCATCATCAAGACGTCATCCTGTATTGGCTTCTGTTTACACACAAGTCCTCCCGATAATTTCCTGGGAATTGTACTAGGTTTTGTCCCAAAAGATTGGCTGATCAATTTACCCAGGGTTTTGACTTTGGCTTGCGTTCACCCTTAACTAACCCCTTGCTTATTATCGCTGAATTGCTGCGCAAAACTGCAGGTGTGAAACGGGCTACAGACTGAAAAGTAAGCACGTCCCAATAACATAATGAGCAGCAAGCTTCTTATTTTGAACATCTCTCTCCCTCTATCACACACACAAGACCAAAAAAATCTAATTAAACAGTTTCTTACCATCTCTTACTCCTGACACTCATATTCTGCAGCTTGGGAAAATAGCCCTATTGCAACTATGAACCAATAATGGCTACCCATGCAGTTCCTCTCATCACCTCCGCATCTGTTCGAGCAGTTACAGACTGCCTGCCACTTCACAAAATAGCGTCTGCATGTCATTTTATTCCCTTGAACATCTATAAAGACAGCGAGTCCTTCAGCGCCTATTACACAGTGAGGAGGGTCATGAGCTGAGGGTAAGTGTGTACGACATGTGCCCTAGAGCAGACAACCTGCACAAGGGGAGAGTTCATCCAGTCACACACTCACTCAGAAGTGAACAAGCTAAAGCCACACCATATGAAGGGAATAATGTTTACTCATTAACGCTGCAAGATAACTATTTAAAATTGTGCATTATTATAGATCAGAGGTGGACAAATCATAAATTCATTAGGTAGTTAAGTGAACGCTCCAATGTGCTTAGCCAGTCCTATGTTCTGGTTGCCCGGAAACGTTATTAACTAGGTTAAAAAGTGGTAGCTAATGTAATTTCATCCAAGTGTGTGATAAGAAAAACAAACAAGTTCTTAATTTGCCATTCTAGGCCAATTACGAGCGCTAAGACTGCATGTGTATCCAAGCATGTTTAACTGTGATGTAGCATGAGCTTCACGTGTCTCAGAGGAACCATGTTAATCTCCACCCTTCCAGGCTAGTAGCTGACAAGGGGGTAAAAATCCACAAAAAAAAAGAGGAAAAATAACCCTCTGGTAGCACTTCCTATAAATCCTGTATTCATAATGCATTATAAATGACACCTTATAATGCCTGGCATAAGCCTGTATAAACGCTCATAAGTAGTTAGACTTACAGGCATAACACTTTATAAAGCGTGAGCATATGACTTCATAATGTCAGAATACATAACGCATTATAATGTCTGTTCATAAGAACAGTGTAGACACTAATGCTGTAATGCATGATAAGCTCTGGTATAGTATCTGTAATGCAAGTTATAATGCATTACAAGATTAGTGTCTACACAGTTTTTATAAACAGATATTATAATGCGTGTGGTATCCTGACATTATAAAGGCATTTACTAATGCTAAACAAAGTGTTAGGCATGTAACTAACTACTTATACTTTCTACAAGCGTATGTTATTATGTATTAATTATAATGCATTATAAATAGAGGACTTATAATGCGTGTTAAAACCCTCTCTGAAACCTTAAAACTCAGACAGCCTGAGGGAACTGATCTTATATAACTTGTTAGAAATTATTGAGGCCTTTATTTATAGACCTGGGAGGTGGAGCTGGGCTGGTTTATTTCTGCTCTGCACAATTTTTCAGAACCACACACACACACACACACACACAGAGGAGTTGAGTGTATTGATTGTTGCTGCGTAACAATGAACTGTTTAACAGTATGGTAGTGAGAAGATTAACTGCTGACACAAACACCATTGAGCCTCACACACAAACCCCAACACGACAGAATAGAGGGAAGAAAATAAGACGCTTCAGCGAACACATTTATTGACAGAATGACAGCTGCTGTCTCTACTCAGCTCCTCCACACCTGACCATACACATGCAAAACAATCAGCAGTACTTGGAAAACGAGACCGATCGCTGCGATTATATTTATTTACTTGAACTTGAACTTGTAATGAAAAATTGCGCTGAAACATATGCTGGTGCATTGTAACATTTGCAAGCACATATGCTGGTGCATTGTCCGGGTAGTTTGTTTTTAACTGTGTATTATTAGGTTTCAAGAGATCTTTTGTGTTCAATGCTTTATTACTGCTCATTTTACGATTCCGTTGCAACCTGCTATTCCAGCCTCGTAAACGAAACGAGCAAAAAGACTGAATATTCGTGACAACTGTGATTTATTATATTTATCTGTATTTGTCTTTTTTGATTTACAGAGGAAGTGCTGTATAAATGGAGATAAGAGAAAGAAGTCTAGCTTCAGTGAGGCGACGGCGTATAGCACATCACCTCCAGCACTGGAAATTCAGCTGCTACTGCTCTCTCCAGTAAAGTGAAGTGAGAAAATTTACTATATCTATTATTAATGTAAACTGATTTCCTGACATCTTTTCAAGTTGGCGAGATTGAATATAGAGTTCAGCCTGATCCAAACCTAACTGATGCTTTCTCTACAGCTCCACACTGCTTGATCAGCAGTAACACACTGCAAAAAATAAAATAAATAAATAAAAAAACCCAGAAAAGAATAATATATTTATGAAAAAAATAAAGGTTTAGATTTAAGAGTTAAAATTTTAGAGTTTAGATTTAAAAGTCCTGTCAGAAATCCTACTGGGTTCTCTCATGTTAGCTAGCAGGCTAGTCCTAGCAGTAAAGATTATCAACATTTATCAATACGATCCAAAAATCCCTTTGTACCTCCTGTCATCATATGATAGCCAGCTTAGCTAGCTGGCTAAGACAATCTTTGAAAACACCTGCACATATGCTGTATGAATGCCAATCACATCCTTTGTCCTACTAGAAGACTTTCATATAAGGAATCAAAGACACGCCCACATTCCCGTCTATGATCTTATTGACCAGCCTTCTGCAGACAGAATGTGCAGAGGGCTACAGGTGAGCAAATTTCTCTCATGAAGAATAACACTAGTTTAGTTTAATTGTTTCATCTTATGCAGTGGACCTGGCTGTATGGCAGTGAAAGCAGGTGTTGTGGGAAGGAGCTCTGGCTGTCGGTTGTTTAGGATAACATGTGACTTTGTGACAGAAGGAGCTTTAAAGGACATACCTGCCAGGCAATCAGGTCCTTCAGCTTGTCAATCTTCTCCTGGTCCTCAGGGTGCTCTTGGATGTACTTCTCTGTAAAAAACGCCTGCAGAGGACAGAAAGAGAGAGAGACCGCTTTTAATTCACTTTGATCGCATATAACTACACATTCTTGTAACACTTCCTATGAATATTGTATTCATAATGCATTATAAATGCATTAATAACATGCTGTATAGCATACTGTATGTAATACCTGATAATGCCAGGCATAAACCTGAATAAATGCTCATAGTAGTTATAGTTACACGTATACCACTTGATAAATCATGAATATATGAATTCATAATGTCAGGTTACATAACACATTATAATATCTGTTCAAATCAACATTGTAGACACTAATGTTACTATCACAAAGGCAACTCAAATTTAAAAAGCACACTTCACCTAAAGCCTGCTCTATTATGTGTTATATACTTTTATAAACCCTTGAACTGAGTACAATTAATGTTCACAATGCATTATACCAGAGCCTGTGTTATAGGGCATTACAACATTAGTGTCCACAATGTTCTTATGAACAGACATTATAAAGTGATCTACTCATGCTTTATAAAGTGTTATTCATGTAGCTAACTAATTATGAGTATTTACACAGGCTTATGCATTATAAGGTATTATGTATGCTATATAGCATGTTATGAATGTCTTTATAATGCATTATGAATATAGAATTTATAGGAAGTGTTATCCACATTCCAATAACTTAAGTACCGATAAAAACATGTAACTCAAATCCTTATAACTCACATCCTTTAAACTTTCCATATTCAGTGCAAATGAAAAACAGAGAGAATAAAAACCCAATGAATATTAAATAATGCTAAATCTATCCATCTGTAGAGCACGATCTAAATAACAATAGCCTGATTATTCTCAATGGTTACTTGTGTCTCTCTTTTTTTTGGATAAATAAAAGACTCTGATGTGTAAAAGGCCAAAGTTGGAAGAGAAAAATTATCTCCAGTTAGGAGAGACACGTTAAAGGAAAACGCCAAAGGGCTTCTCAGAGAGTTTCTGCACGTTTCATATTTTGCGAACTTCTACGATAAAGTACAAAAAAGTACCTCACATGTTGCTTGGCTTCCACCAAGCAACACTGCTTCTTAAAATAAATAAAATATTGCTACTGCAGACAGGCAATATTTCCCAACTGTTGAACTATTTTTCCCCGTCTTATAGTAAGCCATGTTAAAGAAAAGCGTGCAGGTAATCTTATAACCATTGTTTATGACCATTGTATTGGCTCATGCTTGCTTAAATGTTGTGGGTAGTGATGACGCTCTTGCACACACTTGCTGATCTTTTAATCATTATTTCCTGAGAGTTCATGGTGTACATAATTTGTGAAACACTGGATGTATGCAGTGTGCCTTTATGTCCAATCTTTCTCCATTTTAGATGCAACAACACAGACAACTTGGCCAGAATTCCTGCTATTAAACTAATAGGCAAATTACAACAGCCCAAGGCTCTGAGCTCTTTTTAAGGTTGTGTTTGTATGAGACCATTTTGAACCTAAAACTGGATGCGGTTCTAAGCCTTGTGGAAGCCTATCAGAGGTAATTTTGTGCACATTATCCTACTTTAGACGTATCTCACAAACCCAAGCAAAATCATTTTAAAACACTGTCAAATGTGGAGGATCCATGTTTCTGCCTTTCTCCATTATCCTCAGGGCTGTTTCATTGTTTTGAGCAGGAGAAAGAGAAAACCGAATTAAACAGTCAGAGGAGTGGCCTGATGAGCTTTTTTTGCTACTTCCTTAATGGCATCTTACATATTTGTTTTTTTTTCTTCTTCATTCGTGTAGCACTTGAGTAATTAGCTCCTTTGGAGACATCATGCAGGTATCTAAACATATGATTTCGATATTGCTGCTTTAATTAACAAGATAATTATTCTCAATAAATCACTCACAATGCTAAAAAGCCATTAGTAGATGAGACAGCGTTCATAGCATTTGATATTTATTACGCTTTTTAAAATCTCTTTTAGCACTAAGCGTTTAACACCAGTTATTCCAAACGGATCACATTTTTACACAAGTCTGAGGACATTAAAGGAGTGGTTTGTGCCGTCTCGGATGGTTTTGAGTCATCAACGATATTCTTAAAGTTACCTTCTCATAGTTAGTAAAGCCACCCATGACGGCGGGGTCCACAATGCCATTGAGCAGCATGGAGAGGGGATTGATGGGAAGGTTGGAGTCGTTGAGATGGCGCTGGACCATGTTGTTGATCTTCTCATTGGTCAGCTGCATGGTCTCCATGGCATTCTCCAGAGGGCTAATCTCTTCCTAGAAAACAGAGACGGACAGGCTCAAATACTAGAATCATAAAATCATAGAATCAAAGCTTTGACAGACTAAAGCAGCGGTCACACTGGATTTTCGTTCGATATTTTCTTCACCAGTGCGAAGCAAAATTGAAGAAATTATGGACGGTCTTGGCGTGACGTCATTCTGAAAGGAATGTAATGCTAACGCTAGTCACAATGTGGTGTCACCCTTGCAAGTTTACACTCTGCCCTCTTGTTTTCTACAGGCTCACACTTTAGAGGTTCGCGTACTTGAGGTAATAAAGTTCACCTCGATGAACTCCACTTAAAGCAAAATAAAAAGCTACTGGAAGTGTTTCCTTATTTTAGATTAGATCTTTTTTTTGGCAGGCGAATTTTGTGTGCGTTTGGTCTGACCAATGTGTGTTTCAAGGAAAAACGACGGCATTAAAAAGTCTGCAAGTAGTCGACATTTCTTCAAAAAGATCGCAATTTAACTTCCAATTTTAATCAAGCTTCTGCTACCTCGTTATCCAACCTGCTAAAAGAATCTATAAGAAAAAATTGCACGTCCAAGCCAGTTTTTGAAGTGCTAATAAAAGAATCCGTTCCAAACCCTTCTGATAGGGGTTTAAAAAGGTAAATCTGTTCATCTGGATCTTTACTGCAGGGACTGCATATTTGCCTGCAAGATTGTGCATTAATCATTCACCGTCTGCGAGAAGGATTTTACACCACACTGTGACAGACTGAAGCTGAGACTCTAAACAAATCTGTCTGTTCCTGGTTACAACACACAGCTCTGCAAATAGATAATGAGAACAACGTGAGGATTATCAGAATAAACAACAACATCTGAATATGGACAAAAATATACAAAAACAGACATGACGGCGAGAGAGGGAGCGCAAGAAACAGGAGGATGTTTGTGTTTGGGACCATGTGAGGGAGAAAATGAGAATCAACGGACAAAAAAAAAAAAAAGCTCCAATCTGGGCATCAGATGAAATAAATGACATTCAGAGATGAGGAAAGGGGGAAAAAATACAAATATTGACAAGGAAGAGGGGGAGAGCGAGGAAAGAGAGATGGTAAGTGATTTGTGTGGGAGCAGCACTCAAGCAGAGAAACTAACGAAGCTGCTTTGTCATAAAGATTCTCTAAAATCCTGATCAAAGCCTGAATTATTACAGAACACAATCCAGACTAATTACTCCGCACAGAACTGTTAACTTCAGCGACAAAACGGGGATCCACTGAGGACAAGTGGAACTATTGGATACTGCTAACAGGCCACTTTCTCAGACTGATAAAGCAGCTCTGTCTCTCTCTCTCTCACACACACACACACTAATTTATTACAAACCTCACAGGCCCTTTTAATTTACGGACAAGTAAAATAACTCCAACAAAGAATTTGAGTAATTATTTCGTTATGGTGCGAGATTACGTTGTATTTTTTGGTGTGTTCAAACCCACTGAGACTAGCACTTTATATTTTGAGCTAACAATCAATACCAATTTCTTTCTACAACCAAACCTTATTCCAGTACTCTTGCGGCCAACTCTATAAAAAAAACCAAAATCTCTGTTGTACTTAATTAAGAGGGAAAATAATGAGTGTAAAGAGTGGCCTGCTGTACTCACCGCAGAGACGGAGATGACTTCAAACCAGCGCAGGATACCGGGGAGCTTGTAGGCTGTGACATATGTGGTCCTTTCAATCCACATATTCTATTAGACAGAAGAAATTAATAATCTTTTTTTTTTTTAGAAAGGAGAGCGAGAGAGAGGGCAATGGGGTAAAATTTGGACTCGGAGTAATGGCTGAAAACGACAGACCATCTAGAAAAAGTAGTTATTGTTTTGAACTCCTCCTGAATCTCCACCAAAGGAAAAAAAACTAAAATTCTCAAATTTAATGGATACTTACGAAAGATGGATGTAGTAAAGGTACATGCTGAATAACAGGCTTTGTTCACACAGCAGGGCAAATCTGATTTATTCTCTAAATCTGATATTTAGACTAAGTGTTCACATTTGTCTGATTTGTACATTTATACTGTAGTCCAGTTTGCTCACCATTTCCACAATGGTTGTTATAGTAATGATGCATACGCCGAGTAGGCAAGGCAGGAGACAGTTAGCTAGTTAGCGACTTGGAGATTATCTTGTGGATTATGTTTTACATAAGGATAATGTCCTGAAGCGCTCCAGACTCAGGGACTCTCCTCCCCCTGACCTGCCTTCATGCTGATTTTCGTCTGTGTTGTTCTTACTGCAAATTTCACTAGCACTTTATTTGGACAGTCCGCTTTAGAGGCTCAACAAACAGCCAACACAAAATCAATCAATCAATTTATTTAGCTTATAGACTTAGACTCCCTTAATTTGGATGGTCCTGTTGATTTCTAGCAGATAATCTACAGACTTTATAGACTTTTAATAGGAAATGGTTAGTATAATTCATTAAATATATAACATGTTGAAAGACAGATAAATATCTGTTGAGAATCAGTTGAAAGTCTGTTTCATGATGGTCTATAGCTGGTTTGTTCAAAAAGCACTGCACACCAAATGATGGTGGGGTGGGGGAAATAAATAAATACGTGGCCAAAAATTTGATTTTAATTTAACCACTATTACTAAAAGTAGATTGAGTGAGAATGGAAAAGATTTAATATGGTTTTTGTTTTTTTCCCCTTGTTAAGACTAAAAATTCTTTCCTGCTCAAACCGGATATGCCAAAAAAAATTAAAATCGTATATAAGCTGCCTGTTTGAACACATTGTGCTCTTTTTCAGTATCAGCATATGTCCCACTCCCTGCCCACACATATAACAAAACCATACGTACAGCAAATTCATTATCGGGATCTTTCTCGCCTTTGCGGATGGGTCTGGAATACTGGAACTTATTGACCTCATTGATGGTGTAAAAGCTGTAAGAGAGAGCAGAGCGTGCGTTAGTGAGTCACTGATCTCTCCAGTCCGACAGCACGACGCTGGGTCAACTCTGGGGATGAATGCAGCATGATGAAGTAGCAGTGTATAAGCTGTCATAGAGGCCAGTGGAAGCTCCTGTCTGCTGGAACAAGGAGGATGATGAATGCTTACGGCAACACAACGGATGGGCTTCATTTATTCATGGGAAAGTGGAAAAGACTGGAGGGAGAAGACGGGCATGCAATAACCAGTAGCATGACAGACACTCAGGACTTTAAAAAGAACTGACAACAACTGCTTTACTCTATATATTTCTCTTGCAAAGCCACTTGCGCATACACACCTCCCCTGACAATGAGCCATGAAAACACAGCTTTTTCATTCCATTCTCTCAGCCCGGATATAAACGCCATCTGGTCTCGGAGGCTTTCGAATTAGATTTTGTAATTACAGTGCAATATGAATAAAATATCAAAATGAAAAGTCAGCAGCATTTCAATGCCAGCCAGATCAAACTGCATCTGGGATGTATACAAGGTTTCTTATTCATCTAGTTGTAGAGCGCGTGTTTGTTTAGAACAAGAAATGTGTCACTCTGACGGAAAGAATACAGACACAGCGAGACAGAGGCAGAGCGCTTTGGCAAAACGCCATTCCAAGAACTAAAATTTCTCACACAGCTGCTTCAATGCTTTAGGACATGATGCATAAGGACAGACGAGATCCTCAGCCTGCTGATCATTCGCCTACTGATTTCTTGCTATGTATCTGAATGCTTCCGTATGATCACTGCGAATACAACTTGTCATGTAAAAAGCAAGTATTTTTAAAGTGCTAAAGTAAAAGTACCTTAAACTTTTTCTACATTTAAAAACAGCTCATTGGATCAGCATGACTAAGATTGCAGCTATAAGGCCTGTCTCTGCACCTGAAGCAATGTGGAGGAGGACTCAAACTTCAAAGACAACCTGAAAGTGAAATAATAACACTTTGTTTCATGATGTGACTTGTTTTCGAGTGAAACAGGCCTTTTTTCGCTTGATGATAGCTAAGGAGGTGGGACATGTGGAACATGACATGATATTATTGGATTATATCATTTTTTTCCCCCTTGCCAACATTCAAAACGTGTAGAGGTGGGACAAAGGTAATTGCATTTTGATGAAAGATTACAGAAAAACAAGAATTTTAAGTCTTGTAAGTGATCGATACTGATAATATGACCATACAAATGAACTAACAAGGTCAAAAAGGTTTTGATTGCAGGTTGTCTTTAAAACTGTCGAACAAAGCCCATGTAATTGGTTCCCTTTTCCTGTAATTGGTTTTAATGTCTGATTTTCATGGATGATGATGATACCTGACTATCTGCTCAGACACAGGCTTGTTCTGGAACTTGGGAGGGAGCTCGAGTATGGGCTTGACTGTGAAACATTGAATATCTACACGTACGGAGTTAAGGAAAAGGACATCATCCAAGGTTTCACTCTTGAAATTGGCATAAAGATGGAAAAGGATTTCGAAACAGAAAAAAATGTAAGTGTTATATGAATGTATGTGTCGATATACTACTCAGATAACATACAAAAATCACACTGTACGAATTATTACCACCAAAATACTGTTATTTTATTCTGAGAGCTCCTCATTTGCTGCCTAATTATCTATAAGAATTTTTTGTAAGCATGTGATTTCTAGTTAAATACGATTAAAGTCTGTTTTTCATTTAGTTCTTTTTATATCTTTGCATGAATACAAGTGTGTTTTTATTTTAATATTAAATACTGCTGTTATACTGTATGAACGTGCAAACACTTTCTATCTTCGAACCATATGCACACTCTTAGAAAAAAAAAGGTTCTTATAGTTAACATTTCTTAGCTAAAACGTTTCTACTTGGAACCCTCTCTGAAAGGGAATCCCTCTGTTGTAGGGTTCTACATATAACCTTTAAGAGTTCCCCCATAGGGAGCACTGAAGAATCCTTAAGTTCTTGGGTTAACCTTTTCTTTTACTAGAAGTTACAAAAAGTAAAATAGATGATTTACGCTAAAAGGATAAAAAGCAGCTATAAAACATTGGTGTGTTGTATGAAGCCCTGTGGAAGGATACACTGGCTGGAGGAGAGGCGGAGCTCATCGCTGGGGGCAGTGGTGGTCTTCATCTTCTCAGCGTTGGGGAACTGCGTGAGCAGCCTCGCCTCAAAATCCTCCCTCCGCTCGTACTCCTTCCCCCGGTAGATAAACATCTTATTCTGCACAACACAAGCATGAAACCTCATTAACACACACAAAACACAGGCTGCTGCAGCCAGTCCACACGGACTCGTGCAAACAAACAGATGTTAATGAACAAACTGCCGGCTACTGCACAGAGGACAGTGGAGAAAGATTGTTATTATGTACATTAATACAGAACATGCGTTCGTTAGGCAGCGTTAGACTCATGTCAGTCTCAACACGTCCCCTTCGTCATCAGTCCTGCAAATAACATGCGTCCGAAATGATTTCACTGTGGAACAGCTCTGACACATCGCACACAATAAAGCAAGATAGCAAAGCCCAACGTGCGTGGCAATGCATTAAATGAAATGGCGCCCCTTCATGCCGGGGACTATTTAAAAGAACTGGGGAAGATGTGAGGTCTTGTTTCGGATGATTGTGAGATGATACAGAAATGTAAAATCAGTAACGGTGACTGTTTAAAGTGTTTTGCGAATCTGGCCCCTGCATAGCATCTGTGTAGCAAATCAGAAATCTTAATATACAATCCGTGAGCACTGTTGTGACTGGCTGCATAGAACCTGTGAAACATGAGGCACAAACAGTAGGATAATTAAAGAAAGCCTACAAGTAGGCTAACCTGCTTCATTTGACGATGCGACTAAGGGTACAATGGTAGAAAACAGATTTGTGTCAGACTGTGTTGTTTAGCGGGTGTGCTCAATGATTGGCAAATGGCGTGAAGGTTAGGACAGGAATAAAATACAGAATTGTTTTGTGTGTAAATAAGCTGTGAATTAGAGAGCTAGGGCTTATTGTTAATGGTTAACTGACTTATTAGTAGTCCTTTCAATTCCTTTACTCGTGTGATGTAGACAGCTTACAAATGAAAACATCTGAAGATTTATCAGTTAACTGTGCCTTCTTGGCAGTCACGTATTCACTAAATAAAGTTTCTAAAATAAAAACGTAATGTATTGTATAGGCGATAGGCATCACTTCTCCCGTGAAAGCACTCATGCAGCGATCATTTGCCACGTCAGTGGGGTGCCATCAATTCAGCACCATGGCGCAGATGAAAATTAGAGTAGTCTAACATTAAAGGACTATGAATTGCACTGTCTTTTCATTTAGAAAGAACGAACAAAGTAGTAAAGAAAAACATATTTGAACAGATAAAGAAATTCTGGCTTTTTGTGATTATTGTAAAACTGTTCCTCACTTACATACTCCTTACTAGTTTTCTCTCTCTTGTAAACACACCCATCTTTTGATAATAAAGTTTATACAGTAGTTACAGTAAGAACTGCAGACACTCCATCTTGTATCACGATACTTGACATTTTCACAATACACAATATACATAACGATATTTAGTTTTGCTTAAAATAAATAAATAAATAAATTAATTGATTAAAAAAGGAGGAATGCCACATTAAACCCGTGATTATCTCAGAAAAGCATTTCTTGAATGCAATATACCTTGATATTCATATAAGAGTACCATATTGCCTAGCCCCAGTGTGTCCTATACTTATAGTAGGATGTCGATGCTTAAAGTTTGCTTCGGGTCAATTGCAATTGCTCTCTGGGACGATTATGAAAGAGAGTTAATTTAAAGCCTTGTGTTGTCTCTATAGTTACATAATATACAATAAAACAAATTTTATTTGACATTCCTCATGTCCGTAAATGGCACAGTAACGTGGTCCAGGCAGCTCTACGTTGATGCCCTAGACATCAGCAACAGCGTGTGTTCAGGTTCATACGCAACTGTTATCTATGACCTCAAAGCAAACAAGTGTTACACACATCTACACAGCAAGTATTACAAATCCATTGTACAAATACACATCTTTAGCATAAATCTATTGGAAGTGAGCGGGGAATCACTTCAGGTGCTTCAGATCAATGTGTGTCAATTCCAGACAAAAGCAAAGCTTCTTTCCACATGCCATCACACTCATTAACGTTTAATCCCCCCAGCAAACATGCTGGAATGTGTTCAGGGTACAATTGTTAGTATTTATTGCGCAATAATCATACACATTATTCACTCCTGTACATAATTGCATGCATGTTACCAATGCTCCATCAATGTCCTTGTCATCGTGTTATAATATTTATACAAATAACTGTTTATACAGCACAACAACCGAGTCACATTCCTTGTATGTGCAAGTGCACTTGGCCGAATATTGCTATACATGTTATTTTAGGAAACACTCTTAAGTACTTGGTTAAACAGAAATAACAGTATAACCAGTAAATTGGTAATTACGGGCATATACAGTGCGGTCCAAAAGTCTGAGAGCACATTGAAAATCTAGCAGCATGTTTCACTGTTGTTTTGATCCACTGTGGTATCAATCTCTCTTCTGTTCGTCTCCTTACATAAACCCTTC
>JAOUQW010000049.1:5052257-5066925 GCA_028565825.1 Olivaichthys viedmensis | reverse complement strand
GGTGAGCAGAAAAGCATCTCAGAATGCACAATGCGTCGAACCTTGAGGCGGATGGGCTACAAAGGGAGGCCCTACCCCGTATTAGTATATTATTCCTAATAAAGTGCTCGGTGAGTATATATAGCCCTTTACAATATACAACTATCATC
This sequence comes from Olivaichthys viedmensis, assembly GCA_028565825.1. Classification (NCBI taxonomy): domain Eukaryota; kingdom Metazoa; phylum Chordata; class Actinopteri; order Siluriformes; family Diplomystidae; genus Olivaichthys; species Olivaichthys viedmensis. The sequence continues at coordinate 5,066,776 of JAOUQW010000049.1, read as the reverse complement.
TGGAAAATGTATTCTAACCTTCAGACATTTAACTACAAAAATGCGTCACGGCTCAAACGCATTATCAGAGAAGAGGACGGACTAATTTCGTTGTCACACACTGATTTAACATCATGTCCAGAAAGAGCAAAAGCAGTTGATTCGGAAGCATTGCGACAGGCTGAAAACGTGCAATTAGCTTACAATCCTAAAACGCAGCTTTCAGAGCTCATCAAACACACTGCGGCTCTCGCTCAGACAGCCATATGTTCCCCCTCTCGCTATGTGCATTAGGATAGAATTGAGGCGTAAGCAAGCGATGAAACAGCTCACTCAGCTTATATAAACCTGCACACGTGCATGCCTGCCTTCACACACGCCACCTGAACCCACATATTTCAGTCTTCCAATTAATGCACTGCAGAGATGAAATATGTCTGAGGTAGGTTTCAAATCTGCTTTGAGCGATAAGATGGCAACCGGCAGCGCGGTGGTTCGGTATGCGCGTGTTCACGCCGGCAGCTATTCGGATCACGGTGGAATTAGCTGCCACGCCTCTCACGGCTCCACGTGCATACCAAAGAGGCTCTTTGCGGAAGGAAAATGCAATCACAACACGTTTTCCATTTCCCGCTGCAGTTGAGGTCTCGCTACAGAGACGCACAGCAACACCGACGGCACTTCTTCTCCCAGCCTGTGCAGTGCTAAAACTCTACCAGCCACAAATTAAAGCCATAGCATTAGACAGAGAGGCAAATTCTTATTTTTTCTCTTGGCAAACGATATGGTTTGGAAATGCATGACCTCTGTATGTTAAATGATTTTGTCATAGCTCATATTTCTGCTTTTAGCTTGGCACAGCATCAGCACTGTAAAGTAATGGATTAGAGACATCGACTGCTCTGCTGTTTTGGTACATTCTAGATGTGGCTTCAGGAGTCTGTTACTGTTTTGTTCCATGATGAGGAACAAAGATGAAAACTCAGAATAACGTATCAGAGACATAGCAAAAACATTAATCCACACGGGTCATACCGTCTTCATATGAGGTGGGCACTTAATCCCAGGTTACTGTTTACGGGGTTCATTTTAAACGACTGTAGCCCATTATTCTAAAATGTTATTATTATATAACTAATAAAGATAACATCTAAGAGTACCCCCCCATAACAGATAATAGAAGCCATATTTAAATCTCATCAGAGAACTCCAGTCTGTCAGGAATCCTAATGAGAGCATGGCACCTCATAAATTAGAAGGCAGTGGAAGGAGAGGCGAGGCTGCATATGTTAAATATGCTTTACTTGCACGCAGTTTAGCTGAGTCTTGATCTGTTCTAGCGAACACAGAGCACACAAGTGTGCAGGGAGAGAGTGTGCAAGCAAATTTTATTTGAGGTTTTGGTAAATAAGGAACATGAAGAGTTGGAGACATCGAATTAGTTTCTTGATCAGACAAGTACTATTTTAGTCAGGCTTTCCTATTTAAAAAATGAACCAGAAACTACATATTTGCACATTCTAGTCAAGTACTATTAAAGGAATACTCCAGTGCTTTATTAACAGATGTGTGTTTACCGCATCTGCAGCGTACAAGTGATTACCATGGACAAGAAATTCAATACGTCTCCCTGCACTGAGAAAGGAACAGAAAACCTGTTTACTCTAAACTCACTTATAATGGATGTCTAAGGGCAATTGTTGGGGCGGTCAATAAATACTTATGCAAAACATTTTTTGTATGCTTTCATAAACTCTTCAGTGAAAGTTGAGGAGCTCTAAATCTGCATAATTCCTTCCTTCAGTAATGGGACTAATGGCACATGGAGAGCAGCAAACCTTCGGGAAAGTGTAAGCACCCAGAATTTTATTTTTTACGTTGTATTGTTCCAGTGTTGGAAAAACAGATCAAACTCCATAAGACCAGCTTTGGTAAGACTCTCTTCATGTCTGTCTCAAGACCTATGTTATTAGTGCGCAAGATTTGCGTAATTCAACAACTGCCTTTAGGTAACCATTATTACTGTGTTCAGGGTCTCCATTTTCTCAGTGCAGGGAAACGTGTTGAAATTCTTGTTTGAGGTAATTGCACATACACTACAGATGAGAGAGATAGAGATTAGGTTGAAAAAAACGCAGGAGTATTCCTTTAATATCACTTACTGAAATCACTCTTAGCGGAAATCCTGTTAAAAATGGCGTGTATTTTTCTCATTCACCTTCGTGCAGGCCTGCAGCCACAACAATCCATACCATTACAGCTGCTGAGATTGTGGCTGTGTCACTATCTCTACTCCTTTCCACTCATGCAACAGATGCCATCATAGGCAGACAAATGAAGTGCTATTGGCTGAAATCAATTTGGTTCGGAGAAAACAAAGTGGCTTTATTGGAGCTATTGATTAGCTCTAATAATTAAGCATGCCAGTCAGCAGTGAAAAGGCAGCAACCCAAAAAAGTGACACCAGGAGCAGTTAAAAAGCCTTCTCACCACATTTATCTATATTAGCTGAGCAATGCCGCCAAGAAACGGCCACGCAATAAGTCGAGCAATAACACACAATTATGCTCTTTTGTATAAATGGATGCTATTGATGACACGGCTGACCAATCGCACAAATTTCTAGCAAAACATCTGATAACGCTAAGAGGCCATTTCTGTCCACAGTAAAAACAAAAAACAAAACAAAACAGAACCCAGTTCTCATTTACATGATACTGAGATGGAAATTTCACATATTCCCCAATTTTACACTGATTATTCCCATGTTTCCAAAACGATTTTCCCTGTACACATTGTTTTCCCGTGTTCTGCTGTGGCAAGTCTGGGCAGAAATGGCTATAACAATTTCCTTTTGCCATTAAGGAGGCACAGAGGAGTGCCTGAGCACCCAGCTGCTATGACACAATCTCATGTGAGTGGGAAAATTTCCTCACATCGCATGGCAGCAAGGGTGGAGAACGTGAAAATGGCAATTCACACACTAAGTGTTTGAAAGAGAGAGAAAAAGGAAGAGGTATGAGGCATTAGGCACTACATGAAATAGCTCAATGTAGAGGCTATAATACTCTGAGACCTCCCCATCATGCACAGAGCTGACGAGACACACAGCGGGGCAGACAGGAGCATGGCTAATTGATTTGCAGCGCGCTGAGCGGTTACAAGGTTCCATGGGCTACTGTCGAGAGGCAGTAAAGAAAAAGGTAAATGTGTGCCAACAGGTGGAACTGGAAGATCAAATCAGTTTCAGCACCTTCTTAGACGAGCCGTTTTTTGAAAACCGACTGGTGATCTAGGGTTAACGAGCTTTGAATGAGCTGCGTAGGCAAAAGACCAGCATCGATTGCCAAACAGTCCATGCAGTACCAAATGCTATACTGATATAAAACAGAATTAGCTTTTGGAAACTATATCAAGTATATTGAAAACGTATAGTTGCGTGCTGATTATTGATTTGCTGTCGACTCGTGCAATGTGAGATTAGACTTGATGACTTCAGAGAGGCAACACTGTTGATGAGGATATCAATGCACAGAGCATATTTATTTTAACGGATAGCTAAATGAATGAAGATTATTTCTGGGTGGGAGATATATTTAACAGACAGCCTAAATAAATAAATAAATAAATAAAATGGAAAAAACCTGTAAATGAGATGGACAGATATCTTGCCATCCTGACATGTTTAGCCTGCTTGTTTCATGCCAATTCACACCTCCAGACCCCGGTAACATGTTCATGATCGTGATCTGATGTCACATGAGTGAATCACACACAGTGGTTAAACAGCAGGGTTTCCCAATCAGTCAGTAGAACTGTTAAAGCCTCTCAGATGAGTGGCAAAATGTCTTCATCCAGAATGTCATGAATCCAAAAAATTCATCCAGTCACCATGATTTACAACAATACTAATACCATACATTAGTTGTGCTTGTTTTGTTTACCCATCACCTACCTGTTACTTACAGGGGCCTTTGGTACAACAGAGATTTAAGCAATAATTATTTCAGTCAATTACTCATTGCTTCATTAGATAATTTATTCATAAGTACAGTTGAGTGCAAAACTTTGCATACCCTTCGGACAAAATGAAGAAAAAGAAATGTAATTTATTCCAACAAGACATTGGTACGCGTGTTTGGTTTCACAGATGTTCCTTCATTATTACAAGTGACAAAAACGGTCAGATAGTGTATGCTAAGATATTAATAGTGAAAACATCAATACATCTCTTCTAACTCTACCAGATTGCTTGGCCAATCTTAGCACATTGTTTTTGACATATCTGTTATAACGTCGCCATACAATGCCTTCTTCAAATCAGGTCTGGAGACCAAGAGGGTCATGGCAAAACTTTTTCTCAAACAATTTTACTGTTAATTTTTCCCTTTGTTTTTGGATCGCCGTCTTGTTGCAGGATACACCTACATTGGCACGTGGGGTTTAAATATATATATATATAAATTGTAAAATAGCGGTTCACTTTTCTTTTTTCACTGAGGAATCATGGGGAATGCAAACTTTTGCAATCAACTGCATGAGTAACTCACCCTGATGAAGGAAGGGAATCCCAGGCCATAATAGCCCACGGCGAAGTAGTCCGGTTTTGGCCGGATCACCTTCACTATGCTCTCGTAGAACTGGGCCTGCTTCCTCTGTAGGGGACAGAATGAGAGATGGAGAATGCAAGGGAGAAAATATCCACAGCGTGCACAGCAAATGTAAATGTCTCACTTAACATTCTTAATGATGCTTATAAAATAATCTACTAATCAAAAGCACATGACATCATAATATGTGTGATACTGCATGTCGGAGCATGCCCTTTTCCCAGCAACAACTCTGATCCATTTGACCTTTTAACCCTTGCATGAGTCAAAGTCAGCACTGAGACTACACTATGCTGTATCCTAAAGTCAGACCCAGTCAGACAGTAAACTTAGACGCACCAGTAAAGCACTCAGCTGCTCAAAGTCAAACATCTCGTTCTCGTACTGTTCGGCCAGCTGCTTCCCCAGAATGATGGCCTCCTCCCACATCTGTATAACAGGACACACAGAAACATGCAGTGATTAGACTCGCACACAGTGGTGTACAGAAAGACTTGAAAGATCGCAAAGCCGGCTTTCTGGAGAAAGATTAACTTAATATTTTATTATATTACACAATCAGTGTAATATATATACACATCTCTCCCCAGGTCTTCCCTAGTTTTCTTTTTCCCTTAGTTTCCTTCTTTCCCAAATGTTACCTTATATTCTTCTTCTTTAGTTTTCTGTATACCTTCTTGTATATGGATTGTATCCTGATAAGATTTTAAATACATGCACTTACACTTGTAGTCAAAACCATCCGGTAAACCAGATTAAAATCAGATTGCCGTATCACGCATAATATGCCAATCAGCTCTTAACACTTGACCACCGACTTGTTGTTGTTCTTTGTTTCCAGTTGTTTTATGCATAAGGTTGCTGAATCAATAATCTCGGTTTCGTGTGACATTTTAATAATTCTTAAAGGTGACAACTTTGGCAGTCGTGAAACACGCGAGTTGTGAAAATGTTTTGAGAGGGGTTTTAGTTGTCAAATGTAGCTTGGAGACTTGTATGCATTTATACTTGTATAATAATGGGCTAAAATGTGTCTCAAAACTTCCTGAAGTGGTTTGAGCGATCCTATTTGAAATCGGTTTTAATTTCGCCCTGGCTGCACCCGTGCTTTTATGTCGATACAGTAATTCCTATCGGAATAAAATCCTGATAGTGAGATGCATAAAATATCCAAGTGTAAACGGGATCTAATGTGCTGAGATACTCAAGGTTTACACGGTTCTTAAATTTGGAATCAGCACTGCTTAAAATATGAAAAACATATCAGCTAACAGTATAAGGGTCCGCGGGATGTGTTGAAAGTACGGAGGAGGTGCCCGAGTCAGAGATTAATGTGTATTGCAGCAGAACTCGAGTATAATATTATGCAAATGATGCCATCATGCACAATGTAATGCAAACTGGATCCCACACAATCGTCAATTGGCTGGATGAAAGCAAACCTCTCATTAATTACATGTCTCATTATGTTAAAAAGTGAGAATAATACTGACACCATATTATTAATTGCTTCAAACAGCATTAATATTGAAAGATCGGTCAGTAGTGAGTTATTTTTCTACATCAGAGAAATAAAAAAAATGCGTGCTATTTTGTGCTTGTGCTATTTTGGTGCTTGTGATCTTTACTTAGCTCAAAACGATAATGCATGTGCCTTCTGATTGGGATTGATGGATTATCACTATTACTGCTGCTCCTAATGATTTGAGTAGTTCAGCTCCAGAGGGGAGGAAGCCATTTCCACAGTGCTTAAACACAGCAATCACAAAAGCTTTCAATATAATAAAACTTCAGTTCTGTTATTGAGCTGTAAATTCAGCAGGATAATTAATTTCACCCATTCATGAACGTCTCGAGTCAATGGAGTCGATCAGCGGAAAACTAATGGAGGATTATGGAGCCAAAGACCTACAGAGAGACACAGGAAAAAAAAGAGAAACCCGGCCTGAGGATGGTTGCTCGCTCTCAGTCTCTCAGCTTCCACTCTCGCTTCATCTTTCCATCTCTCCTTCATTCTCTGTGTCTGACTCTGTGGCCATCTGGTCAAATCCCAACAGTAGGAGCTACATTTAAAATAGATTTGCTAGAAAAGGCCGCACTCAGTCCCTGACAGTGTTGAAGAAGAGTGCGCCAGGATGTCGAACCCTCATTCGAGGACAAGCTGCTCTTCCACTTTCTCACCCTCGCAAATCCCCAGCCACACACACACACACACGCACACAGGCATGAAAGGGGCCTCAGTAGGGAATTCTAATTATGGGACTGCCAACAGCAGAGAAATACTCATAGTATCGTCTACCACACACAGGCTTGAATTTGTGTCCCCAAGCCACATAATGAGCTTCAGAATAAGTAAAAAGCTACTGGGAATCTGTGACCGCACTGTCGAGCAGAGAGCTCTCCACGTCTCTTGACATACCTCCCAACTCCCTGTACCACAAGCCCAGCTCCACTGAGATACAAACCTAATGGAGTCATAACAACTCCGGACGAACACAAGCGCTGAGGTCCACTCCTCTGGCTCCAATATCCACTGCGCTCCCTTCAGGAGTATGCTCTCTGTTTGCCTTAAGAGTATGGATACATCACTTTAAATGCTTTCTGCTGTCCTTAGAGCTGGAATGCATGACTGTGTGTGGTCTCTAGTGTCGTCAGAGCACCACTGGAAAAGTGGTTGCATCAAGAATACATACACTCAGTGGCCACTTTTTTTTACGTAATGCTGCTGTGCCTAATACACTTGTACCATTGCAACATCCACCAAGATGTCTCTACCCTGTCAGTGTAACTGCTGTGCTGAGAATAGTCCTCCACCCAGGTAATATTTGCTTAGTGGTCGTCCTGTGGTGGTCCCTTTGGTTCCATTAATGGACGGGGTAGAGGGGGGCTGAAAAATTGTGCAAAGCCAAATGGGTTACAGTCAGTAATTGAATACCTACAAAGTGAACCTATATGGTAGGTTTACCTGATAAGTGCATGTGGTGCTGTGGTGGGGGAGGTTGGAGGGTGTTAATGTGAGATATAGTATGGTTTTTATTTATTTCATTTTTAAAATCGCTTTTTAGTTACTAGCTAGCAACCAAACTCATAGTTTCTAAGATCAACCTGTTATTTGACCTTTAATAGCACGGCTTAAAACAATACAGGGACAGACATTAAATGAGTGTGTTTAGCATATGTTATGAGTTTATGAGCTTACGCAGGGGTATTCAGCTAAAATTTGTGAAGGTCCAGTTACGTAAAATTGCTTGCTTACAAAGGTCCGGATAAGCGACCAACATGACTGAATGGCGACAACAGTTACGTTTGAATGCTTATTAATGATTAATTCGTGGCTACTAATGAAATAAAATAAGACATCAAATATATATTTTAAAATCTGTTGTATTTTTAACATAGCTTTATAAACATTTATTTACACGCTCTTGGGCTGTAAGGGAACGGACGAGCGCTCTGGTGGACCTTCATATCGAGCTTCGAGTTGGTTTATTTTATTTCTCCTCAGAACTGAATTTTGTGGGGAGGTTAATTCGTTAAGTTATGTTTTGTTTCATAGCGACGCTTCACGTTACCACTTTTGACCAGCGCCACGGACTCTGAACAGATGAGACGCATCGGTTTTAAACTTGAAGCGGGAAGAATAAACACGTACTTCTCTGTCCATTCGTCTTTAAACATTCTGTGGTGCGGCTTTTTATATATTTTTTATTTTTTGAACAAGCCATGTCGTCACTTCCCTAATCAGACCAGATAGGGTAAATGAAATGAAAAATCCATGAAATTCTTCCCTTTCTGACCCTAATGTCTCCAGCCCTGTAGCTAGTCTCCGGTACGGCAATAATTTACATAAATATGTGAATGGATGAGCCGCAACAGGATCTGCTACAGAAGTCGCGCTGGTTCATGTTTAGAAAACAAGTCGCTGAACTGTGGGGGTTTTTTCCCTTCCATAACTACGGTATTTTTTCAAGTGCTCGGTTCGGTCCGCTGAAATACTTTGCTGGGCGTGCATCCAGCCCGCGGTCCGCCAGCTGACGACCCCTGGTTTAGGTGTTAGCTGGGAACAGTGGGTAATTGGCTAAACACCCACATCAATTCATCTGCCTATCAACAGAATGAAATGCCCTTTGCTGGCATTAGGTTTTACAGATTAGAGTTTTGAACCATTTAAAAGCCTTGTAATACACAGTACAACTCCAAATTTATTGACACCCCTTCATCAAAAAGTGGCGGAAAATGATCACATTAAATAAACATTAGACAACGTTCAAGCAACTACAGACTTCTTACCTTTCCTCTAACGAATCATTATATTTTATTATTCTATTTTCTCTATTTTTTTCTGTCTCCAGAAACTGTAAAATCTCTTGGTCATCCTTCACCATGGCAAAAACCAAAGAGCTTTCAACACAAAAGAGACGGATGGTTGTTGACCTGCACTAATCAGGTAATGGATTTGAAAAAAATACACTCGCAGTTAAAAATACAATTAAGCACAATTAGAGCCTTAATAAAAAGTGTCATAAGTCTAGAAGAATCCAGGAAGAGGACGCATGAGCATACTCCACCGAATTGGAGCCATTAATTGTATAGGTGCTGATGATTCTGAAACCAGGGATTTTGTAGAACAAATTGCACTTAAAACACTTTTTTTTGGCTTCCTCTGTAAAGCGACCTTGGGTTTGAGTAAGGCACTATATAAATCATTATAACATATTACTACTACTACTTTTAAAAGTACACAGCTTCCCCATATGTTTAAGCTCAAAACATCACTAATTGCATGCGTTATTCATTTTACATTTACAGTAATTCTATAGACCGTGTTTTGTATGTCTGAAAAGTTCTTTCTTCTCCATAAAGGGGCTCTAGTCTCCCAATATTTAGGAAACAATAAAAGGCCTATTATGTCCCCTACACTGTTGGTTTTTTCCGGTGTCCTCCCCCGGGAGCCTTCAGCATTTGTCACACTGGGCAAATGAGTCGGTCCAGAGTCGAGACAGCACGGAATGCGTAATGCAGACACGGCCTCACCCTGAGCCGGTTCTAAGGATCTGTGATTGGGCTCTTCGTCTGATGAGTCAGCACTCATTTGCCCTGACTGAGGAAGCTCTGAGGATGCATAAATAGACTCATCATGAGGCTGGGGTATAGATCATCTGAAGGCCAGGCAGCGCTGCTGATGCCTAAGCAAGCTTCACAGAGAAAGCACAGGGGATGTGTAAAGCGCCACAGTGGAACGAAGGCTGTTACTCCATTCCACATGGCTACATCCCTAAGATGAGAAGCGGCTATGTAATTACTCTTATCATTTGCACTAAGTTCATAATTAAAGCCTGCGCCACTTTCAATTTACTCTGTAGCGAGAGCTAATGCTATGCTCTTCATCAGGATCCCACTTCAAATGGAGGACAACCTAGAGACTGTATTTGAGATTAATTAATTACAAATATATTCAGACTTTCTAGGATTAATGAAGAGAAAAAAATTCTTGAACTAAAATCTATTTACCTTATTAGACAAAAAACAACAACAATGAAATAACATAGCTACATGGTGGGGAAAAAACAAACAAAAAAAAAAACCACAGGTCTGATTTGCAGTCAACTGACGGAATAGAAACTACTTCAGTTCACTGCTTTTAAGCGAAAAGAGAAAGAGAGGAACTGGAGGGCAGCATGTGAGATGACCTTGTTCTGACCTCGCAGTACGAACAGAGCAAGACAACAAGCTACAAATTTATTCCCCAGTTTGTGGGTCTGATCTGTCTGGAAGAAGAGTGTCTGTGCTTTAAAACCAGGCTCTAATCAGGCTGTGGAGTGTACAGCCTGCCATAGCCACGCCCGAGACGTATTAACTTGTCTCCTCAGGAGATGGAGAGAGTCTCCCCAGAAATTGTGCAGCAGGTGGGAAGAACACATGGCTTATATTTGCAGGATACTGAGGCATGATGGGAAACAGAGGGGAAAGTAATGACTGGAGCTGCTCATTGTATGAATGTTAAATTTAGGGAGAACCAGAGGCAATTAAGCAAATAGCAATAACCCATGAGTGCTTCATAAGGCTGCCACAACACACTCCAGAGCTGATTCCTGGACATTTGCAATTTATGAAATACACTTAACCAGCTGGAAAAGGCTACAATTAAAATAAGAGACTTCAGCCTTGTAGGTTATCATGGAAGCAACAGTTTATCCCAAGCACCAACGACTAAAACTAACAACCCACCAGCCATAAAACCAGTCATTTCTTATTGAATGCATTAACCATAAAAGTATTTTGCAGAGAACGGTCTTCTAACTGAAATGGCAGCCCAGATAGAAATAAAAACAAAGTATAGAGTCCAAATCTCGAAAAAGTTGAACCTTCTGAAGAGCAGGAAGCAGAGAGCAGAAAGCAGGGAGCAGGGAGCAGGTGCCATTTATTAGCGAAGCAGCTCTTTATGCATTTAGGTATTAGATCCTCAGACAGCAGCACAAAAGGCCCTGTGCCACAGCATCACAAACAGCGCATTACAACAACGATGAGTCAAGACCTGCATGGAATACAGACGAGACCCAAGAAGAGCCAGAAATGAGAACCACAGTTCAGAGAAACTGGAGAATAAAGAGCAACCTTATTATTCTATTAGCAGAGGGAGAAACTATTGGAATGTTTTTTTTTTTTTTGTCAACACCCGTGTTTGAAGCATTAGGTATAAATAAAGTTATGTAAAGTTACGTGGAAACATGAATAATTGAACATTGTGCTGCAAGTAGGTTAGCAAGTAAAATGTATTTATAGTGCACGTTTAAATTTAACTGATGTTGCCCAAAGTGCAAAGTACAAAATAGACACGAACGGTGAAAAATTGGGGGTGAAAGAAAAAAAAGGAAAAAGACACTACACTCTTAGAAAAAAGGGTTCCTCAAGGGTTCTTTAACTTCCTAAAAAGGTTCTACTTGTAACCCTCTCAAAGGGAAGCCCTCTGTTGTAGGATTCAATATGAAACCTTGAAGAGTTCTCCAAGAGAGACGTACATAATCGATGCGCCGAATGAACGCAGGATACGTGTGGCAGCCATCTTGCGCACGCATAGTTGAAAGCAAGTATAACCCCTGCCTTGCACTCTTCTATGTGGAACCCTACAACAGAGGCTTTCCCCATCAGAAAAAGTTCCAGTAGAACTCTTTTTGTAAGCTAGACCCTTTAACCATCCAAAGAACCCTTGAGGAACCCCTTTTTAGAAGCTTATACACAAATAAGCATCACCAAAAGCTAGAGAATACAGAAGGGTTTTACAGTGGAAGAAGCACGTCTGATGCTGAGTGTTAACGGTCCTGTACAGTTGTCTTTTCATTCCTGTCAAAAAAAGATTTCGGCAAACAAATTCATACATTTCACCCACGTTGCAAAAATGAACGAAAAACGTGTTTTTATTGTTCCTTTTCCTTTTCTTACCATTCCGCAGTGTGGGCGTCATCCAACATACTGCATATTCATGAGGGCCGTTTGATTGACAGTCGCTGCGTCAAATACGACAGTTCATTTAGTAGATTCAAGCATGGTGCAGGCTGGAAATAACATCACATCAGTCCAACCTTACATGTACGAACCCAAAGAGAGAACCGATCTGGAAAAGGAACTTGAACTTGAGCCTGAACCTAAAACTCCTCGAAGGCTTGTAGCAGCATGTCATTGGTACTATTTTGGGTTAGATTTCGCGCTAACGTTATCTTAATGACTCCATAAAATAGATAGTTAGCCAAGTATTGTCACTACCGGATGATTTAGCCAGCGGGATTAATGGTATTTTGTAATAAAACAGACATTTTCTGTATTCATTTCTGTTTCACAGTCTCGGCGCAGATATCGGAAGGCACGGTCGCCCTTGAGCTTTAACTGAGAGAGTGGAAAGCCAAACCACTTAAAGCTTTGAAAGCAAATAATAAAACTTTAAACTGTCTCAGAATGTGTACTGTGAGCAAGTGGAGAGAGGCTACGACTGGAGTAATGCCGTCCCTCCTTTTAGTACCAGTTAATTTTCCAGAAGCGGCATTTTAACAAGCTGGAAACGAAATGGAGAAGACCGAGAAATTGCGGTAATCTAAATGGGATGAACTTGTCTAGGTCACTAGAGGTGACGAATGGTTTTAAAATTTTCTAAACTGAAAAGAAAAAAAAGAAAGAAAAAAAAATGGTTATAACTACAAAATTGATCTGCTTCTTGAAACTAGATCAAAAATTACACCAAGACTTTTCACCAGGGATTTTATATTTGGTGGACAAAAACTTTAATTTATCTGGAGAAAATGACTAGACATCCACTTTTTAATATCCTCCAAACAAGTTTACAACTTTCTCGAGGAACACCAATTATTGGGTTTTAGAAGCAGGTACAACTGCGTACCATCCACATAACAGTGAAAAGAGAAAAGAAAAGGTAACTGTGACAGGTGAGGTCTTACTGCACCCTAGTTCTATCATATGCAACAGAGCATGTTTGGGTTATGAAGCAAGACAGGCTACAGCAATGCTACAATACTAAAGTCACTGAGGCTCGTTGCATGTTCTCCAGTCCTGGAGCTGCCACAGTGGGGTTTCAGCAGGTTCTGAGGAATTCTAGGACTGACTAAATCTCTTTTAATCAGTTATAGCAGAGATAAAGCCAGATTTCCTTTTTTTTTTTTAAGTAATAATAAGTGCAAAATATTCAGAGCTCTGACTGCATACTGAACTTTCCTGTTTACAATCACAACATACTTTTAAAAACACAAACCTGGCACAAATGAACAAGACTTTTTTGGTGCGATTAGGACATTGATGCGGCGCTGACTGATGTCACAGGTAATAACATTTCTCAGAAGTCAGAAATATTTTAAATCCTTTCTGAACATATGCGGTTACCACTTCACGGAACTGTTCTGACAGAACAGTGAAAATGGAAATGCAATCGGCCTTAAATGCATGTTCAGATCCGTTTAGCCACAGAATCAGCGCGGTAAGGAGAGTATGTAATGGCAAAAGAGGGGAAGCGATGTTTCTCTCTTTACATCAGAATTTTTCTTAGCCCTGTTTCTAGCGTGGCGTCTTTAGTAATGCAATTTCAAATGCATTATCAGAGACTACAAATGTATAATAAGGGAAAATCACATTTCAATTATTATTTTGACATCATTAATGCATAATTACACAATACATATCCATGCAGTGCGGTACATTTAATTTAGTTTTCCACTTTGCATTTCTCTTTAAATGAAGCTATTCATGAAGCTCTGTGTCTGTGTAAATGAAATGGCAATACTTCGAGCCAAAATTGCATACATGAGTAGGACATTTAAATTCAAATATAGGAGGACAATGCCATTTACATATTACATTTTCATTCCGAGTCTGACGGACTTTCATAGGGAAAGGGATGGAGTAAGGGAGAGAAATAAAGAGAGGGTAGGGGAAAGTGAGGGAAGGAAAAATAAATAGAGGGAGATGGAGAGATAAAAACAGAGACAGCCAGGCGGGTCCACTGCTGTCGTCCTCCCTGGTGCTGTGGTACAGTCACATCTGTTTGTACTCCTAAATGAGTCAATACAGAAGAGAGAGTCTAACTCACTGACCTGTGCTGTATCTACTGCATCATCCGCTTCTTTTGCTAAACCTTTAACCAACATCTCTGTTAATCTCAGTAAACGTTCCTCACTCAAATGAGAACTTGTACCTTTCTACTGTTCGCTTCAACGTGGTGCATTCATACCAAGTCAGCCTTGGTTGTTCCTGACCCAGATGGATATACAGTTCTGCCATCTTTTATTTACTAGTTGGACGCTGATCTCTTCAGTCTGATCTACCTAAGGATGAGTTGTGAATACTGGCGAGGGTGTGTGTGTGTGTGTGTGTGTGTGTGTGTGTGTATGTGTGTGTGTGTGTGTGTGTGTGTGTGTGTGTGTGTGTGTG
>JAOUQW010000049.1:5020618-5036521 GCA_028565825.1 Olivaichthys viedmensis | reverse complement strand
CTCTGACCCCAGCTTACCAACATGCTGGGATATGCGAAGAATCAATTTCACTGTACTGTACTTGTATATGTGACAAATAGCATTCTATTCTGAACTTAATGATTTTTAAATAGTTAACTCCTGGTGGACGGCTGATTCTGATTAAATAGAGGTGGTATTTGGATCAAATTAATTATAATTATAATAACGTGGCAGCTGGAAACTTTTAGAACAGGACCTGTGCTATGCTAGCGAGCTAACTTGGCTAATGCTGGTGATGAAATATAGCGATTGTTACCGTCTAGTTTAACAGACTTGTCCAGTGTTTAATAAATCACGGGGAATATGACAATACAAATCGAGACTCAGATACTAAAGTGCCACTCGTGAAATGTGAAATGTAAATTGAGAAATGTGAAATGTAAATTGAGAAATGTGAGCTAGTTTACTAGCAGGCTAGCTACTGTTCGTGACGGAAAAAATCTTGGTTGTTATGGTATACTTTGTCACATTTGGCTACTGTTAAATAAATCACTGAGAATATGATGATGCAAATCGAGATTTTAGGATTTTGATACTGAAATCTCACTGATGTCTACCTGTGAGTTAGCGAGCCGGCTATTTGAAATGAAGGCGTTTCTAAATTGCATATTCATTTATATTCATGGATCCTGGGACTTTTATTGAGATTGAAGGTGTTTTCAGGCCATTTTTAGTAGTTTTGTGGGTATTTATAAAAAAAAAAAAAAAAAAAAAAAAAACAACCAAACATATTAACTAAAATGTATTTGACGTAATAAATGTGTCCCCCAGTCTCTCAGCGACTGTGTTTGGCTTGTGTTCTTTTGATTACATCATCTTGTGGCTCCTGCACAGAATATTCGCATAACATGGTTGATGCAAACACACAACAATTCACGTTTTCTTTTGCCAACTTTTTCCGGAAATGGAAATAAAACCTATCATATAACCATGTTCTTTCTGTATTACAAGTTCACAGTCAAACCACAACGAGCTAGACTTTCCTAACAAAGAGCCCCCACCCCGATCAGGCACCATCCTTCAACCTCCCCACTCTTATCCCTCCTCCTCCTCCTCTCCCGCTCGCTCTGCTACTCCCTCAACACACCCCCTCGCTCTCTCACACACACAGTCTCTCAGAGAGAGCGGAGCTGCAGCCACAAGATGAATCGCTCACACATGCCATCGCTAAGAGCTGGACTTCCGCGCTGCGCCCTGTCCGTTTGCGAGTGTGTATGAGCGAGAGTGTGGGTGCGCGCGCGTTTGTGTGCGTGAGTACGGGTCACACAGACACGACAGCAGACCAGACTGGAGTCGGAGGCTATTCGGAAAGCTGTGTGTGGGGGATCTCTCTCTTTGTGGATGTGTAATGGTCAAGAGGAAGTGATTAACGGTCGGCGGGCGTCCGATGAGCAACTCGCACCATGGCAGCCCCTCTTCCATCTCTCCTGTCCGTTTGCCTGCCCTTTCTCCTCTGGTGTGTTCTGTCTGTCCGAAGCCTGCTGCACTGAGAGAGTGAGATCAAGACACAGAGAGAGAGGACATGCACTGGCCAGAGCGGCGCTCTCTGCCTCAGCTCCATCAGTGACCCGCATCTGGAGGTGAGTGACATCCTCATCTTGCCTATGCATCATTCAGTCTGTTTCTATCTTCCTCTCTCATCTCGTCTTCTTGCATGCATCTACTCACTGCTTTGATGAGAGGTGCCAGGTTAAGGAGTTGAACCTCTCGGTTTTTCTCCTGCAGCCAGGTGTTTCTGCCAGGAAATCCTTAATTTTTTTATTTATTTTTTAAGTTTGTTAAAAGGAATTGAGAATTTTTGTGACGCTCAGGTCTCTTGCTTTTCAGCTGTCCTCTCTGATGTCAGTGTTTTTTTTCCCGCTGGGGCTGTAACGGGGCTAACGAGAGCGTGAGGATGAAAAAAAAGTGCATTGCAGAGAGAACGTGACCACGGGGAGCGTGATCACGATCGTGAGAATATGGGAATATGAAAGTATGCGACTCGGGGAATGCCTGCTTTAACAGCTGTCAATTCGTTTAAACTGTACACTGCACAGAAGCACTGCAGATTTTTTGGAACACGGTAGAAATCCATTCAAATGCAGTTCACACGCACATTCACAGCAATGCTGATATTCCTTCCAGTGTACAGTTAAAGTCAAGAGAAAGGAAGAAATAGTTAAGAGAAGCATAGTGCATTTCCACTGAAGTATAGCAATATCAGAGCAAACCCATAACCTATGCAGGCTGGGGACGTTTATATGCATGGGTGTGTGTGTGTTCCTGCAGTCCTGATGAAGACCCTTTAATTAAAGAGTAATCTAGATTAATGCACTGCCATGAACCAACGAGTGCACTCAGAGAGCAAGGCAACACATACCTCACGTCAAAATGCTCACTAACGTGCGCACGCACGCACACACACACACACACCTCTTCTATAAGGATGAAACTTAAAATTCTTATATGAAGCCAAAAACAAACCATATATCCAAGCGCACTTGTGTGATAGAGAGAAAGAGGTTTTTATCTTTCTCCCTTCTCAAAACACATTGTCCTTTATACATAGTGGACTGCGCCCATCACACATCCCTTCCACCCTATCGACCCCTCACCTCATCATCCAGATAATGTCTTCCCCAGAGACAGAGTCAGAATGGCAGAGGAAGGAAAATAGAAACAGGAAAAATATCAGAAAAGGGCAAAATAAAACACAAGGACAAAGTGGTAAAGTAAAGAGAGCAAAAAAAAAAAAAAAAAAAAAAAAAAGGATACTCGGTTGCATATTTCAGACAGCACCATTTCACAGGAGTGAGCATGTAGGAAGCAGCCCACATGAAGTGAAACGATGATCAGTGAAAAAGAGCAGGAAACCTCTCCAGCCCCCACGCTGAGGACTCTCTCACTCGCCCACGCATGCACAGAGACAGGGACACACGCACACACTCGTACGACGGCGCACACACAGGCGTCACCCGCCACCGACGTGTCCACCCCGGCCAGATGTTGGCTTTCATGTGGTAATGGGTTCATTTATTAAGAGCCTTTTTTCCTCCGCCTGCCTCCTGACAGTTTTAAAGAGAGAGATGTACATGGCATACTAAAGAGATATCAAGCACACCTGAGACCTAATCGTTCTGCACTCTTCTGTGTGTGTGTCTCTGTGTGTGTGTGTGTGTGTGTATAAATACGCAGAAGGTAAGGCCTCAAGAAACCATGGTTGGCATTGATTAGGCGACATTGTGCTGCCAGAATCTGTAATAGGCAGTACTTGCGGTATCCAAACGATCTATAACGTGACATGATGCGTGTTGATTTGTTCTGTCCTGCAGCACATTGGATTTGAAATGAAACACTGGGTTTGAAATGAAACACAAGCGGTTATATCATTGGGAGATCATAAGTTTGAATCCTGATGATGCCACAGCCAACCGTGGCCCGGGAGTCCAAGAGAGCATAAATGGCCCTGCTCTCTGGGTGGGAAGGATGGCGTTAGTCTCTCCTGTAGATCAGAATGTGAGAAGCCAATCGTGGGGCTCTGTTAGCTCATGTATATGGAAGAGGGCAGTTAAACGTTGCATGAGCACCAGTTTGAAAAGATGTGGCGGCTTCATGTGTTTTGAAGGAACTACGCGTCGGCCTTTGCCCTTGCAGGTCAGTAGCTGTTGTGCGATAGGGGAAATTGGGAACATAGGTGTGTGCATATCAAGGCAGTCTAACCCCATAGTTTAATTTTAAATGCAATGTGCCGCAGTACACGACCAAATCCACAAAAGCTGTCGCTGTCCATTTACTTACAGATTTCGCTGTGTGTGTGCATACCCTGTTGTGCAAAATGACATAAATTACTATAGCATACAGTTGAGTGCAAAACTGTTTGCATCCAACCCATGTTTTTTGAAAGGAAAAAGAAAACTCTACCTCTATTTTACAAAGTATTCTACAAAGAAAAACAGTCCAAAACTGCAAAATCAACAAATCAACAGTTTGAAAAGAAGCAAAAACAAGAAGTTGTCTTGACCCTATTGGTCGGTAGATGACTTCTTTGGGTCAAGAAGAATGGGCAAAGATTAACCAAGCAATCTCGGAGAGAGTTTGATGTTGGGAAGAACGAGGGGTCATTTTTGTTGAATACTGAAGGAACATCAATGAAATCTAACACACTAAATGCCTTTACTTTATTGTCTCTTTCAATTTGTCCTAAGGGTATGCACACTTTTACACCCAACTGTATGTAGCCATCTCTCTGTAATCTGGGTGTGACCATCGCTCTTCATCAGTCTTCCTTCTTGTGCAGGGGAGCTGAAGTCAGGAGATGGAACAAGAGATGGTGAGGTGGTCGTGGTTATGGATTGAGGGATATCACAGACATCGCCAGTTTCACACACTGTCATTTCAGTGTTACAAAGGCTGCCAGATCAATGCCAACCATGTTTTCCTGAGGCTAGATAGAGAGGAAAGTATAGACCGTTGCGCCACTCAGGAGCCCAAAGTGCCTTTTAACCGAAGGGTATTTCCATCTAGACTCAATCAAGACCAGGACTCTTAATCCAATCAATCCCAGACTGCCCCCTTTTCTGCTAAGTGACAACTTACACCAAAACCAGCAGGTAGTATATATTCTGTCAGCTGCCCTTATCACATAAGGGTTTTAAGTCAGATTTAGACACAATGCCAAAGATCTCAGTTAGCTTCATTAACGCCTGTAGATCAAACAGCTTATTCTGAGGCGGAACAGTGAAGCAGTTCCTGTCGAGCTTGTCTAACCATACTGAAGAGGTGTCCTGGCTCTTAAGACTGCTCTCCTTTACTAACACACCTGGGTCCATCAGACTGGACCATTTACCACCATACATCTCTACTCCATTCTACCTCTCATTCTGTTACTCTGCATCTCTCTGCCTTTCATTATCGGTGCACCTCTCCCTTATCACCATCATCATCTCCCTTATTATCTCTGCTCATCTGTGTGTCTCTCTCGTTAGGGGAATGAAATAGCTGCATTTTGGAGTAGGCGCGCTGCAGGGGGCAGCTCCCGCTACCCATTTCATTTCACTTCCACACAGCTAAAAATCACACGCGCAGAGAGAGTGGGAGATGGGAGAGGCTGAGAGACTCTGAAAGTTTTTAACAGACAGAGAGGCTCATGGGGAGCTAAACAGAAAGGGGCGCTGACAAAGAACGACAGGGACACGCCGAGATTGGTGAGAGATAGAGAGAGAGATAGATTAAGAAAGTGATAAAGCAGGACAGAGAGAAAGGGATGCAAGGGAGCTACTAAACCTCGACCCCATTAGTAATCGGATGTCCTGCCCCCTTGAATAGGAGAGCGAGAGAATGAGAGTTATCCACGCCCCCTGACTTTGACAGATGGTGACTGGTTAAGCAAGAGCACATCTGCCAACATCCCAACTGATCCATTATGACTTTTTTTTTTTTTCCTCCAAATGATATATTATGAATATGTGCAGTAAAGGCTCTGTGAAACATCCCTGCAGGATATTTCAGTTAAAATAATATTTTCCTCATGTGTGCGTGTGCAAGAAGACATATGAAAGAGCTCACACAGCTCCCTGGTGTGTTTTGTTTCTGTTCCGCAATGACTCAAAGGAGACGTCATCGCGCGCTGCCGCTGGCCGTCTGACATGCTTTAACATTCAGCAACGAATCTCAGGCAGAGCGGGCAAATTCTAATCTAAATCCACGCTGTGCACACACCATCCCCCTATCCTCCCCTTTATCTCTTCTAGCATTCTCCATCAAAGCCCACTGCAAGACGACTAGCACATGCGCCAAATATGAGACACACAATGCGTTTGTGGAAGCATCACTACTCGAGCGTGATGCTCAGGTTTGATGAGGTCCATAGGGGTCACCCTGAGAGGAAAAAGTCTGCAATTTGTGTTCGGCGCACAAAAGCCGCTTTTCCACCTGAAAAGAGCCAGGTATTGACAAATTACATTTAATGGAAGGAAAAAGAAAGAACAAATCATCAGCTGAAAGCAATGAGCAGAGTGTTTCTCAAGTGTCCAGTGTGCCTCAATCAGTGAAGGCCCAAGTTGCTAATGCCTAGTTTTAGGAAGGACCCAGCCATCTTGCAGCATTACAGAGAGCGATTAATGGACACATTCACGCCTCAGAGAACGCTCCTCTGATGGCCAAAGCAATCACTATTACTATGTCCAGCACACACACACACACACACACACACACACACAAACACAAACACAGCCGCTTTCTCTACAATGTTGCATAAATAATTTAAAATCTTCTTTCTCGCTGCTTTAACCACGCACAAATATACAAGCTACCAAACAAACATCAAAGGCATACACTCCTCTAATTCATCTTCCATTTCTTAGCGTTGTTTTAAAAATATATATATTCGCATTACTGGTCTGTACAGCAGTCTGGAAAGCTGCACTAATCACAGTTAAAGAACAGGACCACCTGATTGAAATAAATAAAGCCAGCGAAGGCAAGCGCTAAAGCCGGATTAGTGCTGCCTCTGCAATGTCCAGAAGTCACACTGTACTTTCATTTTTCAAACGCAGCATTGCAGGACGACCTGCTCAATAAAAATAAGGCTTAGGATAGAAAAGGATCACCTGGGAGAGAGGGCTTTTCCGCAGCAGATGTGTGCAGTGACATCCTTCCTCAGTTTGAGGACTCCACACAGCCTGGACTTTCAGAAGCTACTAGTTCAACGAGCAGATCCTGCATACCCGAGACCAGCAGAGACTTTTCATACATACTTTTAAGACCCCGGCTATTGTGTTATATGTTATGCATAAAGCATATATACGTACTATTCATCATGAACTGGCCTCAAGTACGCTACTGGTCTTTCAACGACCCAAAGAAGAAACCCATATCGCCGAGGGACACTCCGGAGTTTACTCAATGGGCTCTGTGCCACCAATGAGATCTATAGAGAGGCCCCAAGAACTCCGGTGGAGAGACATAGGCTATAAAAAGATGCGAGAGTGATAAAATGAGAGTTTCTCAAACATTAATCATCGGGGAGATTCAAATCAACTGTAGAACCAGACCGGAGTTGTACATCAAACGCTCGTTTCCATTTAAAGGAGAGTGACGCGTGATCTTTTCGCTTTGGAAAGGAACAAGTTATGGGGGGAAAGCAAAATCTGAATATGCAATAAGGAGGGGGAGAGAGCGAGAAAGCACTGGGAAGTGTGTCAGAGACTGTGTTGTGATGCTTAGATCAGAAATGATCTGCTTTTTAGGCCAGTTCAGTACACTTATCTGGCAGTAATGGATAGCCGAATAGAGGAAAAAGAGAGGAAACAAAATGTGTATGGCATGAATCTTTGACTCAATGGGCCATGGATTTAGAGTCATGTTGAGTATGTTTAGGAGGAACAAGGCAAGGGGATTCACTTACCACTGTCAGGTAGATAAATGAAAACGCTCTCTCTAGTACTTTGCCTAAAGCAGGGATCTGAGACGGAGGAGTACCGTAAACAGAATAGGACATTTTTAATTCAATTGCACAGATTTCCAGAACTTTTGGCACCAGAAAACAGGAACTGTGGTTTTTCAGTTAGCTATTCAACCAGGGACCAAGATTACCATTGTATGTTTATAGGTACCTGCTCAAGAGCGCGGTGGGTGGGGCTAGCAGGATGGACTGTTTGTTGCCGAGTGGCAACCAAAAATAAATAAATAAATTTAAATAAATTAATAATAATATTTTTTTAAATGATACCCCAGTCTGTTGGTTCTGTTTGTGCTATCAAAATGCAACATTGTGCCACTTTATTCTTTAACCTGCATAAATGTTTATTATTCTCCAAATGACATACCAGTAAAACCAAGATCCACTTACCAGATCATATTCCATTCCATGATACAAAATTAATAATTAAGCCCAGCCAAGCAGCATTTTTTCAGCTTGCTGCTGGTCCCCTGGTTGGTGTTTCTACATCAAAGGAAAAGGCAGTAACCGCTAGGCGTTACCCTAACCACTGTAGCAAAGCACTACTCCCACAAATGTGCAGCACTTGCTCGAGAGCAGTGTTTCCCAATCGTGGCCCTGAAGTACCCCTGTTCTGCATATTTTAGTGTGTTCTCTGCTCTTTCACACCTGGATGAGCTCAGTACCTAATTAACAAGCCCTTCATGATTTTAATATAAATGTGTTGGAATGGGAAGGACAGTAAATTGTGCTTATAATAACATTTATTCTACATAGTTTGATTACTTTTACTAGCGAGTGATTATTGGTAAAGTATAGCCTACAATGAGGAGGGGGAAGTTTCAAAGTGTGGTAACTACCTGTGGCAAGTTCAATTCTGCTACCTGGTTCGTGTGTGTGTGTGCGTGTGTGTGTGTGTGTGTGTGTGTGTGTGTGCGCGTGCGCGTGTGCGTGTGTGTGGTTCCCACCTGTCTGGGCTCCAAGCTACAAGCTGTTAATGATATCAGTGGATGAGATTGATCTGATAAAACAGGAGGCCTGAAGATACAAAGACCTTGTCATTACTAGTTTACCACATCCATCTCACCTTCAATCCCTTCCTCTGAGCCTTCGGTGAATGAGTGCGTAAAAGGTAATAGACATGATCTGTTTGTGTCCTTCTCTGTTTATGGCACCAAAATCGCAAAGAGCTCGCCTTGAAGAGAATGAGAGTATATTCGTAATTGCTGAATGCCTTTTCTATAGTACTGAGCAGGCAGAGAGCAGTTTATTTTCCAAATTAATTTAAATGCATTCACATTCCGAACCATAAAGAGGTTATTTAAGTGACATTTAATATGACCGAGTAGCCCTGGGAAAATTGGTCTTGGAGAAAATGCTTGATCATTGGGCAACTCCTCTCTCTCTGTCTCTGTCTCTCTGTGTCTCGCTCTCTTTCTCATGTAACAGGGACTCAGGTAGTGGCAGCAGGATGTCTCATCATTATTCAAACATGTGAGTGCTTCAGAAAGGAGAACAAGATTAAGAGATGCCATTAAAAGTCAATGGGGAAACAAGTCACAGGCTAAGACAACACTTCTGAGATTGGTGTCCTTAATATTAATGCAAGCAGGATGAGTGGTTGAGGAGGGGGGCTGAGGGAAGAACTCAAGCAGACAGGGCTATTATGGATTTTCGTGAGCTGCTACTGGGAGTCAACTGAGCAAGAATATGAGAAGTTTTAACTCCTACATGTTTAATTTCTGTTATCTGTGATTTCCATTGACAGGAACCATGGTGAGCAAAGAGGTCGGTAAATGCATGCTCACCAACTCTGAGTCGGACTCCGAGGCGGCGCCCTCTATGGCCCTGGAGGTGAAAGTTCCGCCAGATGGGAGTCAGCAGGTACGCAAGCGTAACAAAGCCTTACAGGTACGCTTCAAGGACATCTGCGACGCCCAGAACGAGCAGGCGGCTGCGGCACGAGGAGCAAAGCCTGTCTCGTACAAAGTGGCATACCGCAAGTACATGACCGTTCCAGCCCGGAGATCCATTCCCAATGTGACAAAAAGCACTGGAGTGCAGACCTCTCCAGACCTGAGGAAGCGCTACCAGACATTCCCACTGGAGAGGAAAAAAGGCCAAAGTGCAAAGCATGCGGCTACAGCAGAGAGCTATAAAGACCAGGATAACGGATTTGTTATTGATGTTAAGAGGGCCAAAGCAGCCGAGGAGGGAAGGGAAGAGACGTCGTCTCACACGGTACAAAAGACCAAAGCGTTGATGCACACCAATGAGTGCATAGCCACCATAGAGCACCACCCACACACCGCCGAGTGTGCAGAGAGGACACTGCTGCCCTGTCCGTCAGAGGACCAATCGGACTACCAGATGTGTACGGTGAGAAGCAAAAACCAAAAGAGCTTCCAAAGGGACTCAGAGTCACTAGACCGCTCAGGAAAGTGGCAAACGCTGAATTCTGCGGACAGAGATGGCAATACGCTCCCTGACTCCATTTCCAAGGTGACGGGCCCCATCGCCTGGAACTCCTTAACACAGGTGGAATGTCTGGAAAGCCCGACGGCACGCAGTAAGCGCAAAAAGGCTCTGCAGCTAAATGGCCTGCAATCACAGACACTGCCCAGGACTGGCTGCACCACACAAGTGCAGTGCCATGCTGGAATGATGTCCGCTCGGCCCATAAGGGCCATGGAGGAGGTAGCGGCAAAGTCGGCTGCCACAACACCTGCCACCGTGCCGCCACCCACATGTGAGGTTGGGACAGGAACAGTACCAGGCACAGGGAGTCTACAGGTGGATAGCGAGGCTTGCAGGCAGATTGTGCCTGTGAATCAGGACAAGGATGTAAAAGCACAGCTGCAAGCAATGGAGAGCATGATCAGCTCCAGTCAGGAAACCATCAAAGTCCTGCTGGGAGTTATTCAGGAGCTGGAGAAAGGAGAGGCTCACAGAGAAGGGTAAGAGATTTAAAAACAACTACATTATACAGCAAAACAGTCTTTAACCCTATTTGGCCATTGTATTGCTACACAGGAATTTCCTTCTTTGCACATCTCCTTTCACACATGGAGGAATTACATGGTTAGGGCACATGGCGTTTGGCGAGGTCCAACTAGTCCTCTACCTCGAATCACCCTATGGCAAGGCAGCGGCCTTTGTTGCCATCACTGCTGCCCATCACACCACATCACACCGTGGACCGAACACAGTTGAGTTCAATCTTTAATGTACTCACCAGGTCCCGGTACCGAGCATGGTCCCTTTCGGCTGCAAGGATGAAGAGGGTTCCCGGTTTCGCAGTCAATGGGCTCAAGTTGGCACCGGTTGGAAAAAATCTTGTACAAAAACTAGTCTTATTTCAAAATGTGCCAAATCCGAAAGGGACCACTCTCGGTACCAGGAGCTGGTGAGTACATTAAAGATTGAACTCAACTGTGTTAGGTCAAAATGGCGTGGTAGGCACCAGTGACGGCAACAAAGGCCGCTGCCTTGCGATAGGGTGACTTGAGGTAGAGGACTAGTTGGACCTCGCCAAACAATGGTCAGCCTCTTGGGTACTCCTAAAGCTGTTGGGGGTTAAGGAAGGTCTTGCTCATGGGCATCTGTGGTACGGGTTCCCCTCTGGCTACAGAGAGCAGTTAACCACTGAGCTACCAAGACTCTGTTCAGAACTCAATGTTAAGTGGTACCCTTGTTGTTCCCAATGATAGACAGAAGAACGTCAGTGAGACTAATCTCACAGTGAGACTGCACAGGTTGAGTCTACTTAAAACCGAACAGAACAGAAGATGCTCATGCAGGAAATATATCAGCAAACTAATCTTCCACTGAAAGAATAAAAAAAGTCATTGCAATTCACCTCAGCAAACTGGGCTTTAAAATCACATTTAAAATACACCAGTGGCATATTAATCAGCCTCTCACTTGTGTTCATAATGAAGAAGAAAAAAAAGATTTACTCTGTCTGTCTCCTCAATCTTCATAAATTGAAATCATGCTTATTTGCATGTATAATGGCCTAATCTCCTTATCGCTACAATCGGAAGATTAAGCAAGTGGTGAGTGAAATGCCTGATTTGCCCTCAGTGACATAAGTAAAATATGCTGCGGCATATTTAGCGTTCAGCCTGCCAACTGGGCATGACGTAGCAATTAAATGATCACAGACAAACTGCAGGACGGTAAAGTCTTAGCAGAAACATTTGCTCTTTTCAAGGGCTGCTTGCACACACTTTAGAGGAGAGAAGTGCTATTAAAAGATAGCATCTATTATTTGAGAGTGTGTGAGGTTATGTGAGTGTAAAGTCAGGTAGCATGGGCCACCCACACATACAGACACAAACATTTTAACGCTGCTGGGATTAAAGGGGACACTTTTACACCAGCAGTCAGCCAAGACGGTGATAAAACACGGCACTAATTACCTTGCAGATCTACACCACCACTTTATGTACTCAAAAGACATTCTGACCCCAACGTACAGACCAGTGATGTGGTCTTTCCCAAGCAGTCTTTAATTAACGGGAATCTAGTAAAACCACTCATAGCCCTTTTCTACTGACAAGATGTTGTTGCTGGCACCAGCCCCTAATTTGGAACCGTTCCCCTGTTCTCGGCCGGCCAAATTGGTTTGGTCCTCGCACCAAAATGTTGCTGGTCTGGTACCAAGAATCAATGACATTAGGAACTTGGGGGCGGCATCATATCGTCGCCATAACAACTCGTGCAACTCAAGTGAATTTCCTGACTGCCATTACAATTAAACATTGCAGGATTTTTTGAAGATGAGAAAGAAAAAAGAAAAAAGAAAAAAAGTGAAATGAAATATTAGAACCGTGGTATGTGGAGAAGAAAACTTTTTACCAGCAATTACAATTAACTAAATAGGACTACAATGCTAATGTTGGGGTTAATGCTATGCTTCTTTTGAGCAGCTACACACCTAAAATAAACAGCTCAAAGCAATAAAAACATGTCATCTTGAGCATAATCACTGTCTGTGACGATATATTCGTGCTGTGTACAGATGCTAAAACATTTAACTTCAGATGGTAAAATGTTTTCAAAGCCAGAGGTAAAACCTGTGGAAGATTAAATATTATATATAGAGCAACAGTCATTTTGTGTACACTCATTGTCTATGTAGATGTCTTTGTGGTGTGTGTAGATGCTGAAGGATTTTACTTTGAATGATAAAATATGATCTCAATCATGTTGTCCATTAGTAAACTCCCACATCTGATTATGTAAATGTTCAGCTCTTAAAACGTGAGAAACACACATTAGTTCTTAAAGATGCCTGCTGGTTCCCTGAACAAGTACCAGTACGGGCATCATAACCAGCTCTTTGTCAGTGGGTATCAGGGGTATCAGAAAGCCTTCAATAACGGAGCAGTAAAGCGTATTTCCTCACCGATTTCCATGCTACAGGAACTTGGCATGCCTAAGAATTATATACAAAAGATGTTTTTTAAATATATAATATACCGTATATTCTGTGGTCACTGCATGTTTTCAGTCTGGGCAAACTCTATTTTCTTGCAGGCAGTGCAGAAACGCTAACGCCGGCATAGACAAGGAGCATTAGTTTCATTCCACGATCAGTGAAATGTCAGGCACTGAACAAACAAGAGATGGCCTCGGGCTACAAGTCTCATAATTACTAAATGCTCAAAATTATGCCTGTTACGTTGCTCTTATGTTATGCGCTTTTGTACAATGATCCATTTGCTATACTTGGCAATGAATGAAACACAAAGCAGTTCACAGCAGGTTCAATAGTGACTATTACCGCTTTGTTGTTGCAGTGCATAAACCGTGAAGTTTATGTGCTGTGCAGTATATCAAAGAAAACACAGTTCAGTTTTACTGTGATGGTAAGATGGCAAAAGCATCGATTGGAATGTCATGGAGGTGACGGCTATTTTCAGCAAACCTTTACAGGAAGGGAACTGTGACCATAATGCCAATGACGTGGGAAAACGGTTTATGATTCTGTTATTATTCTAACATTAAGCAATGCAGGTAGATGGTAAGTGTTAATGAGACCATTGTTCACCTAAAGTACACATCGGGTTCTAATTTAAACAGCCCTGCAACTGAGTGCCACCTTATTCACTGTAGTATGATTAAACTTATGAAAGGCTTGATGATTAGCTGAATCAGGCTAATTGAATCAGGAGTGCCAACGCTAGTGGTATGATAAACTATGCAGTGCTGTTCTAACAGAGAACTGCAATTGAGATGCTCTGCTGGAGATAGAGATGGACGAGCCCATAGAAGTGCTTCCACCTGCCTCCAGTACCCTGTGCAGGTTTAAGGTAACACACTTCCAATCCCAAAGACAGCCTGAGCAAAGCCTTGTCATCCTGTCAGTACAATTAGCACTCTCTTTCTCCTCCCTGCATGTGCCAGACTGGCACTGCTGCCCTCCCCTGGGCTCCTCTGGCACCGCTATACATCACTGTCCCCATTAGCTACTGGAAAGCCACCTTAGAAAAACCCCATGCATCAGCAAACACCACATCACTCATAGTGAAGCGGCAAAATGGCTACAGCTGTCCCTCTACGTTCGAGTTTAAAACTTTGAGCAGTGTTGGCATGGCACAGTGAGGTGGTGCAGGTGGGCTACGTTGTTAATAGCGAAGTTGGCTTCAGCCTGACACCCAGCTAAAATGAGCCGGATGGTATTACTGTCACTTAGCAAGGATGATTTAGGGAGAGTGAGACAGATGGGTGCATAGATGAGAGAAAAACTGGATGTCTTGCCAGCAAAATCGATTCCTCCATTAGGTTGCTGTATATCCAAGGTCAGACTCTTCACTGTGGGCTGTTTAGAGGACAAAAGGTCAATGTGTCTCTGCTAGCACTGCAGGCACCATTGCAGATCATTACATATGATGGACAACTAGAAAGCCTCTTTTACAGACTTCTGCAGGTCTTCTTATGGGTTCAGAACAAGAGGAGGAACTTTTATGATACTCTGTTAGTGCTATTAGCGCTAACCCGTCTGCTAGCAAGATGAAGTTTAAGTGGAGAGACTGTTAATTTTGTTGAGGAAAGCAAGATTTAAAAAAATTATGAAAACGGAAGGATTACTAAAAATGAATAATTTACCTTTTTACTCAAAATCTATTATGAAATAAAATGACATTTTTCTCAATAAGTAAAAACGAGAGAGTAATGTCAGAAACAGTTGAACAGACAGAGCGGAAACTTTTCTCCTCCCCATCTTCGTGCAGCCACTTTGCAAACAAACTTAGTCGATTTTAGAAGGCAAAAATTCATTAGTGCATTTGTAACAGTGCAGGTTCTGAGAATGATATGTTTAAAGTTAATTACTATTGTTAATCCAAAATGGCTCCCTATATGATATATAGTCCACAGTCTGAGGGTGTAAAAGCCATTTTTTCAAGTCACATATAGTGCACTATATATATATGAAGTAACAAGCCATTTGAGATTCAGGTTTCACCATTCCTACGTTAATCAATGTCATATCGGCCTCGATATGACATTAACTGATAGACACACTCAAGACTTCCTTCTCTGATCTGCATAGCTGTGCTGACGTTAAAGCTTTGTGGTTGCAGAAACATGTAGTCAAAGTTCTAGCTTGGTTGGTAACTTTAGCAACCTTTCTCAACTGCTGCAACATTATTTTTGTGATAAATTGCTTTAACCCCTCAGAAAAACATTATGCTATTTTGTTTGGCTAATATAATGTTACCTAGAACTAGTATAACTGATAAGTGGGTGCGTTTATTTCCTTTAATGGAGTTTATTTAACATAGTAAATGCGCTCATTAGAGTAACGTTATTACATGCACCTCTAAAAGAGCTGCATAGTTTTCATATAGCCAACGCACAATACATAAAGCGAAAGGCTTAGGGACTCCACTGACAGCAATGTGGATTTGTAAAGCGATCTGGCGTTCTATTTAAGACAGAATTAAAAGGGGAAAGTAATGCATATGCTCTCAAAACTGGACTAAAACTAACAATGAACTAATTACTAAAATAAGACTAAAACTATAATGTATTTTTGACAAGAGGCTAAAACGAAAACTAAATCCAAATTAGCTGCCAAAAATAACACTGTAGAGATCCCATGCTCAGTGTATATAGCCCACTATATAGGATAGAGTGCAAAAGTTTTAACACAAAAAAACAACCCCAACTGTACACCAGTCACAGAAAGCAGAGCTGTGCAGGATAGAAATGCAGCACTGTGTAATTGATAGATTTACCCAACACATACTCACTAAAGTTTATAAATATATACAGTGAGGTCCAAAAATCTGAGACCACATTGAAAAGCTGGGATTTTTTTCATTGCCACTGTACGGCACTCAAACGCTTTGCCGAAACTGGATCAGCACGATCAGTTAGACCAAAAGTGAGCACACCATCAGAAGAGCAATACATAAAGCTTTGTTCACTGAGAGAGAGAACAGCAACTTCAT
>JAOUQW010000049.1:5002441-5017726 GCA_028565825.1 Olivaichthys viedmensis | reverse complement strand
AACCTGATGTAGCTTTCTGTACTATTTATCTCTGGCTTTCTCCTGTATTAGCTAGTGAAGGAGTTAGCAAAAAAAAAAAAAAAAAGGTACATTCTGTGCACTGCATGCATGACTAAATACGATGCCTCACCATCTACCCGCTACAGATAGTTCAGATGTTGAACGCTAATAAAACCGAGAGCTCTGGTCTTCAGGGATCTCAAGTTCAGGTTTAAAGTCGTGCCAGAGATCAGAGGGGAGATCGGAGCGGCCTGAACAGCGCCCAGCCCCTCCGACATTCCAGCACCAGAGATCATGAAGCATCTCGGAGTTGGAGCCGTTTTGGCAACCACTGGTTCGACGTCATCGCTCGGCATTCCTCGAGTCTTTAGGTGGAGAGCTTGGAGAGAGACTAATAGAAAGACATGTGATTATGAGCTGTGGGTCGGGCAGTGACCTTCCGGCTGTGTGCGGCTCTGTTCGGAGAGGTCAAACTGGCGAGTGGGCGAACAGTGGACAGTGGGGTTGCTGTGTGTGTAGTGTGTATGCGAGAGGGGGGGGGGGTCAATGGGTCCTCTTACAGGGCGTGACGGATGGATTACCTCATCTTTCTAGTTAACTCTTTCCACAAGCCACCACAGTGGGGTCTATAAAAAGCAGCGTTTACACAATGTTTGTCGACTAATCCCGTTGGATGCAGCTCGGAAAGAGAAATCCTCAGCCCTGAATAATGGCAACCATGTATTGAGCATGGCTACAGTTCCTTTTTTGAGCATGCATATCACACACCATACTGACTCACTGAGGAAAAACCCAAGGACTTTATTTTTTCCCTTTTTTTCTTTTTTCTTTCACCCCCCCACAGAAACCGAAAGCGACCGCTGAACAGTACATTAGTAATATCGGAAGAGAAACAATATAAAGGGAGAGTACATTTATAAAGTGCGAGCAATCCCAAAGATTGAGCTGGGTACAAAACGATCTTGACAGTCAGGATCTAAATTCAGAAGACGCACTCAGAGTCATCATTTTTGGCAGTGTATTCATATTCACGTTGTTCTTGCTTATTCGGTCAATACGAAATTACTTCCCAGCTTTTGCGTTGCGCGAATTTCGGGAGTGAAAAATAAATAGCTGGCAGTGATATGAAATGAACTTGCCATTACTTAAGCAAACGTTTTCAAGCAGCAGAACACTAGAATAATCCCAAACTGTTATGAATTATAAAACTTCCCGGCTCTCGGAACCCCCCCCTCATAAACAACTCATACACGTGGTCCGTGATTGCTGATGAAGTCAGACTTATTTCGCACC
The DNA here is from genome assembly GCA_028565825.1 of Olivaichthys viedmensis. Lineage (NCBI taxonomy): Eukaryota > Metazoa > Chordata > Actinopteri > Siluriformes > Diplomystidae > Olivaichthys > Olivaichthys viedmensis. Next base: position 5,016,433 of record JAOUQW010000049.1, on the reverse strand, counting down.
TTGAACCGATCAGAGAGGTCGCTTCACTTTTGGCTGCACTCTCCGCTGTCCCTCCCTCATAGTCAAGTCTCCATAAGAGCATGGAAAGCGAGTGAGGGCGATGCGTCACTGCCGTACGGAGAGACACTCCAACTAAACCCGCCGGTGGCAAAACTTGGACGGCATGGCCACCCACATTATGCAGACATTTCCGTCTACAAAAGCGTGCCGCCTCACCCACAGCATGCCAGCGGCAGAGCGAACGTGCATTAGCGGGTCCTTCCAGACCCACACAGACCGGCATCCCGCACTGGGCACTTGACAAAGGACACACAAGTGAGCTTCAGATAAACACGCTTTGTGTAAGAAGTAGGGCACGCACGGGAACGCTCCGTTATCATATTTCAGTAAGACGAGACGCAGATCGATATGACGCAGCGAAGGCATGGGGAGCACCACAGATGCACTACTACAGAAGGTTTGATGTTAATGAGCCTCGGGGCAACAGTCCCTATACAAATACACCAGTATACACAGAGTCAGTGTGTGTATTTACTCTGTTAATAAGAGCGCCTGACATGCAACTGTGAAATCCTGCTGCTTAAACACTAACATACTAGAGAAAGGATGGATCACAGAGCATTCAAAAAGGCATGACTTATTACGGCGTTAGGATATATGGTCACACTTTACTGTCGAGCATGACAACTACATAAGCCCTTCATGACAACTGACATAAACTGACAAACATTTATAAAACACTTATTCCAACAGGTGTCAGCTGTCATAAAGGCTGCTTTTGTCAACTTAACTGACGCTTTTTGGAATAAGCGTTTATAAGCGTTTACGTCAGTTGACGCCTGTTGGAATAAGCGTTTACGTCAGTTGACGCCTGTTGGAATAAGCGTTTATAAGCGTTTACGTCAGTTGACGCCTGTTGGAATAAGCGTTTACGTCAGTTGACGCCTGCTGGAATAAGCATTTATAAACGTTTACGTCAGTTGACGCCTGTTGGAATAAGCGTTTACGTCAGTTGACGCCTGTTGGAATAAGCATTTATAAACGTTTACGTCAGTTGTCATTAAGGTCTTATGTAGCCTTCGGAACACTGCCCTACAGTAAAGTGTTCCCGGATATATTACATTAAACACTTCTTAAAAATAAATATGACAAGATTCAGGCTGACAATGGAAACCTTATTTCAGAAACAGGACAGATGGTATTAATGTCAGTCAGCCGCTCTCACTTAATAAAACAACTGATGAATTATCCATTCGCCACATTTAATTATGAATTCTCACTTTAGCTCCAGGGAACAAGGCAGAGACTACACAAGCCAATTTGCCTGCAGTACAAGCATATGATCTTACAGGACAACCACCATCAAGTTAATGTAAAACCAACTAACTGGCAGGAATGTGAATTTGAAGTAATGCTCATTAGCCAAGCAAACATTTTCCACCTACAGGCTGTTCAAACAAGGTAAGCGTGTCTAATAAACTGGCCACTAAGTGTACGAAAACGTTCATGATTTCTTATAATTATTTGTAAACAAATGTATTGTTTGTGATGCAGTCGAGTGCAAAAGTTTGCACGCCCTAAAGACAAAAACGAAGACATTCAATTTATACCAACAAGACATTTAGTGCGTTAGGTTTCACAGATGTTCCTTCATTATTACAAGTAACAAAACGATGAAATAAGGTATGTCAAGATATTAATAGTGGGGGAAAAAAAGCAAAAGCAAACAGATATCAGTTCAAAAGTTCAAAATCTCCCTTTATGATTATGATATAAATATCTGCTCATATCTTTCATGTCCGCCCTTTGCCTTTCGAACGACCTCAATCCTCTCAGCTGTGATATTCGCCACCACATTCTTCCTGACATATCTGATCTAACTCTGCCAGATGCCATACACTGCCTTCTTCAGATCGGTTCTAGAGACTAAGAAGGTCATGGCATAAAGTTTAGGTTTTGGATTGTCATCTTGTTGCTGGATAGGATAAGGGGAGCAAAATTTTCCACTTGACTGTATGTTCCAGTTTCCAAAACGAGGGGTGAACAATTATTTTAGGACACCTTGGTTATTTCGGTCTGGATCCGTTCAAATAAACACTTACTGCAATTAGATGTTGACAGACTCCTTGATCTGCTTGTGTAAATGCCAGTGAGTAAAGTGGGCCAGACAGAGACGTGCTCAATGGAAAGGTTTTAAAACGCGACACCTTTTGCGATTGTCAGAAGGGGCGAATCGGCCTCAAAATCGGCCCGATTATTCTCCAGCGTGGCCCAGGCACGAGAGGACGTCAGTTTCAGGTCAGTATCGGCTGATACACTAAACTCTGATATCGGTATTATATTGAAAATGTAAAAAAATGGGACCAGTGCATTACTAATGCCGATTATGTTCAGAACTGTGACTGGACATTACCCTGAGGTAAAACATAATCCACGGCGAAATCTCCATTTTGGAAGCTAGCTAACAAGCTAAGTTGTGCCTGCTCTGCACGCCTCACTGCACGTCCGCCTGCGTCATCGACAACCAGTGCTGATGTTAAGAACGAACCAGATCTGGTCACTCGTAACTTTGCGTTGCGGACACTCTGCTGTGTGAAGCCATACGGTATACTGACGTGATTTGCACAAATGCTCAAATGATGCTTACTACACAAAATAGCAATCTGATAAAGATTTTTTTTTTTTAAATCTTTTAAAAAGTAAAGACAAACGATCATGATCTGAACAGTTCGGTTAACCTTTTAGTTTCACAAAAATAATGCTGACTATCTCGGGAAGATTAGCATCAAGCGTGAAAACGTTTTTGAGGAAGGTGCAGGCCACATCTGAACAACACCCTTGCTGGCCAGGTTTGTTTGGACACTTACAAAGAAGACAATGAGCAGAAATGTTGAGCTTACCCGAGTTGGAATCTGGGAATGACAAGTAGCAGATGCTCGTTTTCTGAAACGTGAAAGGAAAGCGGTGAAAATTAGCAATGGCCGCTGGCAGGAATTTAAATACAATGAGCAGAACTGGAACTGTTCCTACCTCTTTCTCTGTCAGCTTTGAATGATGAGGGTATATAACCTGCAACAGGCAATTATTAGAGATCATTAGCACACAACAATCAAAAAAGGTTACTTATGGAGTGTATTATATTATTATCATTGAAAATAACTGACAAATATTATCACGTTGGCAGTCATAAATTAGCATCCTGTTGTCCAAGAGAGTGAGAACTCTTCTACCTTTTACAATGAACTGAAAAATCACTAAGAGCTCTTGAACGTGTGTGTGTGTGTGTGTGTGTGTCTCTCTCTCTCTCAGTGGTTAGGGCACTGGGCTACTGATCAGAAGGTTGTGGGTTCAAGCCTCAGCTCCGCCAAACTGCTACTGTTGGGGCCCTTGAGCAAGGCCCTTAACCCTCCCTGCTCCAGGGTGCTGCATCATGGCCCTTAACCTTCCCTGCTCCAGGGTGCTGCATCATGACCCTTAACCCTCCCTGCTCCAGGGTGCTGCATCATGGCCCTTAACCCTCCCTGCTCCAGGGGCGCTGCATCATGACCCTTAACCCTCCCTGCTCCAGGGGCGCTGCATCATGACCCTTAACCCTCCCTGCTCCAGGGGCGCTGCATCATGCCTGACCCTGACCTCTGACCCCAGGTCACCAACATGCTGGGATATGTGAAGAATCAATTTCACTCTACTGCACTTGTATATGTGACAAAATATCATTATAGTCTCTATACATACACACACATATCTCTAGAGAGAGAGAGAGAGAGACATATAGACTTTCTCTATCCTCGAGGAGAACGATGGGTACCACAGCAACACACACACACACTCACACACACACACACATCTCACACACACTTCTCACACACACTTCTCACACACACTTCACACACACACACTTCACACACACACACTTCACACACACACACACACTTCTCACACACACACACACACTCACACACTTCTCGCACACACACACTTCTCGCACACACACACACATATATATATATATATATATACACACACACACACACATATATACACACACACACACACACACACACATATATATATATATATATACACACACACACACACACTATATACACACACACACACACACACACACCCCTGTTCAAGTAACCTTAACAGTGTAAGGCCTCTCAAAGTTAATCCCAAGTGTGTTTTGGTGTGTTAGAGCAGGTTAAACTTTAAACTGTGCAGAACTCGAAAACTGGAGTTTGAGAAGCCGGTTTCAGCTTTTCAGGCTCTATTAAACTAAGCCAAGCAAAGAGAAATAGTAATGACGCTGACAAAATTCAGTGCGAAAACATCAATAAAACTCTATGAATAGAAAAAGACCTCTACACGTTTCTAGCAAAAGGCAGCAATATTTGACAGGTTTCAAACTGTTCCATTTGTCTGCAAAAGCAATAAATGTATTTCCAGCATGCACAATATTTGCTTGTGCGCTATACGATCCCATGCAAAAACGAGCAACGTGACTGCACACAAAACACACACACGTGCGTTTTATACATGCAGAAAAGCACAAACGGACTGTATGAACATCCACACATGCAACTATAAACACAGTCGTGGCCACAGAAAGGTGTTTGCCCCGTTGTGTTTGCGAGTGAGGTGTGAGAGGAATATCAAGTGCAGCTGTCTGATTGCTTTCGTCTGAAAATCCTGAAATCCTGATCAACACTGAATAAAACATTAAAGTCTCAATCAGCAATTGCAGAAACATTACCTCACAGCTACTGCAGCTTACTAAGTATACATTTTAATGGTTGTAATCTCATCACATTGTTGTTGCTTTGTTTAGGGGAAAAAAGAAAAAACTCAGCCCATTAGCCATTCCTGGAAGCTTAAAGGGAAACGGGTGACAGATGATGGGCAGTGAAATTCAAGAGTTTATGATCTCCTCTGCTACTTTGCTCTGACCTTCACACAATATATAATTTACAAACCTTCACAAACTGGACAGAGAGTGACACGCTCACGACCAGGATAAACGTTTTGCTTCCATCACATTGCATATTGAACTTTTTACTGTTTAATATTAATAAGAAGCCTCTATTGGTGCAGTAACTGTTTTTGGAGATTAAATCAATTCAACAGTCCTAATAGTAATACATGTTCTGAGGTTCCGAGTAAGCTAATTAGGCATACGTATTAAATGAGCTTTATTATATACTTTCAGGCATTTTTTTGTATTATTCCTGAATGCCTATAAAACACATCCCAAGTGACTTTCACTCTAAAAAAAATTATATCTATATATTTTCATGACTCTTTCTGTCTCTCCAACTCTCAGCCCGTTTTCATTGAGACCGTCCACTATTCATAAACAGACCCCCAATGTTCATTAATATTCATTATTTCACTATTGTAAGCACCGACGTACAACGTGCTGCCCCTCAAACATACTTCTATGAAACTTGTGTGTGTCTGACGCAGACTATAAGGAAAAAGTGAAGCAAAATATTTAAATGCGAGAGCTGCAACAAGTTTGAGCAGACTTAATTGGAGGACTCTGGAGTCAGCGAGGTAACGCTGGTAAACTAGCGAGCTAAAAGCATGCTCAACGAATGAAGAAGCATTTTGTACATCAACATAAGCCGACATCTCCTTTGAAACCAGCGTTTTGTAATAATTAAAAAATATGCTGATTCATTATTTAACGTCATGAAACCCTGAGCTAAATCAACCGTCATTTTGAGTTAGTGTTGATTTTACTCGCTAGGGTTAGGCCATTACAAATCTGCGTCTAATGCTGTGTTCATGACAACTGGATTTTCTGATTTTCTGAACTTCCTAACCTTTCAGTTATCCAACTTCTGTATTTAGTGATCTTAAAGCACATCATCCACAAATAGAAACTCGAAACTCTTACAACCCTCTACTATTTCTTGCCGTATCTAGACGTCGATAAGGTCTGTGATTTGAAATGGTATGTAAAAATAGGGAGGATTCTCACCATCAGAGAACTAAAGAAACGACACTATTTACAGATTTTACTGCACCTCAAAATAGGCTAAAAACCACAAAATTACCTGTGAAACACAATTTTCACAAGACGGCCCCTTCAACTTTGAACTAAGGTAACTAAGGTAACTGGGGATTAAATGTTAATTCTGCACATCAGACCATTCTTAGCAACGTAACTTACGTTCATACACGGCAATGCATTGGGAACACACACAGCAGGAGTCTAAATCAGTTGTAAAGCCATTTCTGTAACTAATCTAATCTAGGCCGGAACAGAGCCAGTTTGGATTGAGGGAAGTGTGTGTGTGTGTGCGTGTGCGTGTGTATATGAGAGTGTATTGGTAATGGAATAAACCCTTCGCAGAGTTTGGCAGGACTTCATAAAGATGTGCGTCACGATTCAGAATCAAAGCAGGAGGCGATGGAGTAGAGAGGAAATCCAACCGTCGTTTTGAACATCCCGAACCGAACACTGCAATCGAAATAGGTGAGGACTGCTAAATTTCAGTGAGTGAGCCAGAATCAAATTTAGCCACTATGTTCAAAGAGAAAGTGGATTAACCGCGATCTGATTACTTACAGCTCCATGACAGCACTCCTCATAAGAGTGTGCGAGTCCCTATGTGTGTGTGTGTGTGTTTAGAAGGAAATGCAAGGCAACTATTTTATATAATTTATACCCGTCACTCTGCAAGTGTTGCAGCAATACAGAAGAAACGAAACTCACCCGCCTCTCGGTGTGTGTGGTAACATGCCGGTTACAGATACAGTGGGCCAGCGTGCTTAATGTACCCCATTCCATCACCACCTTGTGTGTGTGATTAAGTAAAGACCGCACAGCAACGTTACCCCAAAGTTATATAAGGAATGTCAGTAATCTCCTCCGACTTCCCCTCTTATTATCCATCTTCAACCTCTTTTCCTCAATCTCTCTAGCCCACCATGGGTTGAATGTCTAATTTGCTATGCATTATATCAAGTTGGAAGAACAGAATAGTAAAGGCAGGCAATGATGATGAGAAGGAGGGAGAAGGAGGAAGAAGAAGGATGACTCGGTTCCTTTGATGTTCCTGCCGTGTCGTCCTCCCTAATTTAGCGATCCGCAGGGAAGCCACACAAAGGGTGCGTGCAGCCGTGATGGAGGATTTCAGAGCCCATTGGTCTTATTTTCATTCATCCAACCCTGAGCCACGGCGCCTTTGTGGACTTCATAAGAAACCTCAATGTTGGGAATTATTTCAGAGAACGAGACTATCTGCTAATGTGATGATCAAACTCAAAGCGCTACGAGAGCCTGAACGGGACAGCTTTAGAACTGTGGGTTGGAGGACAGTCGGAGCAGCGCTGATCCAGAAGGCGATCCCACCCCCAAATTCTGGTGATTACAGACCCCAAAATGGATCCAAGCTCCTGCTGTTTAATCTTTCGTCAATGCAGGTCCAGGCAAAGCTCTCTTAATGATCGAACAAATATTAACTTCCGTTTCAAACCTCTATACAGTTCATTTTGAATGATGAGTTAAAACTAGTCAAAATTTTAATAGCTCAATCTACATGTATATTAGATCAAATATATAAAAATGTCTTAAAATGATGTGGTGGCGTCACGTGTCTTGGAGAAGGCACGCGTTTGCCCTCATCCTCCCAGGTTGGTAGCTTTCTTGTAACAAGAGAGACTCAGTTAGCGGGTGTGAATTGGCTACGACAAGAAAATAACTCCCCCCCCCATAAGGATGCATAAGGATCCTTGCTTCCCAAATGTGTTCTACCTGGAACTTTTCTCAAAGGGAAACCCACTGTTGTAGGGTTCTAGATAGAACGTTTATGGGCTTTCGCAGGGGGAAAAAACGAGGAACTCTTTAGTAACCTATATGGAACCTAGTAAGCTAAAATGACCAACTGTATGTTATGTTGACCTGAACTGCTGGATCTATATCATATTTGACGTATTTTACGCAGTGAGCCGAGGTGATAGCTAACTCAAGACAGATAATTAGACGTGTAAACAAGACGTGCATTGCCTTTTAGCCTGCTGCCATCACGCATGTGATGTTCATCATAGCTTAGTAACAGAAGCTTGCCGAGAGTCGACTTGCTCATTGTGACGATGTCGGTATCAGATCAGTATCAGCTCGCTATTGGCTGATACGTGAAGATTTTATATTCTTGTCGTATCAGAAATTAGAAAAGTGGAATTGGTGCAAAATATCTTCGAGCATTGTGATATTTTTGCCATATTCCCCAGTCCTAATCCTAACTACTATACTACAGATTAAATTGTCATTTTTTCAATCTTTGTCCTACGCTTGAGAGAGAACATGGCGGGGAAAACACTCATTACAGCGTTAACACTCACACACTTGAAATTTCCAACCAGGCTAGTTTTAAAAGGGAGGGGGGCTTGCTGGTGTAACATCACTGTGGAAACTTGAGACAGAGAGAAGCGATACGGCTAGAGGTGTGTGTGTGTGAAGTGACGTTTCCCCCACACAGATCTCCCTGCTTTTCACAGAGCCATCTGGTTGCCATGGATACCAGAATGAAGCCGATAGATGTATGGGTGGGTTTTTTTTTTGCATGTGAGAGACACAGTCATAAAGAGAGAGAGACAGAGAGACAGACAGACAGACAGACAGAGAGGGGATTTCTTTTAAGAAACACTTTAATCTGTGTGAAAAAAAGGCTGGATGAAGAGGCAGAGTGAATGTAAATGGGGCCTTCCCTCACATTGCTCAAGCACACAATGTGAATGAAGGGCCAATTCTATCTCAAAATCTGCTTTAACTGGCAGAGAGGGCAGAAAAGAAAAATCACTCTGAGCCCTAATACCAAATGCAGACAGGATGTGGACTACAGTAAGCTGAAACTACTCTGTAGTTTATTTATGGTCAAGAATAGAAATATAGACACGAATGAAATAAAATCAGACAGAGCAGAAAGTCACAGACAGTTTGAGGAGTATATGCATCTGTGTACACAACAGACACAAGTACCCTGAAGACCCCCTCCTAATAAAGCAATACTCCAGAATTTTATCTCAATTATTTAACCTAACCTCTATGTACCACATCTGTAGCATATATGCGATTACCACAGACAAGAATTTACACTTTCACTGCACTTAGAGGTGTGTGTGTGTGGGGGTGTGTTTGTGGGGGGGACGGGGGGGACAACGACTGTTTCCTCAAAACTCACTTATAATGGATGTGTAAAAACAGTTGTTGGAGCAGGTAGTGCCCTTTCATCAATTCTTCAGTCAAAGGTATTTGTATGTTAAGCTGTAAATCTGTATAATTCATTCTTTCCAAGATGGGACTCGGTTTTTTTTGTTTTTAAAGGGAAACATTTGTGGTTATGAGTTTTTTGTGTAATGTAGTCAGTTTCCTCCTGATGGCACATGGACACAACGAAACCTTTTTGAAAGGGTCAGTAACTGGAATTATTGTTTGCTGTATTGCTCCAGTATCGGATAGTTGGATTAAACTACATATGAGCAGTTTTGATCAGACTTTCCTTTATGTCTGTCTCAGTAATAAAAAAATAAATAAAAATAAAATAAAATAAAAAGACTTTTACTGTTAAAGTGTTATGCATTTACATTATATAGTTGCTAATTTTATTTACATAGTTCAACAACCGCCCTTAGACTATATTTAAAGAATGTTTAGAGTAAACAGATTGTCTGTTCTTATATAAAATTATTCTACAGATGTGGTGGATAGCGATTAGGTTACAAATGCTGAAGTATTCCTTTAATTTAATAATCTCTTCCCATCACAAAAGGCTTTTTACATCTGTCTCTGTGTGTGTGTGACCTTTACTTACTATGAAATGGAAATTCCCAGGATGCCTCGAGTGTGTGATTCAGTATTTGACTCTGCTTCAGTGCCACGCTCCTCTGATTAGGGTCAGGGTGGACCATTGCGCCTGAACACTACACCTCAAAACAGTCAAATATTTACACATGGTGTGTTTATCTTAGCGAATTGGCAGCATAAGACCTGTGTACAGTACTGAGTTCGGGAAAGCATCCCTTAGACATTTTTGATTCTGCTCTTAGTGATGAGATATAGGAATACAATAATACTGGTATTACATTAAATCGTATCACATTTGCAAATGTGTGTCTAGTCAATCCAAAAAGATCAGCCAGTGGCAACTATAAACACAGGTCTATCGTATTGTCTTGTGTGTATTGGCATCAGCCCAATAAAAGAGTTTTGGTGCATCCCTGCTGCCAAATATCCAAACAGGAGATATTCCAGTGAAACTTTACATCTCATGAAAACTTTGTACATATTTAAACGAGGGCAATGCGGTTGGATTTTGCGAGAAAAGGTGAAAACTAATCCCATGATTATTACTGCATGTACAATAGAAAGAAAGTGCAGCATGAAAAGGACTTAAATCCAGAAGTATAATTAGATAATAACCAATGTATTACGCAGTTCTTATCTCTTTAAGAGGATATACTTGTCACACATTATTTCCCACGTAGGTAGTGTGAAGAAAATGCAGAAATTGTATTCTGCCTCACTTCTAAGTCACTTTGGATTAAAGCATCTGCCAAATGAATAAATGTACATGTTTACAAGCACTACATGGAGTGCTGCATTTATTAAAAGCATACCTAATAAAGAAGAAGTCGATGTACAACAGGCCTGTTTGAGATCCTACGCAGACAGTTAGAGCCTCAGAACCCCTAAACCACTCGGTGTGTTTATGTCACGTATTAAATAAAGCCATGAGCAGCATATGATGAGAACAATAACAAGCTGACAGAAGGAAAAGGCAGATGAGGATGAAACCACTTCTCTCCCTCTGATAAACCAGCACACTATGTGAAAGCAAGCTGTACTAAGCTGCTCTGTACAGCTCAGACAGAGGGAATGAGAAGGGATGCATATGCCTATCAAAAGCCTTCACGCTGTAATTAGCAGCTTAGAAACAGCAAAATGTATGAGGGTTCTTTTCTGTTGACAATGAAATGTGCCATGCATCAAGCATCAAAGCAGCAATTCTCAGTCGCAGTCCTGGAGAGTTTTATTTACTCTGCACGAACACACCAGATTCAACTCCGGTTCAACTCAGCAGGTAATTCTCAAGCCCTTCGATATGTGGGGAAAAAACACAAAAATGTGCCCAGAAACGGGATTGGGCTCTACTAGTTTCAGTTGCATAAGGGCAATAAAAAGGAGACACAGAAGATTACTTCACAGTGCAGATATAAGCCCTACAGCTGTGTGCATCTTCAGCACTGAGTCTAAGCTTAACACCAGAAGCCACATCGTACTGTAAACTACGCTTGAGTCATTAGGCTCTGTAAAAAAAAAAAAGCCGGCATGAGATTTAATTGCATCATCAGAAAGTCACAAATCCCCTTTGGCTTATGCATTATTTAGACTAACAATCAACCACTTTACAGTAATGTGACTGAACATGCATCATATTGTAAATATTATCTAAGCTGCACCGTTTACCCACAGCTGGAAGTCAGGCTTCAACAAGGACAGAATAGCAGGGTCCCTCTGTCAAATAATCATTTCACTCAGAGCACACTATAGGCAGGCATGCATTACAGGATTATGACCTGATTTTATCCCTGATTACCCTCAAATATCGAGCAAATTTCTGGGTTGGGAGTTCAATCAGAAACCGATTGCCAGGGCAAAAGACCTCATGGTGTGAGGGAACCTCAGGGTCAAGATTAAGCCTTCCAATCTCGTTCCAGAATTGATCTTCCCAATATGTTTCATTTTGATAATATGCATGTCATTTAGTGTAATATCATCAGCAAAATAATTGGATAACTGATACAGGCACAGCCAATGACAAAGCTAGGAGGAGAGGAAAGAAAGAAAAAAGAAAAGGCAGAGATGAATAAGCACTGCAGGGACGGAGGACAAGCTGGTGAAACTCTGCCAAACACACAAGTGACCTTATAATGTCTTAGCAAAAAGGGTTCTTCAAATTGTTATGGGTTCTCAGCTTCCCAAAGGAATTCTACTTGGAATCCTCTAAGGAAACGCACTGTTGTGGTTCTAAAGGGAAGGAAAAAAAGGGGGTCCTAGAGAGGGACAAACAAAGAGAACCCTTAAGGGCTCTAGATTTAACCTTCTTTTCCTAAGAGTGTATTATGTAAAAATAGTACACAACTACATTTCTTGTCTGTACAAATAAAGGTACCAACAAATGTGCTGGACATGCAGCTTTCTTTGTGGCGTGTGATGACGGGTTTGTGCTGATTCCATCCAGATTTAGGATTTTCAGTCTTTTTTTGTTGTTGCTTATATGCTCCAAACTTGTGTGTGCGATACACCATCTAACTGTAGTTACGTGTGAGACGCTCTCGTTTTTCGAAATCTGTTACAATTTCTTTTATAAAGTCATGTACTGCATGCTACGCTTCAGCGACTCATCGTTGAATGGCCAGGATGTTGAACAGATGTTGTGGAAGGCTCCAGGTGTAGAAATCCCTGCATGAGAGCAGGCGTGGGACTGGATATACAAACGTATGAAGTAAAGGTGGGCTATGTCAATTTAAAGACCGTTGATAACATGTTGAGTAATAAGGAACCATAAAAACCTTTAAGCTGTGACTAATGTAGTGCGGTAGTTCACCACCATTAGACCTATACAAATGAGACAGCTGGACTAAATGGTGTTTGATGTGAAGGACAAGCTGCTCCTGTCTGCAGCTGACAAGGACCATAAATGATTGGGGTCTTGGGACAAAGACAGTCACACGGAGATAAACAGCTATAATGAAGCCATCATCAGTTACACTGTGGAATTCTGCAAGCAGCTTAAAGCCGCGTCTTCACACCCACTCCAGCCTTATCCAGATAATCACCGATTTGCCTGCTATGCTCTGCTCTCTCTCACTCTATGGTAGCTTGTATGAATGGATTGATAAGAGCATAATTACAAGAGCCTGTACTGTGATTAATTAGTTAATAGCAGCATTGCCTTCGGCCTGTGAGAAAGGACCCGACTAATACACACTAAAAACTGCTGAGTGCTCAATAGAGCAGCTACAGCTCTGTTTTCTCTCACACACACACACGGGTGTGTTTCTACCCAAGCATTTCATCCAGTTAGCTTGCAAAGTTTACGATTACATCTGAGGCTGTTCATAAGTAATGAGTGCATACAGTGCAGTCAGCATCTACTCTGGGCTGCATTGTACATAGGCTTATGCATTTTTTTATTCTATTTTCTGAAATTTCTCTTTCAAAATGCAAAGAGGATACATTTTAACTTTGGTCAAATGTAATCGTAAGGCATTTCTTTATCTTCTTAACTGTATATCTCAATATTATATTATATTCTCAATAAAATCTCTCTTACAGGATCTTTATGGGAGTACAAAATCATCCTGGGAAAGACGAGTCTAAAATAAACTGAGCCACTTCTGAATTGCTCCTCTCCTAAAATATATTGGAAAGGGATTTTGGGTGTACAGTGTTAAAAGGCTTTCTGGTGCCGTTCACCAAAAAGTACTGTCAGAAAGTGAAGAATATGACTCCCATTCTTCTCCATAACCTTTCAGCAGCACACAGACATCTCTCCCCACCAGGCCAAGCCCAGGCTAGTTAACTAGACATTTTAAAAAAATACCACTGTTCCTTCTACGACTTTGGCAGTACAAGAGAGTTCCTCCTCCTATGGAGGATATCGAATGCCTTATTAAACATCCTGTGAAAATAGCAAACATTTCATAAAGTTTTTAGTGAAAGTCATGATTCTAAAGATAGATATGCAAACTACCTCTTATTTCCACAGGGCACAGAACTGTTCAGAACAGTCTTATGCAAACACAAGCATAAAAAGGGTTTAATGGAATGGAATGCTCCTTTATTGTCACATATACAAGTACAGTACAGTGAAATTGAGTCTTCATATCCCAGCATGTGGCATGTAAGCTGGGGTCAGAGGTCAGGGTCAGCCATGATGCAGCGCCCCTGGAGCAGGGAGGGTTAAGGGCCTTGCTCAA
>JAOUQW010000049.1:4986725-5001801 GCA_028565825.1 Olivaichthys viedmensis | reverse complement strand
TGGTGGAGCTGAGGTTTGAACCCACGACCTTCTGATCAGTAGCCCAGTGCGCTAACCACTGAGCCACCACTGCCCCTCCAGGTTTAACATGCCAGACTTGGCTTATTGTGTGACTCATTAATGATTATTATAATAATATATTGACCAATTATTTATTTTTTTATCATAATTTTAAAGTCAGCTGCACAGCCAGTATTCCAGTCTTGGTGGCTTCAGTGAGCTGTGTTTCTATACCCGAGAGAGAAAAGGTTTAGGGGCTGCTCACAAGGACTTGAAGGCTTGCTGTAAATATCTAGCAATCTATACATTATATATGCAATGCACTTCCAGGAAGAAGACATTCAAAGATCAGCGAGAATTCAGAAACATGATAAGATTACATGAATTGTGTTCTTTAGCAGTTCTTTAGCTTCAATAGTCTGATCTAGCAGTCACAATAAATAATCGCATCTATGAAATCGTTCACCATCTAATTACACTGACAGTTAGGGCTGTCTGAACTAATTTCACTGTTCGAATACTGTTCCATTTCCATAATATTTACGTATTCAATAGCGAAACGATTCCACATTTACATTTTGAAGATGCCATATGCTACTTGTAGTCGCCTAATGCAAGTCCAGCAACACATTTTCTAAACGTTTTGGGCTAAATGAACCCCTGTGTCGCTTGACACTGGAAAAGGGTGCTGAATAAATGCGTGAGATTTTGGCATAATTTTCAATATGTGCAAATGCTCTAAATAAATATAAAGAGCAAACAAAGTAGGTGTTTTAATTTCCGACAGGAACATTTCTTTTTCTGTGGCTGAACCTCAAATGGTGTTATATTGAGCATATAGTGCACCATATAGGTTCTACAATATCATGTGTATACCCTATGTAGTAAGTGTATATAGTGAATGAGAAGCCATTTGGGATTCATCCTTACTGTGCGTCATGGTGGTTTAAATAAATAAAAATAAAAATAAAATGGGGGAAATGTGGGTTAATAAATAAATTTATGATAAAACTGAGATAACACCCGCTCGTTGTCTATGTGGTATGAACTCGGAGTGTAGCACTCTGTGTGTAACAGCTAATGCTCGTTTTTGTCTGTAGCAGTATAAAATCATTGGCTCATTAACATTTGAATGCATCTGTCCATCATAAAACTCTTATGTAATTAAAATGCAAATTCTAAAGGAATTTGAGAGCTCTGCTATAAGACGGAAATAACAGAACAACTGTTCACACAACGATGTCTCTGCATTATTAGAGTTATTAGAGATTCTAAAAGTACATTTGCTATTTGGTTCTACGTGTGGAAGCCCCTGGACGTCACTGTTAAAACATGGAGAAGTATTTTCCATTACAAAAACAGCGTGATTTTCCTTTAAGATCAAATCAGCCAGCAGGAAGTTGACAACGTGTGGCTGGCATCCCACTGATCTGTGCAGCTGAGACGCAACACTGATCATGCGAGGTGCACATTTAGATACACTGCCCTGCTCTTTTCCCCTCCAAATGCCTCCTCACTGTTCATGGAGGTCAGAGCAACAGTCAGGTGTGAGTTTCAGTTCATTAGGCTCTTTCCCTTGGCCCATCTTTTCCGTTCTCTTGGCACGGATACAGCCAAAATCTCTGACTGAATTGATGCTCTCTTCAATTTCCCTGGTTGGAGCACACTTTAGACCAGTCATTAATCTTTCAGAAGCTTCTTCTGATCCAAAACACTGTCTCGCAATCACCACCAATCCCTGTGTCATAGTAAAAGTTTAAAGGCAGCCTGGTGCAGGAATGCAGACTCAGACGACTGGTGGGTGCTGGAATAACGTAAACATGTCTATCCTAAAATACGGGGGTGGGGTTAATCTCATGACGCACCATACTGCAGATAGAGACAGCTTACTCTCAGAAAGATGAGCACCGTTATGCTGAGACAGAAGAAAAGCAAGCACATCAAAAGGCTTTCCGCTTCACGCCTACTCTGAAAACACCAGAGCACAGTGCTACACCATTACTCAAATATTAATTTGTACTCCACTAACGGCCACTGTAATTAGCTGGGTCATAAAAGGCTACAATTAATTATTTCCATGGAGGAGTGCGTACGCTGCATCAAAATCATGCTTTACTACACATTTCCTAACAGCATATGTAGACAAATGAGATCTATAACCTATCACGGGGAGCTCCGCTGGGATCGTAGTGCCCAACCTTGTTCATGATTACCGAGTATAAGGAACCGTGTATTGCAATGTTTCTCATGGTTCTGTTTTGCGAACTAGATTAAATGCTGTACTTTAAAACATGGCAAGGCAAATTTCTATCATGTGTTAAAGCCAGTGTGTCTAGAGTTTAAAATGCTATGGTCTAATTAGCAGAAGAAAAAAAAAAAAAGTAATAATAAGTAATAATTAAAATAAATATGGCACAGTATGCATCGTTGGCAGACATGGGTTTTAACCAGCGAGAGTATTTCCTATTCTCTAGACATTTTTGTTAAACAAAAATAAAAAAGAAAGGAAATTCCTCAAAATCTTAACAGCAGATAGCTCATGTTATTAACTGCATAAAAAAAAAAAGCTAAATACAAATAACCCCTAATAAATAATGGCTTAAAAAGCTGTGCATTCAGATTTAAGACCATATGACACTTACGGTCTTTAATTTATAAAATAATATTTTAGATAAAAAGTGACTTTTTAGGGATCCATATACACTCTGCTTAAGGGAACACACATGTGACCACGTACTGCCCTTTCGCAGGCTAAAAATGCCATGTTCAGCAAGAGCAAACACGCGTCACATTAGCGGAGAGAAGAGCCATTCTGTTGCACACACACTGACAGTTTAGAGAATGCCAGGATACACCGAGATCAACTTGTGCTGTGCTTCTACAACAAGAAATCTAGGTCAGTTTAGACACCAAACGCATCCGAGTGTATGTGTGTGTGTTAACAATATAGAGGTTCCCTTAAGACCGGCAGAGCAATGGACGTCCATGTGGAAAATAGGGACCCTGACCGGCATGGCTCAAAGATATGCGAAATGGAACAAAAAGCCAAACAAACACGTACATCTTCATCTGGAGCTCGCTGAACCTGTGACTGACCTCTTGTAGTTGTAGATACTCTATTCATATGGATACCCAAAAGACTAGCACTTCCCAAAAACAGTATATGCCTAGGACTCACCTTCCTACATAAATTTTACCTCAATACTGCAGACTTGCATCTCCTACGGTCTGTAGCTGTAATCATAAAGACTATCCTGTGCTCATCCCAGGACTCTTAATTACAATATGCTCATACCAAACATCCTTTAACCACATTAGTACTGTTTGTCTTTTCTCTATATGACCGTTTACTGTGTGATTTATAATCCCACTATCGGGTGTCACCCAGAAGAGGATGGGTTCCGCTCAAGGTTTCGTCCTCATGTGGTCTCAGGGAGTTTTTCCTCGCCACTGTCGCCTCTGGCTTGTTCATTAGTGATCTAGATCTACATCCAGATTTCTGTAAAGCTGCTTTATGACAATGTCCATTGTTAAAAGCGCTATACAGCAGGAACACTTTACACAGACAGAGCTGACAGAATTCATTACAGCCAGAGCACGCTGTAACACACACGGGGCTGCCTCAGAGACGGTGGTTAAGTAGTGGCCCTGGTGTCACGACAGAACATCTAAGCAAGTGTTTATATCTGTGTCTGTGTGTACTTTTTGTGCATGAATATGCATAACTAATGCCATCTTTCTCACACATTCGAGTCCTAATTAGCCCTGAAGAAGCAGTCAGCCCAAAGGAGGGGGGGGGGGGGATAAATAAATAAATAAATGAGCATTTGAATGGGAAAGGACGTGGGACCCAAAAAAGGAATTTGCTTCCGGTAGCTTCAAGCAGAGTTAATCAAAGTGAACTTCACGAAAGGAAGTGTGAGCCAATAGAAAATAAAAAAGGAACTGCTAATTAAAGTCATGTGAAAAAGTTTGCCTACCCTTAGGGCAAAAAGATGAAGAAATTTATTTTAGAGCATTTAGTGTGTTAGGTTTCACAGATGTTCCTTTATCTCCACAAGTAGCAAAAATGGTCAAATAGTGCATGTTAAGATAACAATCGTGAAAACATTAAAATGACACAGTTTAAAAGTTTGCAACTCCCTTTCTGAATGTGATACAGATATTATCTAATAACTGCCTCCAACCTCTCTCATATTCTCTGAGCAGATCCTCTCAGTTTTATTTACCCCACACAAAGATGCGCCATACTGTTTTTCTTCTGTAGTGTGTCTGGTCAATAATATATTTCTCTCTCTCTCTTTGTCTCAGTGTGGAGCTGGACTTTAAGCAGCAGGAGGATAAGCTGCATCCACTGATGAAGAGGTTGTGCTCAGTGGAGGACTCGTCCTTCCCCTCACTGCCTTACCCTCAGGAGGCCTACACCTCCACGCCCAAACGCAAGGCCAAAGCCGAGGCCAAGAAACACACGCGCTGGAAACTCTGGTTCCTCTGAACGCACCGCAAGGCAGGACCTGCGCACATGTTTCTACATTCTCTCAGTCCCCATCTTTCTCCCTTCCTGCTCCCCTCTCCTTCTGTAGTTTTAGCATTTTATCACTACGGAAAGATGAAAAGAGTTCTCAAAGTTCCTGAACACTGAACCTGGCTAGAGCCTGCTTCAAATTAAAAATGGAGTCTACTGGGAACTGGATTTCCTGATTTAGTCTCGGAGAAGCAGAATATTTTAGCCAATTTCGCCCGGAGTGTGAAACGCCTCTATTTGCAATTCAGTGAGGTGGGAAACCATATTGAATTAAGCTTGTTCAAAGCCCCACATTTAAATGTATATATAAAAATCAGATAATTATTGATTTACACGTATATCTGCATCACCACCACTAAGTTTATTCATACGACTCCCACACCCACACATTATATAGGTTTATTTATTTAGTCGCCTAATGGATGAGTGATCTATTATTGTCGGGAAAAGAAAAAAGAAAAATCCCATTTCCCCTAGACTGAAGAAAGTTATTGTTCCTCATGAATCTCAACCTGACTGGAGTCTCACCATTAAGACAAAGCACAAAGACACTTCAGACTCTAGTATCATTATAGAAGACGGAGTGGACTCAACACATGGACGTGGATTGAAATGGACATTTGGACGAAATGTAAGGACTTATTTAAACGTTGAAAAAAAAAAAAAAAAAAAAAACATTGTGAAAAAAGAAGTTCCGCAGCTATTTATCAAATTTCTATATAACGTTTCAGGAGCTCTCGACATCTCTTGCGATGTTAATTTAAAGAAAAAAGAAAAAAGAAAACAAGTACCACATATTTTTATATATTCGTAATATCAAGCATTAAATTCTGATTTTCTAATACATAATGTAGAAATGTATACCTTGCTTTACTGGATTATTGAAATACTCAACACCACAAAAAAAAAAAAAAAGGAAGTAAGGAATAAGAAAAATATTTTTCCTGATGCATCAGAAGTTTGGAAATCCTGCTCCATCTAAAATCCATCTTTTTCCCTTCCTCAAGTTCATCAGGGATCAGGGATCTGAACAGCACCAGGCAGTAAACAACCTCAGATCTTAAACACAGATTCAACATGCATTGTGTTCGAAATGTATGATGAAATAGATGATGATATCTGAAAGCTGGATAGTGTGTTTGCACAAGGCCATACATGCTCGTTTGAGCAAGAAGGTGGCGATTATTTTCAGGATAAAATCAAGTAATCATTTTATCCCAAATGGTGCCGCTTGCTACACACTGCTCTTTCTAAACGTTTCCAGCTAAGGCTCAAGACAAATTTCTAAACCCAAAATGTAAATATGAGCTTTCATTTCTAAAAATAATTATTTATCTTATGTAACATTATAATACCATTGTAGAAAAAAAAAAAAAACCCAAAAAAACCCTCAAAAGGTCATGTGGTAATGAATTAATTTATGAGGCAGAGCATCTAATCAGGGCTACTCGCATCTCCAGGAACAGGAACACGGCTCACTTCCTCTCGTACTGCTTTACACAGCTGTAGTGAATCATCGGGGCATTTTGGTCAAGGCACCACCGAAGCCAAAAACAGCATCAGGCAGGGAGTGCTTTAAAAGGGCAAACAGAGCCATCTTTAAATAATGAACTCCGAAATCCGAGACTCACAGGGTTGTTTGATGTCGAGTTCTCCACATTTCTGTCTGTACCCCGCCGACTAGACTAGATAAACGCATTGTCCCACTTGATCTTACGGTTTATCTTGTACGTCAAAGAATCTGATATTCGAATAGTTCAACTGTAGCGTGAAGAGAGACCTAGTTGATATCTGTACCTTAAAGAAGTGCAATTGATTCACCATGTGCAATATTGTGCATTTTATACTGTTTTTAAAAATCAAACAATTTAATATACAAAATAAAACCTGAGAAATAAACAGAAATTGTTCGAGTTTGAGTATGTGGCCATGTCATGAGAAAACTGCAGACGTCATGTTAAAAGAACAAAGCCTGGGAAGACCGATTGCTTGATTGCTTCTGTAGGTCACCTCATTTGAACGGAGTATATGCGTCTCACACTTTGCTATTTGAGAGTAAACGCTTTGGAAAGCTGTCACGCATGCCAGGGAGAAGTGAGTATTCATTATGGATGGGTACAGTCATGGCTGCCATATACAGCATTATTTATGTGAGGTTTGCCTAAAAAGCACACTAGAACAAGAACAGTCAGCAAAACTAAAAGTATTACCATATGCATAGAGTTACATTGCAGTCAGAAGTCCCTTAGACAAAGGGTTGTGTGGTACAGCAAGAGCAAAGACTGGAGAAGTGAAGAGAAACAAGGAAACTTCCTGGACACCACACACACACACACACACAAATGGCATGGCATACCGCTACATGTTGCGATTGCAGTATGCCTTGCAATGTATTAAAACAAACTGTTGAACCTGTGCTGTATCACGGTTTAAAATTGATCCAAATTAATTTGTCTAAAATTTGATTGATTTTGGATTACGCCAATGCCGCAATTCAGTATTGCTGCCAGTATTGTGATAACGATTACCAAATGATCGATATATTGTGCAGCCCTAACACACACATTGGCTGTATACTGAGTGTTGTAGGGCATCAATGTACCACAGTGTCATGCAGTCACATGAATGTGTCCTCCACCCCACCCCTCCCATCCATTTACACCAACGAATCATAATCAACCATATTGTTGCAGTCACTGCAGCGCTTCCTTCTGCCCACTGTACTAGCAATTGACTGACATTACGCCATCAACCACAATTGAGATGTCAGCAGTCTCGCAATCCAGACGTTAAGCTTTGGCTAGAGATTCTGGTACTTCATCACTAAACGTGGCGAAGAGCAGCCTACTTTCACAGGACGGGGCGTTTGACGGACATTGAAAATGGCCAACCACTTTTACTCTCCACTAACTGTTTCCATCAATATCTTGCTCCTAAAAGCTCATAGTGTCACAGCGTTCAAATGTTTGTTTTGCAGTTGGTGTACCCGAGTGCACATACATGGAAGTTCAGAGAGCCAATCAGACTGCAACCTTCAAGATCCTAAAGCTTATGGCCAGCTAAGCGTACAAAATATATCAGTTGCGCCATGACATGAAGATGTCAGTGACATACTGACAGCATTCTACCAAATGTGAAATCCAAACCTAGCACAAAAGATTGACGAATCATTACGACCTAAACTAAGGATCATTTTATTTCATTTTATTTAAAAGCTGACCCCCTCTCGTCTCCCTTCTGCCGCCCACACACCAGTCTGTAAAAAATTGTGTGCTGCAGTCTGGTGTGCATTGTTAAGAAGATTGGGAACCCCTGCCTTAGACCTCTGGTGCATCATGAATACACATACAGTAGGAACTTCATTTGGCATGCATTGAGAACAGACAATACAGCATCCGGCAGTGAGGCAAGAACCTGCAGCCACTGTCAAGAACCAAACATGACAAGCCTTTTCTCCACTGTCCCCACCCACTGCAGGCACACTGTAGGTGCTGCTGCACGCTCAAAATGTAGACAGCGTCTTAAAGTGGGAAATGGTGTGCAAAAAGAAAAAAGAAAGAAAAAGTGAGTGGAAGAACAGAAGTGTGATCGAGAGAAAGTTTCAGGAAGACGGGGAAGCTAAGCTAGTCAGACACAAATACAAATAAAGAATGAAACAATTAAAGACAATACACTGCAATGCACCACTGATTAATAAGCTGTGTTATTTTAGCTATAGCATACATTAATCAAATATACAAGATTTCATTGAAATAATTATAAAAATGAGCCAAAAGCCATTAAAAATGAAATAATTTGCAGGAAAATACAAATGTGTTCAATGGCATGAAAAGCACTGAAGCATTGGCAGAAAGCCAGAAGGTCAAATCTTCATGCAGAGGTGTGTGTGTGTGAGATCTGAATTCTGTGCTCATGAACAGCACAAGACGAATTGGAAAATTGAATGCATTAATTTGATTCTGATGACTGACGAGGAGGGATATTGGGGAGAACATACGTATGTACACATTACTGATCTACAGCAAAGCATTTGCGGCACATGGAACTATTCTATAGTTCTGCTTTATATCCCTGGTTAGACATGCACAGTCGTATCCATGTGAAATTGCCTAAATCAAAGGCTAGAACAAGGACCAAGGGAACCCAAATCTGGCTTTCTAATTTGGTTAATCTCCGCTTCCAAAGAACATTATCAGAACGTTCAGTAAAGTATTAGGCTGTAACGTTACAAAGAGTCCCAGCAAGGTTCTAAAAACAACTGCCATAATAATGGTTTGCCTCACAACGTTCTTAGAACGTCGCTCACACATTTCCAGTTAGCAAAAACTAAAACTAGCATTATGGAAACGTTAGTGTTCATGTTCTTACAGCTAAAAAATGATACAGCACCAAGACTGTAGGAATATTATGAACATGAGGTAAAAATGTTCAAAACACTTGAAGAAAGAAAGAAAGAAAAAAACTGACTGATTAAATGTTCTGAGAACCAAAAGATCTAACAAAAATAAATAAATAAAATGTTCTGCTAACCTAAAAGTGTTCGCTGGGATGTTGGTCCTGTGGGCATGCAATATGCATGTACAATGTAGGAATAATTGGTGACTTTCCAAATACCTGCATGCACTTTGCTAGAAATTCTCCCTTGTAAAGTGGACGGGGCTAATCATGGGTAAAGCTTGTGTCAGCTTCTCGCACACCAATTATAAGGCCAATGTTGTGTTTCCCTTCCACATAGCTTTTATCAAAAAGATGCATTGCCACTTCTTAGCATCTGAGCAACCTAGCAAGAAAAAAAAAAGAAGAAAAAAGTAGAGCACAAAGGCAAACCGAGAAAGCGAAGACTACTGTGATAAGTCTATAATTGGGTTGGCACGTGTAATGATGAACAATTCTGATTCTTGCAGCTTGCACCAATGTGTTTAATTCTGCATGAGTGGCATCTTGGACAGAGGGATGTCAATCCAGCGGACTTATTAGAATATTAGGCCACACCCACACAGGTGGTGTTTGAGATTTACCAGATTTCCAAGCTTTTATTTTATTATTAATTTTTTTTCCCCTTCCCTTTGATGGATGCTTAATATAGCACTCAAGTTTTGTATCATACAAACATGTTTAATATTTTACATTACATTCCCTGGGACTTCAACACAGATCGTATAAATAAATCTGGGACATCTTAAACGATTAAGCACAGCAGGACTATTTTTATGCCTTTAAACCATCATGGCTTCCACTCTGCAGTTTCTACTTATAGGGTGAGATTTACTGCAAAGTCCTGCAGAGCAGAGGTCATCCGAGAGGATATGCAACAGAACAACTCTATAGGAGCGAAAGAGTTAATCATATAAAGTCTGGGATTTACAGGGAGTCATGAGGGTGATGGTCTACCCTGCTAACAGAAGGAGTGAGAGAGAAAAGAGAGAGCAGGACAGAGTGAACGAGAGGGAGGAAAGTGAAGATAAAGACAGCGGGAGATCTACGGGAGATGCAGAAGGTGAGTGTAAAAGATGTGCAGAGTGTTTGAATCTGAGACTAGCCGAGTCAGGTTTACTCGCTCTGCGGCTGCTGGATTTAAACGCCACTCAAATGCGCTGCGTTATCAGCTGGGGGTCAAAAATAACGTTTCCTCAACAAATAATATACTTCTGAACATGGCAGTCTTCATGGTTGTATTTGGTTTCTATAAATTAAAAACTATAGGCTTATGGGATCAGAGGTCAATATAAAGTTGCGATTTGCACATTTCCTCTGTAAACAGTTATTACAAGCGACTGTTAGAAGATCTATTTTAAATAAACAGGTCTAGCATCCAGGTAAGCTATGCAAAATCTAAAAAATATGCTAGTCTAATGTGGTGGTTAATGGTTATCCATTACTTGCTGTCAATCAAGTACACTGTGAATAATAAACCACCACTCCAACCTTCAGACTAACCTTTTTTTCTATCAAGACAACATGCAAACTGAACATTGGATATCAAGAAGGTATCGAGTAAATCATGCGCATGTACTAAAACTGGAACATGATGGAGAAGGAATGACTGGGTTATAAATAAACCCAAATCCTGGGATGCTGATTGTAATTCTTATGCGAAATTGCCACCACAGAAGCAATTAAGCATTTATATTAAATATTTCTGAATGCAGCTGTCGTGTATGAAAGCAGACAGCGGATGAGTACACCAAAGTTCTGCGGATCTTGTTGATGAGAGAGGTCAACAGAGAATGGACAGACTGGTTGGAGCTGACAGAAAGGATACGCTAACTCAGAAAACCACTCTGTACAATTGTGGTGAGCAGAAAAGCATCTCAGAATGCACAATGCGTCGAACAATGCGTCGAACCTTGAGGCGGATGGGCTACAAAGGGAGGCCCTAACCAGTATTAGTATAGTATTCCTAATAAAGTGCTCGTTGAGTATATGTATACAGTGTCTTGCATAAGTATTCATTTTGTAGTGTTACAACCTGGAAGTAAAATTGATTTAATTGGGATTTTACGTTACTGATCTACACAAAATAGTCCATAATGTTGAAGTGGACAACAAACCCACCCACATACTTTTCAAAATAATTAGCAAATAAAAAAGCTAAAAAAGTATTTTGTATAAGTATTTATTGAATCAATACCTCCTTTGCACCTTTGGTTGCAATTACAAGTGCGAGTCTTTCGGGGGAAGTCTCTACCAGTTTTGCACATCTGGATCCTGCAATTTTTTCCCATTCTCCTTGGCAAAATTGCTCAAGCCCTGGCAGGCCAGACAGGAACCGTAGATTTTGATAGCTCCTTGGTCTACACGACTAATTATGTGACTCCTGAAGGCAACCTTGCACCAGAGCTTACTTAGGGGGTTTAAAGTTTTACAGACTTTTCAGTTTTTTATTTTATGTTCAACATTATGAACTATTTTAGATCATAAAATCCCAAATAAATCCATTTTAAGTTGTAAGTTGTTTAAGCTACATAATGTGGGAAAGTTTAACATCAGTGGATCTCTCAACAGTCGAGCTCCTCAGTGAGGAAAATATGTTCCACTAGCCAAAAATACTTAATAAATAATGTATAAAGACTTGAAATGCCATACCAGAAACATACCTACTGAAAATTGATGAAAGGATACTTGAATACGTCCAACTGTCCAATATGTTAAAGTTAAAGCTAAAGTAGGATATTTTGATAAATGCAGAATTTTACCAAATACAAATTAAGAATCAGGTAGTTGTACACTATGGCTGCAGACATACCCAAAATCAACGCCCTTTGTCCTATCTTAATAAACTATAGTACTGTCTTTTATCTCTTGAAAAAAAAAACTATTTTAATGTTTATTCTAACAAAGTTAGTGTGGCTTTCAGGCATTCAAGCCATAGTGTATATGCTGCATATCTATCAACTTTCTAAACCCAGAGTTGAACAGACAGCTCTAATCGGATTGGAGCCCATATAATTAAAATCGTCCTCAGCAGGGATCATCCTGTAATTAGTGTCAAGCCATTAACTTTCTTTTATATGTATGTTAACAGCATATTTAAAATGCATTTTTTATTAATTTTAATCAGAGAGCCATATCAAAACAGCGTAACTTGAAATGAAGGACGCGGGAACAAAATGTTAATTGCTGAGAACCAAAGCATAATTATTCTGTTATAGGAATCCTGTGTGGAGAAGCCACTAGTCTTGCATTTTCCTACCCGCATTTTATCTCATCCTTTGTATACTTGAATGTTGTGTAATTTCATATTTTTGTGCCTCATATAGTTGCAGTTTATGTCAGTGATATTTGTTTGAGTGAGCTAGTTCACAGTTTGGAACGACCCTACAAATTACTGCCGTGGGTGGTCCTTCTTCGAAGTGTCCTGCGCAGGCTTCATCACTTCAGAAGGAACCACAGCCCGAATCACACTGAAGGACTGCCATGCGTCATCTGCTCTAATTGGAGAATAGGAAACTTAAGAAAGTTTTTAAACCTATAAACTCTTAACTGATAACCAACAGGATAACTAATATTCTCTATATAATTCACCATCTGTCATACACATGCCGCCTCACGCTCCGGTGCGCATCACTGCACATGGCGGTCACTACGGTGACGAGCGCCACACACTTTGTGATTGTTTGTTGGTTTCTGTCTAGTGATGTGATTGATCTCACCTGTGTCTTGTTCAGCTCCTTGATTAGTGTGTCTAAATATCTCAGTGTACCCGTCCTGCTTTGTCCTTCGTTGCATGTTTGTATGTTAAATGTCACGACGTGTGTATGTATGCTGTTAGTTTAGTTCCTATTTAAAATAAATGTTCATTGAAACGGCTTTGCGCCTGTGTCCTGCCTTCCCGCCACTACAACCGTGACACCATCGAGCTGCTAAGTGACTACAATAGGAAGAATTTACACATACTTCCCCGTCTTAAATATACTCTTATAATTTCATAATGAAGTTATTAAACAGACTTTCTTCAAAATAGGATAAAAATCTTGTAGCAAACCAAAAAGGTCAATATTTTTTAAATGTTCAGTATTCTCTGTAACTACTCAAAGGCTGAAAAGCAATTTTTCGCTTTTTTGAAATGCATACTGTTTATAAAGTAAGCATTCATCTTGAAATCCTGATTGAACATTTACATTTATATATATATAATGCATATATCGTTCATATTTTGTCCTTGGAAGCAGCATAGACACCTATTAACAGCTGGTATTTACATACCATACATAACAAACATTGATATTTCAGTTTTAGATAACCCCAGTCAAGTCGGGGTTATTATTCCTCCTGTTCCACTCAATATTTTTGCAAATGCATATTTTTAACAGAAACCAGAAGAGGCCATTTCATTAGAGGGTGCTAGGTAGCTAGCATAACAATTAACGTTAGGTATTTATTTATAAAGGAACTCAACACTTTGCTCCCATTTTGCAAGCAACCCTAAATTAAGTTATATGGACCTCTGTCATGTTAGCACCCACCCACCTGTGGCCACTGAGTTTCTGCCAACAGTTTAGTCTTAATTCAGTCTGCTTATTTAGCTAGTCAATTTAGCAGTGATTACAGCACAGTGGGTGAGTTTCAGACGGTATCAAAGTGCTACAATTTAGCTTAGCAACTGTCTGAGCTGACTTAGCAGATACAGGCACAGCTATCAAACCAGCACAAGCTGGGAATCTTTAATAACCGTGACAGTTTCTGAATTCATTAGGGCTTCTTTTTCCCCACTCATTTTAAATTAGGCTCATATATGATCCCAGTTGGTCTTTATACTTTTAGAAAAAAAAAGGGTTCCTCAAGGGTTCCTCGGATGATTAATGGTTCCAGTTTTTCTAAAAGTGTTCAACTTGGAACCTTTTTTGGAGTAAAAAAACCCACATTTGTTGTAGGGTTCTACATAGAACCTTTAATCCTTCAAACTTCCGGGAGCCGTCATCTGGACCAGACTTACACTCCTCTTTCGTAACTACACACCTTTTCTATTCATTTTATTGGAGTTATTGAATAATTTATAGTAATATTTCAATAAATAACGCTTCCACCGGAGGGACAACCTTTTAGGTTGCCAGATGAAAACCTTTTTTTCGCTTTTTTCTAGTGAAATATGTTGATTATTTAAGGATTAACCCTTCATTCTGCCCTCATGAACACACCGAGCTCAGTACATGATGTTTAGAAAGCTGAATCCCTGTGAATCCGTGTCCCTCACCTTTTTCCTCCATGTCCGTGAGTGTGAGAACTTGCCGATAGTGTTTAATATCCTCTGTCAGGAGCTCAAGTGTGTGGGCCGGATAAAGAGAAGGTCCCTTTGAAGTGAGGAACTGTATTCGAAGCCCTGCTAGCAATCCTGCCGAGAGATAAGCTACTTTATACACTCTGGTGTTCCTTCAAAAGCAAATGAAGAGAGATGTCTGAGAGGTATTTGTAAAAAAAAAATAATAATAATAATGAAAGGAGATGGGAAGTATTGGGAGTATTATTTCAGATTTGGAGGTTATCAAAGAGCTAGGCTAAATTTGCTAACACAGGGAGGTAAAGCTTAATCTTAATAATTGCTAAAGTAATAGACTAGCACTGAAGTACTAGACTTCCCTTTAGTATGACTATTAAGTAGCACTTTTGTACTCTTTTACCTCATTTAGGAGCACAAACGGTTTTAGTAGTTAGTTAAGCATTAATAATAGCTTGGAGCTAATCAGTAAAATGTATTAGCATTGTTTTGATAATGGCTAAAATGCTAAAATCACAATAATTTTGCTCAATATAAAAAAAGGATAATTTGTTATTACAATGCTTTAGCAGATTTAGTAATAAAATATTTACTGCACTTTATCTTAAATCAACAAAAAGGCTTTTTCTTTCACATTGTACATAATGAGCCGATGTTACCTCAAATATCTAAATCCTTGAATCAAATTAAGACTGCTCATTTATTGGTCACATTAATTAAGTGTCTGACTATAAACCTAATTAGACTCTAAATACCTGAATAAATATACAGTCAAGCCGGAAAGTCTGCACACCCCTTTCACCTTCTCCACGTTTCATTACATTACAGACTTATTC
>JAOUQW010000049.1:4967842-4985342 GCA_028565825.1 Olivaichthys viedmensis | reverse complement strand
TTTCCCCCAATTTGGTCATTGCCTTGTGTCATTTGTTACAGTGCAGTCAAAAGCACTTGGAGAAAAGCGATGCCATATTCCGTATACATGAGCTCACAGACGCCGACGACTGGCTAGCCACGCACCGATCAACAGGGGGGAGAGTAATACCATCCTTCCCACCCAGAGAGCAGAGACAATTAAGCTCTCTTGGACACCCGACCACGGATGGCTGTGGCATCGTCGGGATTCGAACTTGCGATCTACCGATGATGGGGCAAATGCTATTCTGTTGCGCCACTCGGTAGCCCCTGACACCCCCCACCCCCCCCATCTCTCCTGCTCAAAGAATCCAGTGCTATACAGCAGCGTCACCAGACACACTGCAAGCGTAACGACAACAAAAGAAATAACACGAGATTAAAACTAGGAGCTGCTTTTCCAAGATGGAGAAACCTGCCGAGGATGAAGTTGGACGCCAAATTAGTTCCACTTCTCCTGGACAGGTAATGAGACATATAAACTGGTAAACTGTTTGGATCAATGATTACATCAACAAATTGTTTGGCGTTGTCAGTATTTCACGCGTTTATAGCTAACTAGCCAAACAGAACGAGACGATGGAAAGTTAGCTAGCTAGTTACAGAACTAACGTGTATGATCCCTGCTGGCCACCGTATATTCTGGGAGGCGGGGCTCCGTGTACATGGGTATGGATGAAAGGTGGGGTGAAGGAGTTTTTAAATAAATAAATAAATAAATAAATAAAATTTAAATCCAATGTTTTTTTTTTGTAGTTCACCTTCTAACCACAATGCATCTTTAAGACCATCTTGAATATTCAGAAATATTGACTCATTAGTAGCCAGTAAACTGATGTGGTGTGGTGTGATCCAAACAATGCTTTTTTGTTTGTTTTTTCAGTACACGATTGCTGTTACCGGTTTAATTTGGATCCAAGATCAAAAATACTGTCAGTCAGCCTTATAATCTCTACCAGCCCCACAATGCAATCTACCCAAGACTGAATAATTCAATTCAACCAGCCAGATCTGCAGAGACCAGACATCAGAATCCGATCTCCAGCCAGCTGTCTGCAGAGGTAATGAACGTTATCAAAGATGAATCTAAGCCCGTGTTCACGAAGTGGCTCAAAACAGGAGTGCTGCTTCTGAACCAGTTTTGATGTTTAATTCATAGTATATAGTGATTAGTGATAAAACACAGCCTGGTCCAAAAACATATTTCATGGTTTCATTAAAGTTTCATCTTTAACAATGGTTACCCAATAGAGCGACTTCAGAAAGGCACACCTTGTAAATTTGTTTTGTTTTGAAAGACTAGGCAGAATTATACTAGACCAGTATAAAATAACTTGGTATAATTACTATTACTATAATCTGGCTTTGTGAATCCCAAAAATAATTGAGGAAACATACTGGTTGAAGAGGACTCGCGATCGCACAATGAACTTGAAAATGTACTCCAGAGCCTTCATTGCTCTCAGCAGCTGATCGGTCAACCTCTCAGCATGGTCCACATAGTTCTTCAGAACTTTTGTCAGTTTCCTGATAAACACACACACACACACACGCATATAATGAAGTTACTGTATGTCAAACACAATAATTGAGTCATAAATCCAAACTAAAATGATTGCATTCTTAGTTAAAGAATTCCTGCTGGCGCGCTGATTAAAAGGTCAATTTGTGAAGTTAGATAACCATGAAATTTAAATTCACACTAGCAGAAGCCTTTTCACCCAGCCGCTCATTATGACGATGAGATTCACTCACGTGTAGGCCAGGGTGGCACTGAAGTGCTTCCGGATGTACGTCTCCAGAACTGGGTTAAAATGCTGGAACTTCCTGTCTGCTATCAGTCCAATTATAAACACCTATCCAAGACACAAAGTCTCATTAAAACATAACATATTGACTTTAATTTTTTTTAAATAATATATAAAAAAAGATAACCTAAAAATAAAAGGGTTAAATAGTCGAGAAATGAAGTTCGCAAGGAAGAGAAGCATAAGAGTGTTAGGGTGATTTTCCTATTAAGCTGGAGAGTGCTAAAGACTTTTCGCTGGCTTTTCCAGCAGACATAAGGGCCGTTACACTGATAGCACAAAATTAGTGAATGACCTACAGTCAAAATCGGTGAAACGCATGTAAAATCAATAATATATATTGCAAAGCAATTTACAAATGTGTCTGCTTTAATAGTGCAGAAAGCTACACTGCATATTACATCCATGGTCAAATAGATACAGTAACTAACAAAATAATACTAATTATTATTATTATTAAAAATAATAATAATAATAATAATAATAATACAACCAAGGATGCATAAAGGGTGTAGTGTGGATTGTTTTTAAGTTCAGACACACAATCAGGAAGCAAATCTATCAGCAAGAGACAAGAGAAAACCTGCCCAATGTTGGTGTCAGCATTCCGTTAAGGTGTGTGTGTGTGTGTGTGTGTGTGTAAATGTTATGATTTAAAAACATGCCCACAGCTAAGAGCATATTATACGAAGAAAAACATTTAATTACATCTTTTAATGGCACTTTAGCAAAGAAAAAAAAAGTGAAAAGTGTGTTCAACACTTCTGTCCGTGTTAAGTTATGTTATAAATGCACTATTTCTTACAGTACAAGCCAAGCTATGGGTTTCGTAACTAAACGTTTTTATAACGACAATATATACATTTCATATTATCATATTATTTCTCGATTGATTCTTGTTTTTAAATATTTAGCTTCACCTTTAAAGAAGCAGTTTGTAATATGTAGAGCCCTCTGCTGCCTGTGAGGCAACCTGCAAGAATAACATTCACAAGCCCTTTCCCCCATTCAAGCCTACCTCCTCCACTAAAACTATATACAACTTACAAGTTGCCTTTTAAGAAAAAAAGGCCGAATTGCGTAGCGCTGATTTAGCTGGCGGAGCTTATTTCAGGGCCAGAAAAAAAGTGAACAGCAGCTTCAAGCAAAAAAATACAAATAAAAAAATAGCCAGATCCATTGCATAGAAAAATTGTTAATCACAGTTTTTTTTAAGTTATCTTTGAAATGATGTGATTATTCTAAATCTAGAAAACACTCTTAAATTACAAACTGCACCTTTAATACGTATTATACTGATGAAGCTCTTACCAAGGCATCGAACACCAGCGTGTCAAAAGTGTCACTGTCAGAGTTTTCCATCATTATGTTGAATAAAGCATCCAGGGTGTCCTGCAAGAACTGGAGACACACACACAAATGTCACAAAAAGTATTAATTACTATTTTTGATATATTCTTAATCTCGGACACTGCTTAACACACACTTATTTACATTTATATAAATAAAAAGCTTCATCTATCAGTGATTTTTCATGCAGGCAGAGTTGCTCAAGGTCAGGAACAAAGCCAGTGTTATAGTTAAGGCCTAGCATTAAGCAACAGTAGTGCATTGGTACTGGTACATTGATGCTAGACATACACAAATTGCACCAGCGAACAACTATTTGTACCCTTAAGCTACCATTTCCACAAGTGTTGCTTAACCACACCCAAGGCCTCATGATCCTAATATAGGAATTATTTTGAGGCTCTGGTGTGCACACGGTTTGCAAGTTCAGACAGGTACAAAATTGCACAACAGTCATATGCCTCTCCCTCTCTGCTGTGAGGGAGGAAGGATAGTAAAGATGCTAAAGCTAACTGCAACAACAACACAGTGCATACACTCTCAGAAAAAAAGGTATGAAACGGTACCTTTTCTTGTCACGGGGGTACCCTAAAGGGTACATCTTTTGTACCTTTAGTGTGTATCTTTTACCTGGAAATGTGAATATAGTGTACCTTAAAGGTACATAACTAGACATCAAGGACCATTGTTGTACCTTTAATTCACTTCTAAACTTTACATTACACGCACTTTCCCAGGTCAAAGATACACACTAAAGGTCCGAAAGATGTTCCCTTAAGGGTACCACTCAAGTGACAAGAAAAAGGTGTAGTTTAGTACCTTTTTTTCCCTGAGAGTGTACAGATGAATAAGACAGGCTGAAAAATTGGTCCTCGTAATATTCTATGAAAGATATGTTTAGTGTGGTTAAATAAAAAACGGCATCTCAGCATTTTAATACACATGGCATGTTAACAGCCTTGTGGATGGTCCGGTTTTATCTGACTGCTACTGCAAATCAATAACTGGCTCAAGCTCAATCAACAGATATGCAACGTTTACTGACTCGTACATTTTTAAACTCACACGCAGTACTGGCCAGCATGCAGATTGTCCTAAAATGCCTTTTCCAGCACACTGTATACTCCTTAAATGTTGCAAATTCACTTGAAAACAGGAGAAAAAGGCTCCACTAGAGAAATAATGCACACATTTTGTGTGTGCAGCTTCGTGTCTGGCTTTCATACACACACTAAATTAGTCTGAGACACAGTAGTTTGACACTCTCTTTTTTTTAAATATATATATATATATATATATATATTCCAGCAGGAACCCTCTCTCCTAACCATCCTTCTCCCTTTGATTATCTATTGTCTTCAAGTTGCGAGCTAAACCGGCCTGCTAGAACTACACAGAGAAACAGGGCTGCTAGGAAACTTGGAGAACACAATTGCGTTATCTAGCCCTCCGAAGAAAACCGGTTTAGATTAAAATGAAAATAATGAAAATCTCCTCTCCATGTCGTGGGGTTACAATAGAAAATGGGGCATTTCAACAACACTGGCAATATTTAGGATGTTTTTCCACTGGATAAAAACAAAAACTGGCCAAAACAAGAACTAATGGAACTTCTGGTTTTAGTTCTTTTTCCACCGACTTGAGAAACAACTGGGACGGTCGCAATGCCATTGTTAAGTTCAACATGGAAGATATGCTTGAGTTAACATTGTTTCTTTGTTGGTTAACCAGATTATACCGGCTGCAACAAAAGCTCGTTGACAAAACATTTTTA
This sequence comes from Olivaichthys viedmensis, assembly GCA_028565825.1. Classification (NCBI taxonomy): domain Eukaryota; kingdom Metazoa; phylum Chordata; class Actinopteri; order Siluriformes; family Diplomystidae; genus Olivaichthys; species Olivaichthys viedmensis. Next base: position 4,980,390 of record JAOUQW010000049.1, on the reverse strand, counting down.
AATTCCATTAAATTAACGATGAAGAAAAAAAATGCACAAAATTATTTCAATTTCAACCCGTCTGGGCGAAAAAACTTGATGAAACAAAAATAACATTATTAATGTACTAAAAACATCTCTTAAGTAAATTATTAACTACATTAACTAAATTATTTGTGATTGTGCTGTAAAAAAATAAATAAAAATCATTATTTCGGCCGGTACAGTTTTTGAAACTCCAAACAGACTCCAAACAACTGGTTCAGTACCTGAAGTTCCAGTGGCCAATTCAAAAAGCACAGTTTTGCTGTGTCCAGGTGAAAAACGCATTTAATATCTAGAACACCTAAAATTCCATTATAATATATGAAAAAATTGCTTGCTCCAGGGAACAATATGTTACGCTTGCATTCTGCCTTTATTCTGTTCATTGCTGAATGCCTTGCAGCTCTTTTGGTAAAACACAGTCATACCCGTCTAGGCTCGTACTGAAGCGTTGCTGAAACAAACATTGTTAAAAACTTTAAAAGGGGCTCTGAGAACAATAAAGAAATGCTATTTTAGCATCTTTCTTCCCGTACTGCTAGAGGCTCAAACAGTTCTCTAGGCACCACGGTGGGATGGCTGAGTGAGAGTCACTACATAATGCCTCTAGCAGCTAAGGTGCTTTAACACAACAGTGCTCTGAAGAAAATGCATGGATTAGAAGTTGTCAACATGGGTTGAAAAGTTATTTTTGCATCTTGTGATATGCATCTTGTCATTTATGTCCAAGGCGGTCTCTCGCCACTCACCAAGGATATCATTTCACAAAAGGTAGAAAACCTGCAGTACTCTACTTCTATTAAATATGCCAACTAGAAATGCTAATCAATAACACATATAGGAGGGCTTTCAGAGTGACAGCATTTTGTTTAATGCCATCACTGAAATCGACATCATGTTGTTGAGCACTTATGTATCATTACATAAAGTCTGGCCATATATGGACTTTTGGCAATAAACTAAGTCAGTTCTACCGCCTCATCAATCGATAGTCTTATAAATAGCATAAACACACACCTTGACCACCTCTCCTCCGTCCACCTTCATCAGCTGACGCAGGTTCTGCTGGAGCAAGCTGGTGTTCGAGCGCCATTTCAGCAAACCAAGCAGATCCACTGCAGAGAGAGACAAAGGTTATGTGTCAAATGACGTACTTTGCGTACATTTAGTGCAAGTGCTGTGTTCACACTGGGAAATTCAACGAGATTTGCCGTTCTAGTAATACCCGGATGATGTACTTTTATTAGAACCATCAAAAAAAGTGTGGAACGCTGGCCAATTTTTATACTCTGAGGCACAGCGTGCTCTGTGTGGTTGGTTTTTTTTTCTTCTAAATTGTAGACACACCAAGCGAGAATACTCCTACACCACAGACAAACTGGGAGCGAAACGTTTATGGTAGACATTTTTGGATCTTAAAATTGCCAATCGTTCCTGTGGTGTATGTTCTGTTCAAAGACGCAAGGTTCCGTTTAGTGCAAAACGTTATTGGTCGATTTGTGACGTTGCTATTATCCAAAAAAATAATTTTTTTAAATAAATAAAAAATTGCAGTACTAGATAGTGAAGTACATACTATATTAGTGCACAATGCATGATTTGAGACATAGCCAGACAAACAACAGGAAAGTACCATTTTTATTAATCACGCCCTTTATAAGTTCTAACCAGCTATGCTAACAGAGGTGGTTAAAGGAGCACACTCCAAGGGGAATCAAGCGGCTGTGTCCCAATAGCAGCCAAAATGCGGAGGGCAAGCCCGGCTTTAATTCACCTTCCTACAAGCCTGTACCATCATTTTCTTTGTTAAAGACATGCTCTTCATTAAGAATGCACAACGTTCTACGCCATTGCTGCTACATGTCACAAGGACATAAAGGACAAGACCAAAGGACTTGCAGTTTTTTTTTACACAAGTGCAGATGCATCCTTACGTGCTATGTGCAAAAGGATTGGGTGAGGTGGATAATAAATATGAGGGAGTGCTGGAACATAGTAGCCCTCCAATCAGCTAATCCTCTAATACCTTTGAAACATTTGTGCTAAGTACCCACTGCCCTGCACAACAGCTATGCCTGAAATGGTGCCCTACTCCCTACCTACAGCAAAGTGCATTCAGAGTACTCTTTACCCGCTAGGGTACATCATTTAAAGTAAACTTATTTAGTGAACTTAATGATTAATTACTGTCTATTGAACATGTAATATGCCAGTTAGGGTGTAGAAGTCTTTAGGTGTTTTTTTTTTTCATACCTCATTCAGTGCACTTATATATGGAGTAGGTATTCCTAACTGTCTCTCTGATAGATATATAGTGCACTTCATTGGTTGTAGAAGCCACTATTTCAAGCCCCAAGTAGTGCACTTACATTGGGAGTAAAGAAATGAATTCTAAATGGCTACCTGTTAGTGCACTACATAAGTTGCGTAAACAGTCGTTTCATGTGCACTTGGGAGCTGGATCCCAAGTGTCTCTTTATTCGACATGTAGTGCACTTCACAGGGTGTAGAAGTCATTTTCATACCATACGCAGTGCACTTGTATGTGGAGTAGGGAGCTAGGTCCTAAATAGTTTTCTATAGAGAACATGGTAGAAGCCATTATCTAGATCTACGTCTGGATTTCTATAAAAGCTGCTTTGTGATGTCTATTGTCAAAAGAGCTATAGAAATAAAAGTGAATTTAGACACTAACCTATTGCAGTGCATTGTGGGATTTTATACGTGCATTGAAATGTTAGCCACTATGCTTTCCTACATGTCTACAAAATGGCAAAACTCCAAAAAACACTGGACATGTATTGGATAGGGTGTGGTTTCGGACATATGGGTGGTTTCATAACTCCCAAAACACCTGATTCAGCTCATTATTGAACCCTTCATATGTTGGGAGCAGGGCGGTAGACTCCCAGGACTGTAGTTAAAACCCTGTAATAAAGGATCCCAGCTCTATAACTGTTAGCAATCGTATCTATCGACTGCCACACAGCATCATAATATGACCCTCGAGGACATTATTTTTTGACCGCTGTAATTGCTGAACAGTCCCAGAACGCATTTTGTTTGTGCCTGCCAATGCAATGGCCAATTTATCAAAAGACTGCGCTAGGTTTAGACCGGGTCCTTGGGGTTGTTTGTGGAGATTTAACTAAATCTTTGAACCACGCGATGCTGGTAAGAGCAGTGACCCACGTGAAGAGATACAAACTACACATCAACACATCGATTAATCTATTTGGAAATGTTGGAAAAGGAAATGTTTTAGAAGAAATATGATGACTTTGGATATTTAATCATTATAATGTGTGTGTGTGTGTGTGTGTGTGTGAAGGTAAATAGAGAGGAGTTTGCTTAAAGATTTATGACACCAGAAGAAGCCCAACTTAGGTTTAAATGCGACATAATTGCAATAACAATCAAGGTCCAGTTTGCCAAAAGCATCGCACAGTTAAGATCATTTAACTGGTATAGAGTGTTCAACATGATGCTCGCTCTACCATTTAACAATGATCTTTGCGATGTGATGCTTTTAGGAAACTCGGCTATCAACGGTTAGATGGACTTGGGGTCAATTCACACCAAAAGCGTTTCTGAAGAGCATTAGTCGTCCATCTCATGTCTGTCGCACGGGACTATATACGCTTATATTTTAACCAAGGTTTCAGTCCACACCAACTCTGAAGCATGCGACTCTCCATTGTCAAAAACGTGACCCCGTTTTCCAAACTACCTTTTTTTACGCTTCAAGTCTTTTTTTTCCCCACTTGCATGCATAAGTGAAGCATAAACTCCACAGAGATCCATTTAAATAACAATCCCACTTTTGCCATGTTGCAAACTAGGTTTAAAACCGCGATTGACAACAACGTTACAATCCTGGGGCTTACCCTGGAGGGTAGTTGCAGAGCAAAGTCTCTACACAAATATGGAAAACCAGAATAAACACATATATGCCGTTTCTTCACAGTTCCAAGTTTTTAAGTTAACTGTGTTGTAATTACAGCTGAACAAACGCCCACTGTCCCCACCCACCATGATCTATTGCCACTGTTGTACATTGGGCATTAGTTTTCTTGATAAAACCAAAGCTCATTGTTGCATGACTCATTGCAGCAGAGCTTAAGGAACAGAACCCGAGTCGCAAGTTGTGTGGGTTGGCCGGAAGGTCACTTATCCTACTCTGCACACCAGTCGTGCCAATTTTTATAATTGCCAGAGCATTACAGAGGGTTGTATTATTTCTCACATGTGCAAATCAAATGATGAAGAGCTTCATGATTAGTTGGTGAATACAGCAAGTCATATAACCTGGTATAGTATGGTAGGACTAAAGCGGCCCATAACAGCTCTGGAAAATGGCTTTCTTTCCCAGAAACACTCACCGCTTCAAGCTGGTGTGTAGGCCAGAGGTTATGTGTGCTGTGAACATTAAAAAGTGATGTCCATACGTTTTAGCGCTTTTTAATGGATTCCATGGCTCCCATGCGGACTTTCATAACCATCCACTGTGACGCATATAGCCATCTCTGTGACAGCGGGAGGGATTGACATTTAAAGCTCAGCCCAGACATGAGACCAAAAGGGCATAAATCTACAGAACCGGGGAGGCAAGGTGGAGCACCGTATACCAACATCCTTTAGTTTGAAGCCTTTTTCCTCAAAAACTTATGGGGCAAGAGGACGGACTGGTCCGTGGGGTGCCGAATCAAACTCGAGCTCAAAGCTTCAAAACACACTCTTTATGCTTTCTTCACCAACACACATCTCTCAAGACGGAAAAAACGCATACTGACAGTTATGTTATTCACCATGACAGTGCAGGCTATTATCAAATGGACAGTGATAGTCTTCACTGTTTTGTCTCTGTACAGTGTGCACTCATCAATTGCAAAGTATTTGCAACTTAATCAAGACTGATTATTTGTCCAATTCCTTATGGTACCTTAAATGTATAGAAAATGCTGTAAATCCAATATAGTACACACAATATAAATGTAAACATCATGTAGTTAAAGCTGACTTTCTGCACTTCAATCCCACAGTCACTGTTTCGCTTCGGAGAAAAATAATACATATTGTTGCCGTATATTCATTGATGGAATGAACTGTATTTCCTGGCACAAAACTGCTAATACCAAGATTACCACCCAAACGCACATGGTAGGACTGTCCGAAACAATTTCACTGTACGAATAATATTCAAAATTTTATAATGTGTATGTATCCGAAGGCAAAACAAATCTACAACAGAACGTTTAATTTTAATAATCACTTGATGGAGGAAAATTGAGTTTGAATAAATGCGTGTGATTTATAGCATACTTCATTTTTGCATATATATTTTTTTATCATCATCATCAGCATCAATATTCAGATTAAAAACAAAAACAAGCAACGTACAGAAAGTGTCCTAAAAGTGATATCACATGTACGTGGTTAATTTTCAACAGACACTTATTGGAGTCACTGTTTTTCTGTGGCTGAACCTCAAATGCCGTTCTATTTGGCATCTAGTGCACTATGTAGGTTCTAAAGCACCCTTATATAATACCCTATGTAGTGAGCACAAAGTGAACACGAAGCCATTTGGAAATTTATCTTTTTAAAATAAATAAAATAATAACTTGTATAACATTTTTCAGGCAAGTTGAAGATGGCAGTTTTTTTTTTTAACATGGATCCCAAGTCGGTATGAGTGACAAGAAAATATTACTGTGGTAAAATAAAGAAAAAGAAATCTGAAATATTACAAATTTATGATAAAAAATTACGATATGGCCTCTTTTTGATTCTCGTTAGAAAGCGAACACATTTTTACCTTCCGCCGTTTGTGATATGAACACATTTTAAGTACAAACACAACGTAATTAAAATTGAAATACAATTTTAAAGGAATTTGAAAGCTCTAATGTGCGTATATACAGGTTTGCTCTCCACTCTTTACACAACACATGGCTACAACTGCACTTTATCTATATTTTCATAGACAGTAAATGGAAACTATGGAGAGATAAACAGGCAGATGAACTCTATAGAATGGCAAAGAGTGACTTGCTGAGAGTTTGTTGTAAGAGAGAAAGAGAGACGGAAAAAGCAAAATGCAGCAAGAAAGTGAGAAAGAAAATGAGCAGTCTGGGAACGCTGTCATGCAGAGGAAGGGGAGGACGAACGCTTTCTTTTTTTAACTTTATTACGAAGCTGCATGAGAGGTGGCAGAAATGACCTGATTCTTTAATAATAAAAAAACTAAATCTCTCATTCTTCCCTCCAGCTTCCAGATGAAGCTCGTTTAAATCGGGAACCTGGCAGCCTGCACTTAAGATATTACCATCACAAGCAGGCATCTCCACACAAAGGGCCATCACACACACTCACACACACACACACACACACACACACACACAGTGCTCTCCTGCAGGCTGCATTGATTTCCACCTGCACTACTGGCACAGAAAACACCAGGCCCAGCGCAGCTTAAGCAGCAGGATGCTCCAGCCCAATATGCTAATGCGTGGGTGTGCGTGGGTGTGTGTGTGTGTAATACGCAGCGATGCGCTCTGCTTGACGCTCTCACCACATCCACAACACAGCATGACCCTTGGTTAGGATGAAATGATGATCAATGCAGTTTCAGGAGCCAAAACGATCTCTCTCTGTCGAGGACGGTGGCAATCCTGCATGCTTTACACACACGCCTGACAGCGTGGCATGGTAAAAGTCGTCAGCAAAGTCCTCCATGACCTCATTACCATGGGTGGCGTGCACGGCCCTTCTCTTCATTAAAACAGTGTGTAGACCAGGGCTCTGACTCTGGGGTCACATAACCCAGCAGGACGACACAGCCGTGGATCATTAGCGCCGTGCTAATCAACGCGTAGGTAGGAAATGTGCTGTGGCGCACATTCAGAAGGCTAGCGTGGCTGTAGAAAGGGAATATCATGCTCTTACTGACTGTCATCACACACAACAGTGATACACTGCGGAATTGTTACATCGGCTTTGCAAATTTCCATCCGAGTTAGCAGGGCGCACACGAAACAAAACCGATTTTTCCTCTAGTACCACCATTATGACATCAATCATAAACGGCAGAGAGAGAAACAGAGCAGAGGGGAAATAAATAAATAAATCAAGCGCACGGAAGGAGAGAGCAATAGAGGAGAAAAAGACATGAAAAAAAAGAAGGAGGAGCATGGGGGGGGCAAGGAGAGGGAGAGGATTGCAGCAGGGACGCACAGAGTTTTACTGCATTCAGTGTGTGATCAGACTGTAATGATCTCTACTTCCTTCATCTCTCCTCACGTTGAGTCTGGATTCTGCAATGATATTTTTTCATTGCAAGACGCCAAGACTCTTCACAAAATAAGGAAACAATATGATGACTGATAAGGATGTCTATTTACATATTCAATAAAAAAAGAATGCACATTTAAAATGTTTGAGATTCCATGTTTTACTTTGAGGGCGTTATTTATTTGTTTTGTTTTTTTTACACCTGCACTTCTTTTCCGGACTCAAGTCTGTTTGCCCCTGTTCGGTTGATCAGCCTTCCATAACACCTGCACCGAGAGCGCATGAATGTCACGAACCCGTTTTGCTGAGGCTAGCGCTAGTAACAATGATGTATTTAGTGACATTATTTTGAGGTCCACCCTTCATAAGGTGGCATATTATGGGGGGAGAGAGAGATGTCCCACTATCCCACACCTTGATGGTGGAGAATGCTTTGCCCATCTCTAGAAGGGTCTGTAAAAACGACTGGGACTGAAACGTAAGATTAAGGGATGGAACAAACGAGGGCCTGGCATTCTGAATTGTTGCTATGGCACCGTTGGAGAGTCCAACCAGAGTTAGGCGCTCCAAATGAGGATGAAAAATCTCCCCGCGTGCCTGAGATAGTAGATCTCTGCTCAAACGGTAGGGGTCACATTTGCCCGCACAGGAGGGAAACTATTTCTGCTATCCAGTGCTACTCCGGCTAATTCGGACCCATCAGGGCGAGGCTAGTGTGTCCTGGGCACGTCGCAGCCCGAGGCACATCTGGTGTGAGCGTCCGTGCCCGAATTCTTGTTGCCATGTGCGTACACTCAAGGGGAAGGCTTCTCCGTCTTCTTCGTGTGCGATGGATCCCGGGGGTCGAGTTGTTAGCTCGAACTGTGGACCGTTTAGCTCAGCCCCCAGAGCGGCCGTGTTGAGGGAGAGCATTCTGAGTAAAGCGGGAAGAGGTAGCTGAATGACATGATTCCGTTAAATGCATGAGTCTCGACTGCCATTGAAATAAGGGCTTCTGAGGACTAAGCAGAGAGGCGTACCCCATAGTGAGAAACTGAAACGAATGCTTGAAAGAGAACTCCCATTTTGCAAAGGTGTTGTGGAAAACAGAAGTGAGGCATAGAATTGAGCAATGGATCCGTGGTTTGGAAGAAATTCATGTGCGAGAACAAACCTGCGATGATGACGTCCTCCCACAAACAAGCCCAGAACTGATCCTGGGTACGGACTCGCACATCAGGCCTAGTGTGAAAATGTCCTTAGATGCCTAATGAAAGTCTATCGAAACCCGTTTCCTAAACTTTTAGGCTGAATGATTGACACTCATGTATTCAGAGCTTTTCATGACACTTTATTTTCACATATATATATATATTTTAATTATGTATCAATTTTCACATTAAATATAAAATAATTAACAAAGCAAGTGTCCTAAAAATTATATTACTTATAACTAGTTAATCTTCAACATGCACTGATTGGAGTCATGCTTATTGTGCACTACATGGGTTCTCCAACGTCTTTATGTTATACTCTATGAAGTGAGCAAATAAAGTGAAGAGAAGGGAATTTGGGATTCAAACTGGAGGAAAGCCCTAGTTACTAATGTAATTAACCTTGCAACATCCATCAAGTTCTGTACTCATCTCCCCCATTCCCTCTCCTTCCACAGTTTACAGGACAACAGCCAGTCTTGCTTCCTCCAACAAACACCTCCACCATAAACACCCAAACATCCTATTAGTCTGGATGTAAGCATGCAGGACCACAGAGTTTGGCCTACAGTATTCATCTGAACTTATTGTGAAAAGCAATATCATCAATGATATCTGTTTTTGGTTGGTTTTGTTTCCTGTCTTGTTGGCTTCCTGTGTATGTCTGAATATTAGGTTACCTGTGAACAGGCCAAAACCCACCCAGCCTGTGTTATTGCAGCTGAAGATGCACTCAGCGTGCAGGCCAAATGTCTGTCCAGTCCTATCCTAATGATCTGCTGCCTGTACTTTCCGTCTCTGTTAATCCAGCACACCCCACATGCCCCACTCTCCAGGTCCCAGGTTGCAGAACGGGATTATCCTGTATTTACTAAGCACAGCTTGCTCTAGCAGGGGCAATAAGGTGCACGCGGTGAGAATGACAGCAGTAAAAGGATACCCTCTGCACCCTTTTCTCGTCTTTTGCATTCCTGTCCCACTCTCGCTGCCTCTCTCTGTCTGTCTCTTCTCTACAGCCCCAGGCTGATTACTCTTACTGAAAAGAGGGAGTGATAAATAGATGGAAAGGAGGAGGAGGTAGGAGGAATGAGATGGAACCTAAATAGGAAAAGACAGTCAAGATAAAGAAAACAATCCCTCACTAGACAGAGTGAATGATAGATGGGGAATGGAGAAAGGAACAGAAAGCACAAGAGCATGAAGAAGGATCGTTTTCTTATGCAAGCATGAAGAAAAACCCTCCAGCCTAACTAGAGCTGTGTGTGGGGGTGTGTGTGTGTGTGTGTGTCTCACCGTTCTGCGTGAGTTTGGTGGAACACACCAGCGTGGCAATCTGGAAGGAGTCCTTGCTGATGGTGCAGTTGCCTAGGCTCTGTCCACTCTTGCCCGTGGTGAAGTGGCCCTTCTCCTCCAGCTCTAGCTTGGTGGCTGGCAGGTTCAGATAGAGAGAAGAGTCCTCCAGCTTCTTAGCCTCGGCCTGGAAACCACAGCACAGAGGAACACACAGAACCACACAATCGGTGCTTTAAATTAAACTAGATATCAGGACATCAGCAGCTGGTTGCATCAGATGACCTCAAGTTTGGTCCTAAATTAAAGGGTGTAAAGTCGGTCCTATACCATGTTCGAGAGCACTTGGTTCAAAACTCGCGCTGTAAAGAATTTCGGTTGCACCACAGACACTTCCACGTGCATTGTAACTATTAGTGCGTAAAGTGATCATAGACCTAAAAATGGTCGCACACAGTAACGTTTCTCCAACCAATCAGTAACGATTCATTGTCAACATGAAAAATGACATCCATGATTCTAATCTTCATTAAGGTAGCTAGCGTTAAACTCATTTTACTTTTTTTCTGCCTTAAATTAGGTCGGCCTGTCTAATTAGACAGATTTGAACAGTATACAAATGAACAGATGCAAAAGAATCCTGCTTTACGATGAAGTGCTGACTCAGAGTATTCCTCTCTTGTATTTGTTCTTGATAGGTGCTTGTTCTACTCTGCTGCTTGGAGTTTTTGGGTCTAGAGATGTTTAGACTGGGATTTGAAGCAAATTTAACAGCAATTTAGCAACAAACAATAACAAAGCATCTGGGTAACTTGATCTTCATTTGAATACTGTGAGTGACAGTAAAAGGAAAAATGTTAACTTCTTTTTATAACGGCAGATGTTGCTAATAGGTAAGCACAAGTTAAAACTTAAAGCGCAACTTGGTGCAACCATTTATATTTTTTGTGGTTCAGAAAGTACGTACACTCTTGGGGAGAGGAAGTGTCACTAAAGGGTTCTTTGGGTGGTTACTGGTTCTAGTTTCCTACAGTGGATCTACTTGTCTAGAGGGGATCTACTTGGAACCATTTCTGATTGGGAAACACCATGTTGTAGGGTCCCACATAAAAGAGTACCTTTAAGGGTTCCTCCAGAGGAACTTTTGGGTTCCACATTTAACCTTTTTCTCCAAGAGTGCCGTGGCGATTTATGTTAAGGTTATAATCAAACTTGCATTAACTGGCTGCAGAAAACTACAACAAACATGAGTGCACTGACTTTACCCCTCGACTCCACAGACAATGACGAATATTTTGCAATGTACCACTAGTTTAGAACTATTTGGCTGTTTTGATGTATGATATGGTTTTCTCCCTACAGCATTTTCAGTGACGCTACAAAACACTTTTATGTTTCACAATGACTTATTTTAAGAGACACATGGTGAGAGGTACTTTGTAAATCAGGGTTTGTTTTACGAAACACACACCTGATTCAGCTCATCATCAGTTCATCATCTCACTATTAAACCCTACATGAGTTGATGAGGTGGTGGGAACAAGGAAACCTTAAAACTATGCACGTCAGTGGGTCAGCAGGACTGGAGCTGAGAAACCCTGTAATAAATTATAATAGTTTTTTTTTCTTTTGGGTCCTAAATGCGCTAGAAAATGGAGCAAGCAGAAATATGAGCGGACGCATAGTAGAGGCAGGGGATACAACCAACATTTTATATCAGGATATTTTCACATTTTCGAATGGTAACTATATATTATGGTATACACATTTTTTATGCATCTAAAAATGACTTCTGAAAGAAGCTAAGAGACCCACAGCTTCTCTGTTTTACTGCATAGTACCGGACCCATAGTAATAGGGACATGTCCTGAGTGCTGGTCTTATGGTCTCATGAGCCATTCCACCATTAGCGACAGGTAAAACTAAGATAAATGCTAATTCCAACCAATCACGCTTTAAATCTACTGTCTTTTTTAACAGCCCTGATCTCAAGGAGACTGCAGACTCTGCTGCAGTAGGTGTCAGATAAGGAAGGGAGATTTAACATTAATGGGAAGAGAGAGCATCCTCACTGCCTGAGCCTATTTGCATAGCTCAATAGGGATTTGCCCAGGTCAGGATTCGCATAATTCCCACATTTGATATGCAGAGACGCAGAACTAAATGCCCTAAAAAGCTTAATTGTTTAATGATTATGCTCTGATGCGGGGTTAAGGGCTAAGTAGCATTAGGTCAGCATGATCAGGACCGGCAGACTCAATACGCCTCTCACGCCAAGTGTAAGTGTGTGTGTGTGTGTGTGTGTGTGTGGGTGTGTGTGTGCGTGCGTGTGTGAGTGAGAGCGTGCGAGTGAGAGCGTTGCAATTACCTTGTAGACTATAAGATCATGCTCTCCATCCCGGAGTGTTGTGCCGTCATATCTCATCAGCTTCACAAAAGACAACGCAAAGATCTTCTCTGACCTGTCTTTGTCTGCATGAGCAAAAGAGAGAAAGAAAGAGGAAAAAAAGAAAAAGAAATTAAGACAGACATTGGTACCACGAGAGCCCCATGTATACCCAGCACGAACAGGAAGTACTATCTCCTGACGCTTTTTTCTGTTGCGCCACTTTTGTGTTTTTTACTGTTTATGGTTAGCAAGTTAGCTACCTTGCTAGCAGCCCAGGTAGAGTGCCAACACACTCCCAATACACAAAACTTTTTAGTACCCATTAATTTATTTAGGAAAGTTACATTTGCATTTGCTAA
>JAOUQW010000049.1:4954790-4967742 GCA_028565825.1 Olivaichthys viedmensis | reverse complement strand
ACTATTTAGGGACGGGTGAGGAAGTCTGGACCCGTTTAGCTGGCGAAACCAGCAGCAATTAAAATGCTAGGTCATGGTTAAAATGCTAACTGCACCAAGTTGTTTTTTTGTCCCGAACCTTCCAGTCTTGTTTGGGTCACGTCTATTTGGCAAGCGCACACTACAAATTTCTAGTTTGAGTGCAGCTTTGGCAAATGCATGAATGAATGAATGATCGAGCACGCCACTACAGTACGTAATGGTGACTATTGTAGGTCTAGTGGTCCTCAGTTCTGCCCGTGTAGCCAAATTAAACAGCCTTTATCTACAGTCTCACTGTATTCGAGAAGCAAAGATTGGAAAATCGTCATAGCGTGCTGTGATTGGTCACACAGTTAAACCATATAAATGCATACATCTTGATTTAACGCATCAGAGTCAATAAAAACTGATATCTAACATTATCCACTTAACTAACTTCAGCCAGGCGCATCATTATCTCAGTTAACTATGTTCTATTAACTGAGAGACAAAAATCGTGATCATAACAGTGAATTTTTATGCAAATTCTCATGGCCAATAGCGCAACTGTAAACAGGTATATAAGTATATTTGCACAGTTCTGTCTATCTGTATACATCTACACAGCTCTTTCTTTTTATATTCTTATATCTTAATTATTTTTACTTCTATTGTCTGGGATTTTTGCATTTGTATGCTGCTGTAACACTTAAATTTCCCACATAGGGTCAATAAAAGTGTTATCTTCTCTGAGCAACGGGCCGTCCTTCATAACAATCGAATATGATAATATTCAATCTTTTCTTTATACTGAGCATCCATGAAGGAAACCAAGAAATGAAAATGAAATCACACAAGAGCCAGTCATCAAAATATCCATGTCTGCAGGAGCTGTGTCAAGTGAATGACATTAGCTAAGCTCAAACACAGGAGCGTGAGCGGGTGAAGAGGGCAGAATTAGCATAAGCAAAGCAGCAGAGTTATAGCTCTGTCCCAGTCACTAGGCCTAAATGCATCACGGCTGCACAACAAGCTCGAATTTACATTCAGCGAGCCACAATCCTCACACATTCCAGCCTCATAAATCCATGCAGCCAGCCAGTGCACAGTGACAAAACCACAGTCATCAGTCAAAGTGAGAAAGCCGCAAAGCGAGAGAGAGCGAATGAGAGACAGAGAGAACAGGGGGGGGGAAGGGTGAGAGAGATTAATATTAAACTGAGAGAGAGAGAGAGAGAGAGAGAGAGCGCCAAGTTGTGACTTCTGCTGGAAAATTGGAGCTGGCAGCGAGGCAGAAGCCAACAACCAGCTACACACATACACGGTTTATGAGTCAAGGATTAATTTCTGTTCTGAGGCTGACGATTCCTGACTGGCAACATTCCTGGGCAGAGGACTGGACAATAGAGGACACGTTCTGTCCACTGCAAGGTGACATGGTTTAAAAGATGCAGCAGCAGACATCACACACCTGAGAGGACACACGGACGCGTCAGCTGCTAAAAGACTGGTGTTTTATACAGCACACGTTTTCTCTCTAAGATGCACATGACCGCACTTTCATACATTAATATTATATCAATCATGATCACGATTTCGGCTTCCTCAAGTAACCCCTTGAAGTCCTAGGATGCGCTGGCGGCTCCAGACATACAGTCCTCACTCTCATAATTACATACCTTTCCTAGATACTGAATATATTCTGCACTCCTACACTCAAGGGTTCTTTGAATAGTTAAGGGTTCTTGGCTTACTAAAGGGGTTCTACTTGAAACCCTCTCTAATAAGGAAACACTTTGTAGGGTTCTCAGTGGGACAAATGGAAGAAAGCTTTAGGGTTCTAGATCAAACCGTTTTTTTGTCTTTTTTCCTAAGAGTGTAGTAGTTACTGAATAATATTTTTAAAGATGAATAACTGAATAATAAGCTGAGACTTTAAGGGGTTTGTTAAACATAATCGACTGCAATATACGGCTGGGCGATATGACGATATGATTATAGGTGCTGCAAAACAAATAATCACGTCATCATTTACTTTCTCAAAACATCACGGGTATCAGTACTTTAACACTGATCAACGTTGTTACTCTCAATACCAAGTAACAAGTTAACAAGGATTTTAAAGTTTGTTTGTACCCATCTTTTAATTCTCTCCAACTTTCCTTGCTAAATTATTTATTAATTTTTGAAGACATTAAACAATATCGCTGAAAGCCTAGTTTTTCAAAGGTTGTATGTAAACGTGGCACGTACCGTGTTAGAAAAGCCAACTATCGCGATACTAACGGCACTCTGACAACGTCTCATACGATATTTTTGTCATATCGCCCACTCCTACTGCAATATTGGCGAGCTGAGCTAGTTTGCTAAAGGGCTACATATAGATTTTTATTGACCGATATCTGATCATCAAGTCCTGCCTACTCTAAAGCCCTATAGATGACTAAATTTGGATGCAATACAATCTAACAAAAGTAAAATAAAGTAAACTCACAGTAATGATAATCTTATTCTTATTAACAAACAACAACTATGACAACACTATTATTATTATTATTATTATTAACAATAATAAATTAAATTACATTAAAATAAAATGCTGACTGAGTGTGAATTTTGAACACTGACACCAAAAGCACAAAAGGTTTCTCATCCCAAAGATACACCATTTATTGACCACGAGCCATTTTTAATTACACATTATTAAAGCTGTAATAGAAGTATTGAGGTAGGCCGCATTACGCACTTCTCCCAATGCTGCCTTGGAGAGGCTGAGTTTAATCAGAGGTGAAATTGTCATTTGAAAAGTTGCTCCAATTCTCTTAAACTGAGACAAACCGCTCCCTGGTGAGCTGCAAATGTCAGCCTTCCGAGTGACTACAGCCTTCAAACCCACTGCATCACCCAGCACAAACTCCCCAGAGACCAGGCACAGCGCCTATGCCTGCGCCTCTCTCTCTCTCTCTCTCCCGCTCTCTCTCTCTCCTCTTCTCCCCTCCCCCCTCCTCTCCCTCTCTCACACACCGTGTACACATGCTCTCCGAGAGCCTCAACCTTAGCCGAGCAAGCCGAGCAGCACACGCACCGTAATGATGAGCAAAGGCAGAGAGGTCACAGAGGTCACAAAGCGACTCCCGTTACCACGGTGACTGGTAGGAAGAAGGTGGGTTCTCCAGTGTCTTGTCATGTTTGTAAAGTTCAGTCATAAATCAGAGTGATGGAGGACAGACAGAAAGTGATGGACAGATGGAAAGAGACAGAAACAGGCCTGGCTCGAAGGAAGGAAGGGTTTTCGAAATACAGAGCATATTCTGCGTGGTGACATTGTGTAACAGGCGTATGCGATTCTGGTGGATTGTAGAGCAGGCGCTTGCACCACAGCTGCTCTACGGTTAAAGAAACAGCGTAGCATCTGACCGACACATGGAGGAAACGGAGACGTAGCAACGTGCTGAATGACTTGTTTCTATCCAGCAGGCTGAAAAAACAACAACATGAGTGATGCTACTGAGTGTTTAACAAGTGTTAAAAGATAAACAGTAACGTCGTTTATTTTGTAATGTCTTTTTCTTTAGGCAGTATAAGCGAATGATTGATTCGACTCCATGATTTTGTGCGCCATCAGTCTGGTTCCTGGAGGACACACCGAGCCATTAGCATTATCTATCATCCACCAGAGCGTTAACGTTACCTTTATCAACTGAAGTAGCGCGACTAAGAGCGACCTCATGTCCCACTTACAAAATGTGTTTTGGTATTTTTTCAAAATACAAAATGCTGCATTTTATTTTTGAAATATTTTCAGTCAGTCGCGGTATCTTGTAGTTCATTTTGATACATTTACATCTGTATTGTTTTGTATTATATCTCAAAAAAACATGTTGATGTATGTCCCCCCCAATCCATCCCTTGCTAAGAGGGGGGGGGGGGGGGAGTTAAGTAAGATGAAACGGTGTCAGAGAAAGAAGAGAAAAAAAGAACCATGGAGTATAGAAATATTCCTGCAGATAATTGCGAGTGACATTTCAGTAGCAGTCATCATTATGCAACACTTGGCCAAGAATGAAAAAAACTTCACCAAGAAATGTCAAATTTAAAAGAGGAGAGGGAAGTTCTGCAGAGAAATGTTACAACGCTGGAAAAGAATTCATATTCAGCCCTTTTTTTTCAGGCCCTTTAACAAACACATTCTGTTTATTTACTGAATCTTAAACAGTAGAAAAATGTTTTTTGGTACCACTTAAGAACTGTATTTGTAGCGCTAATGTAACCTACATAAGACTTTCATGACAAGTGACATAAACCTATATAAACATTTATGAAGGCTTTTTCCAACAGGCGCCAGTTAGATTGCATTTATCAATTTTGAGGTCAATTTGACTTAGTAGTGTAAAAATGGTAACACTTTACTTGAACCTTGCGTCATGACACAGACATAACCATGCCATAAACGTGTCATATGCTGTCATGACGTGTCACATCGGAAAAATCACTAACGGTGATTGAGTAATGTGGCTGTCAGTGTTAAGTCAGGTTTTAAAAAAAAAGGGGGTTATTTATCTAGAGTAACTTTTCTATTTGTTGTAGAATATTAAGAATATATATAAAAATATATATATATTTAAAAAAAAACCTATAGAAACTAATAAGGAACTAACATTTAAGCACAGCGCAGTTTCTTTATAATTTAAAGGCTGCTAACTGGGTGGCGTAACTAATCGCTTTAATCGCAGTTACCTTGATTAGCTATCTTTAGACATAAACTGTCATAAAAAAAATTGAGACATTTGGCATGACATGTTCATAACGCATTCTTTCAGTTGTCATGGAAAAGCTGTCATGACAACTGTGATGCAATATGAGCTAACCAGAGAAACTAGAGAAAATATACAGTCTGTTATTACAGTGTCTTGGCAAGCTATGTCATATTACCGCCATTGTGAGACTGACATAGCAGAAGTACACAGAGCTACAAAGTCAGGTGTCATGATGTTCTAATGCAAGTCACCTGGAAATAACGTAATGTTATGTCAACAAAACTCTGTCACTTGGATGAGGTGCTATGTCAACATTGACATCAACAACAGCTGACACCTGTTGGAATAAAACTTTATAAACGTTTATGTAGGTTTGTGTCAATTTCCATGAAGGGCTTATGTAGGTGCTATGTAGTCCTTAGTTAAAAAAACTTTTTTTTTTTTTTTTTTTTATAAAAGTCTTCCCTCCTTTACCGAGCCTCATCATTCAATGTTATTTCCCCACAATCAACACGACACATTAAGGCCTGATTCATATATCTGCATATTCGAATCTGTGAGCATGTGCGGGCATCGTGCGCATAACATTAACGTGTGCGCTAGGAGGCAGCGTCACATGTAACAAACCACAATGTACAGAAAAAGAAAAATGAAAAAGAAAGCCTTATGAATTAAATGAAATGAAATAAAAAAAATAATTACCCAGAAATCTCTCACACATTGCCTTATATTTCCTTAACAAAAAAAATTGCACGCACTAAAATGTTTTTTACTTGCAAAATAAAGAGCAAAGATTGCGGGACGACGAGAGCACAAAGTTGACATGACCGCTACTAAATACTTAGCATTTCTTCATCCTAGTTGTTTTTTTTGTTTGTTTGTTTTTTAAGTCTTCCTTTAGAAAGAAGAGAGCATGGTTGGCCCTATTGTTTTCCATCGGCTCATCTTTCTAAGGCTCCCAAAATTTGTGTTAATGTTAACCAAGATGAACTCGACACGAAAAGAAATGAAGCGCTGCCAGAAGCAAATTTCTTTTTTGAAATACCCCGTCCTTCCTTGTTCAAGTTATTTGGCTTTTTTGCCAGCCAAATATTACTTGCGTTCACTTTGAGCATTCCGGTCATCAGTCTATTTCTTGAGTTTATTAAAGGAAAAGAAAAACTCTCTTAATGGTGTTTAAAGGACTTATTTGTTTATATTAGGTGGCATTTGACCAACTGGGGTCATTAGATTAAATATTGCAAAGCGGGTAGAAACAGAAATAACTGCTGGAATAGTCAAGCATGTCTGGGCTGGGTGGAGAGGAGGAGGAGGAGGAGGAAGAAGAAAGAAAAAAAAAAAAAAAAGAAGAGAGAAAAAAAAAAAAGGAAAAAACCACGTACACGGTTCAGGTCCCGAACCCAAACGCTATTGAATACACTTCCCTGCTCAAGCAATCAGCATTCGCCTGGCGCACAGCACTGCAGATCCGCACGACGCATTGTTAAGATTGTGTGCGCGGCGCCTCCTCGGCGTGCCTCTGTGAGCTACGCTTACCCATAATTATTTTCTGTGTCGCGACACAAATACATTTACATGCAACTACGCAGAAGTATTAAATCAGCCTCAGTATTAAAAAAGCGTATTGGAGAAATTTGTAATCTACTCATCTACCAGCACCACACTACAGCTGCACCGTCTAATATTATTATCGTCGTCCTGTCATAATCGAAGATGGTGCACCTTGTGTTTGAGGAGGTTGTGTATGGAACAGCAGGCCTGGTGTGTTTCCCACCACCTGGCTGGCCTAATTGATTGTTTTACATACGCCGCCCTCCACCAGCCAAGCGGCACCTACTACACAACCCCATTGCCCACTCTAACGCTGCCGGCAGATGGGGAGGCATGTTTGCCAGGACACAAACAAGGACAGTTTCATCAGCTTGACTTATAAGCACTGTACTATAAAACACACACTCTGATCTACATGCTCATACATGTACCATCTACACCAACATGCAGCAATCCAGGTATGCATGCTCATATCTGTTTACTGCATCCTATAGCCAAACACTGTCGCCAAACACATAAAGACGGGCGCGCACACACACACACACACACACACACACACACGACAGATGGCTCATCTGAACACGATTACCACTGCACGCAGTAAGTAAACTAACGGACTAGAAATAAAGACTAAAATCTAATAAAAGGTGCAAATGAAAGGTGTGGTCAGGTGTTTTGGAAGAAGTTAGCTGAGGCTAGCTGTTTTGAAAATCCAAACAAACGCAGCCCCTCCCCTTCAGAGTTTCCCTCAAAAGCTTTCACGCCTTCAAAATGCATGCACATGAGCTGCCTAGGCTACAACGCCTGAATGCTAGTGCAAGAAGTGGAGTTTTCTAAAACACCTGGCAACATGATTGACATCTCATTGTTCTGAGTATAATTATTTATTTATTTATTTTCTCCAGTTACAGAACCTGGGGTACGACAAAGACCAGAGTTTTATCTGAGTGGATATTTTCAGGGTGTTTACTTTTAATGCGACTTTAAATGTAAACCAAATATTCTCAAATACACCAAATATTTAAAAAAACACACTTCACAATCCCTTGCAAATAAGGAACCCGAGTTTTGGAGTCGTTGGCGGACACAGGTTTTTACGAGCGATAGTATTTGCTGTTCTTCCCATACGAACATGTCTCGAGGTATGCTTGCTTCACGCCGAGTTCATCTTGTTGGACTTTAACCCTGCAAGTGTGCGAAGCTTGGAGCCGATAGAAAAGTATGGAAAAGTGTGGACTCTTCTTTCTGGGGAACAAAAAAAATGTAATGGAGAGCCTGATAACCATTGCTCCTCAGTCAATATAACTTGCCGCTTGTTGTTTGCAGCTAACGTTAGCTGTTCAATGAGCCACGACATTTTTGTCCAAAGGTCACATCACACCAGGAACGCAGAAAATCCCCTGATGTTTGCTTCAGCACAGCAAACGGAATTACAGAGGCAAAATTCTGGCGTAGCCGCTGCTTGAGACCATAACTGTTACGCAGGTTAATCGGGACCTGGAACTGACGGGCACATTTCAAGCCATTTTCTGTACTTTGTATATTTACGGCCATCTGCCTGCATTTCTAATACTTGTGTCAATTTTGGCACCTGGATTTTTCAACTCAACAGCCGTGTGGCCTTTAAAAACACGGTAAGCTCATTAAAAAACAAATCGCTCCACGGAATAGAGTGACCTAAAATAATAGTTTGAGGAACACAAACACACCTGCACCTTTATAATACGGCCTTTATAAGGCTCTTCACTGATTACGCTTACGAGTTAAACACTTTGGTTTGAATTTGGGTCACTGGTCTAAAGAAAATTAAAAAACCAATCTGTATTCAGATGTAGAGATGAAAAAACTCATGCTTTTCATTAATATGTACATGTAAATTTCCAGCAATTTGCATTTTAATAGGATGTAGACATCCATTAAAAGCAAATAAACTGTGATCATCAGGTTCCACACTGCCAGGTTTCTTCTCTCCAGAATATACACGTTGAAGTTATGGGGAATCCCTGTAGTACAGATTTTCACAAAGAGAAGCCAACAAGAGTGTCCAAGACCACACACTAACCACAGGCAAAATGTGCTAAACATGGTGAAGGGAACAGTGTGTGTGTGTGTGTGTGTGTGAGAGAAAGGAAATCTGTAGCTGTGTATTACTCATCTCTTTGCTGTTGTTAAACACGTGTGGGCTGTGCCATGCTCTGCGCTGAGTGTTGAATGGGAGGTGTGTTTTGACTGGCACTTACACTCCTGAGAAGAGCGATGTTTGAAAGTGAAGCGAAGATGACTCCTGTTTACATCCTCGATGGGGATGGCCACCTGGGGAGGGATGAGAAAAAAAAAGAAGAAAAAAAACCTTAAAAGGATGCTGTGAGGCTGTGATCATTCCTACAGGCGCGTGTACACACAAACAGGCAAAGCAATGAAGGAAAAGGTCTCGAAATGTACTACACTCTAAAGAAAGAAAATGAAAAGTGGATTAATATATGCAACAAAACAAAATTATTATAAAAATTTTAAAAAGTTCAGTTACAGTTCTAGTAAAAGAGCAGGAGTTTAAAAAAAACACGTTACAGAGTACTATTAAAACCCTCCCACAATGCTCACTACCTCAGCTCTTCCCCTAGATTTACTTTTCGACACATCCACCCTCTAACAGTATTTAAACACGTTCTCCGTTTGCTTTGGTCCATATTTTTGCCTCAATTGCAATTCACAAGCTCGATATCTACATGCACCAAAAACAGAGTGTAGATGCTAAAACAAACTCTACGAAAGCTCTTTTTATACTGCTGGTCTCCCGAGTTAAATAAAACAAACGACTCGTACACTGGATGCATAAATATGCAGAACCCATCCGAGGCCCGCTCAGACCACTGCGCTGAATCGAAGTGAGTAATTACACACGGTATCACAGCCCCGCACGTACAGAGACATTCCAATTTCAAACAAATGAAACAACCAATGCCTCTATATAATGATCTCTGAAGGATTCTTATGAGGAATTTGTCATAGGATTATGAAGAAAAAAACAGATGAAAAGATGAGAACCCAGTAGCAGAGGAAAAAAAGAAAACAAAAAGCTCAACAGAAACAAGTGCCACAGCTGCTGCTGATTCACTGCTCCTTAAATAGGGTTTCATTTATTTTCTCGACTCTGCACTTCCTGACAAAATAAACAATCTGTATTTTTGCATACTCGATGTGCATCCATTTTCCCAAGGAAGATTAAACAGTTTGAGCCTGTTTGTACTCCCCCCCCCGTGTTTAAATCTGTGTAGCAGAACTGCAACAGGAGAAACTTGCAGCTTTCTCACCTTGATGGTCTCGAACCAGCGCGGCTGTTTGACCTGATAGTAAATGACCGACTTGTACTCCGTGATGCCCTCATCTCCGGCACCAGGGAAGATCACGTTCTGCAGAGGAGACATCAAATTAACTGAAAGTCAGAATTCAGACATTACAAGTTTTTAAAATATATAACTTTTTTTTTTTTTTTTTTTACACAGCCTCAGACCAAACTAAAATAAACCCTAAACTGGTAATATTCAAACTTTCTTGGCAGAGCCAATAATACATTAGGGATTACCATACACACCATACATGCCCCCAACTAAATATAAATACAAAATATAAGCACATAAAATATAATAAAATATAAGCATATAAAATGCAATAGACATACAAGCACATAAAATACAATAAAATATAAGCACATAAAATACAATAAAATATAAGCACATAAAATACAATAGACATACAAGCACATAAAATACAATAAAATATAATAACATAAAATACAATACATATATGTGGGCACAAAAAATTAAATTAAAATAAATAAATAAGCAAGCAAACAAACAAACCACAGATGGCCCAATCCTCTCCAAATCCATATTCTAAGTGTATTTTAAATAACGGTCATATTTATTTTTCGTTTTGGTCCTTTTTGTTTTGTCCATCACCTGATATCAGGATTTCTCAATGAATGTAACAAAACTGGCACACCCCACAATTTGAATAGTACTGCGCTAAACTAATATCAGCCGTCTGAAGAGGGGGGGGAATATATCAAATTAAATTATTTCTTTAATTTAGATAGTATTCATGTTCAGTTGAGTAGATATTTGTAAGCTGGCCCCGAAACCCATCCATCCAGTCGCCCAACCATCCAACCGTCCTCACCCCTACATTAAACATGACATTTTAAAATAAGTCATATCCATTCTGATCGAAAACCTATAAAAAAAATGTCCTCGTTTAACTTTTTTTTTTTTTCTTTTTTTTTTTTACGCAGCAGCGCAATGCATAAAATCATGCAGATACGGGCCAGCAGCTTCAGGTAATGTTCACATCAACCATCAGAATGATGAAATGAAAAATTGATTGTGAAGTTACTTCAGGACTGTCTAAACAATCAGAGGAGGAAAGGGCAGTCTATTAAAATACTAATGAACCCTCTTAAAACCTGTTTAATCCTCCAAACAGAGTAGGCACAAACGCACACACTCTCACTCTCTCTCTCTCTCACACACACACTCTAACTCTCCCACCAACCTTCTCAGTTAGCCCTCTCAATCATCACTTAGTGCTTCTAATGATTTAAGACAGGCACCAATTACGAGCTCTAACTGACCAGCCGTCCAACAGAGCTGCGGGGTTCAGAAACACACAGACAGGAATGAAGAGACAGACAAAAAGAGATAAGTCAGAGGACAATGATAGAGGGATTGATAGAGGCAGTCTTTCCTTGTTTGGATATTATTCAAATTTTCATAATACCTATTAATCCAGAGACAAAAAAAATAAATCCACATTTGAATGTTTAAGATCTACTTTATTGGAGCTTTTTTTCATGGACAGTACTATGCCCCTCCGAGATAAATGCTATAATTTTTGTTTTGTTTTGGGGTTTGTTTTTTTCCGCTGCTAATAGACATTTTTCCCTGCTGCTGGGACACGTTCCAATATTGTTGTCAATATTGTTTACAGACAGTTTACAGACTACCCCATTCAATATTGTTCTGTTGTCCTGTCTGGTTAGAGTGCATTGTCCTGTGTATTTATTGTTCTGTGTATTTACTGTCCTGTGTATTTACTGCCCCTGCGTATTTATTGTCCTGTGTATTTACTGTCTTGTGTATTTACTGTCCTTGTCTTGTGTATTTACTGTCCTGTGTATTTATTGTTCTGTGTATTTACAGCCCCTGTGTATTTATTGTTCTGTGTATTTATTGTATCGTGTTGCACCATGGTCCTGCAGAAACCACATTTCATTTCAATGTATACTTGAACTACTTTTAGTCACCTAACGCAAGTCTATCAAAGCGCACGTTTCTAAAACTTTCTGGCGAAATGATCCTCATGTCTTGATGTTGGAAAAGGGCTCTGAAGGTCATCGGTGCCATACTTTATTTTTGAATACTGTTAATGCATCAATTTTCTGATTAACGTATAAAAATGAGCAGTATGTGTCATAAAAGTTCGATTAAATGCAAGTAGTTCATTTCCAATATGCATGCTTTTTCAGTGGCTGAATCTCAAATGGTGTTCCATTGGTCTTATAGTGCACTACTTAGGCACCAAGTACTTTTTTTTTTTATGTGGATACCAGGTGGCAAATAATTTTAAAATCAAGCTAGATATTAGCGACCAAAATTTATAAAAAATTACTGAGAGTAAATAAATAGATACGAATCTGAAAAGGTTTCAGATACGATTATATGATATAGGCTCCTTGCGATTTATTTCTTTGCTTTTCTTTTCCGTCCGTGGCAGTATAACATTATATGCTCGTTAATATTCAAATGCTAAATCTTTAAAGCAATTACATTTTAATTTTACATGCAAATTCAATTTTTTAAATCATTTGACATGCCCAATGAACAGATAGATAGACACAGCAGGAGACACAGAGAGAGAGACAGAGAGAGAGAGAGAGAGAGAGAGAGAGAGAGAGAGAAAGAAAGGTGAGAGAGTGTAAGTTGGACAGCAGGGAGGCAGATGGTTTAGCGGAGCCTCCTGCTCAACAGCTTTAAAGGGCAGGTGGGCAAACAGCAGACAGATAAGACAAAGTGTGCATGCAGTGTGTGTGTGTGTGTGTGTGTGTGTGTGTGTGTATGTGTAAAAAAGCGTGAGAAGCCTCAATATATACCTCCAGTCTCTTGCCGTCCTCGTCGTACACGGACATGGTGACTTCCACGTTCTTGGGCGTGGTTTTACTCCCCTTATCGAAGTCTCCCTGGGTCAGCGTCACGTAAATATCGTTACGAACGTCACCTGGAAACAGAACAAAACCTTACTTCTCCAAAATACAGCCACTAGAACATAGTCAGCAGTTGTAGCTAAAGGGAACTGGGTTGGCTGGTATTGATAAATCACTAGTGGACATAAAATACTGGTAATCACTGCAGTTAGAAATGTTCACTCTTTACCAAGATAATTAGTTGTCATTTAAATTGTTCTGAAGCCAACCAAAGCCCCTTTTCCTTGGAACTGTTACCACCTACAGCACACCACTTTATAACCCTTTAGAATAGAATAGAATAGAAAAGAATAGAGTGCTATTTATTGTCACATATACAAGTACAGTACAGTGAAATTGATTCTTCACATATCTCAGCATGTTGGTAAGCTGGGGTCAGAGGTCA
>JAOUQW010000049.1:4936615-4953161 GCA_028565825.1 Olivaichthys viedmensis | reverse complement strand
GTCTGCAGTATCCAGGTGAGATTATCCATTTAAGTAGGAAGTCCTAGGCATAAACTGTTTTTGGGAAGTGCAAGTCTTTAGGATATCCATATGAATAGAGAATAAACAATTACTCCTTCATAGTGAGGACTTATATCAGTGGGCAGTTATTATAATGTCATTGTGGCATGAATGCTGCACGGGTTTGACTGAAATGCAATAAACATAATTTGGAGAAACTCGTTGATGTGCTTCGTAGGGTTGATACCATATTTTTGACCCCAATACTGATACCAAATATAGTATCACATTTCCTGATACCAAAACAATACTATGGGAAAGATATATACAAATACTTGTCATTGTCTGACATGCATCATTGTAAATGTCCCACTGTGTTTAAAACAAATCCACAATGGACTATAAAATGTTATATCTCTGTTTTTGTATATGTTGATTGTTTCTAGGTGCATTAGCTCACATGCAT
Organism: Olivaichthys viedmensis; assembly: GCA_028565825.1. Lineage (NCBI taxonomy): Eukaryota > Metazoa > Chordata > Actinopteri > Siluriformes > Diplomystidae > Olivaichthys > Olivaichthys viedmensis. The sequence goes on along the minus strand of JAOUQW010000049.1, from coordinate 4,952,695 downwards.
AGTAAATAAAACTCTTCACCTGTGTGTTTTTAATTTACTAAATTCGTTGGCAGTTACATTTTCATGACTGCGTTGCTTTAAGCGGCATCAATTCAAAATTTCAGTTTGTGGCGTAAGACTTTATTTTTAACACCAAATTTTTAGTTTTGAACATCAACGTGTTGTCAAGCTCATTTAAAAAGGAGGCTACTTAAAAATGAGACAGTAGAGACAGTTCACTAGGATTTTAACTAAACAGCCTATTTGCTTTACAAGGGGCACATATGAATTCCTGGTGTGGTTCTGCCCATTCGAGTCAGCTTGTCTATAGGCATAATACAGCATCAACATCGTGTTAGCCACATTGTAGTATTTAAAAAGTATTGTGCTTTCGATACATTGCGCCGGGCTCAGCGTCTAGTTCTGTCATGTTGGACAGTGGAATGCAAGACAGCGTTTTGTACAAGGGTTTGCTTGTATTTTAAGATGGCGTGCATTCAATTCTAACACTGATTTAGCATTTCATTCTCTAAATACAAATCCACACATGTTGTTTTTTAGTAAAGAGATCACGAGACGTGACAACAATGTAATGAAGGTTTTACTCTTCATTTGGGCACATTTTCCATATTTAAAAGTAATGCCATGTGTGTATTGAATTTCTCATTTTTCCACTGCAATGATTGTATTTTAATGTGGCAGAAATTCCTCTGCATTGGAAGTGAGTGATAAGAATGCCTTATAGAGAGTTGAAAGGTGCACTGTGCGTTTATGAGCTTTGTTGTGTCCTCCACAGTTGTGATCGAGACAGACTTTCTGAAGTATAATGGTACGATAGAAAATAACACCACCGGAGGAGCTGAAGCGGGTATTGGCCCTGGAAACATAAGCATCGAAGGAAAAACTTCATTCAAACTGGCGTACTCATTTGGAAATCTCAAGAAACAAGAAGTGGACATTCAGAAACTGCTACGTGACTCTAAAAATAGGTAAGTGATGGAGGAGGGGTAATGTTGGGTATGAAAAAACACGTATTGTTAAGGCGTTTGCACATTCACCCATAATCCCACAGAAGGACAATGGCGAACACTGACATGTGGAAGTGGAAGTGAGACTGCATTTGCTTGCAAAATTTGTACGTTATTTTTGTTGCAAGTCAAAAGTATGAAAGCGTGGAATCTTTGAGATTGTGCAAAAAAAATGCCCTGGTTGTACAACTTTGGCAGAAAACAATTATCTTTGTATCCAAGCCTTTTCTTGTAAAATCAGTTTAATTTCACCCTAAAATAAGAATATTTATAAGGTGGACCACAGACCTCAGTTTATCAGATTATAAACAAAGACCTTTACCCTGACAAATCCAATTATGCAAGTCGTGCAAATGTTTATATACATTATGTAAGGAATAAAACACTTCGGGAAGTGCAGTTATAGGTAAATAATCAGCGACCGAGTGGTGCGATGCCGTCACCACCCCGGAGTTAATTATTTTCCAGTAACTGCAGTGTTTTATTCCGCTTATACCACAGCAATTTGTCAACGATGACACATTTTTTTATTTATTAAAGAAAGACACGTCGTACTTTTTATCCGTTTATAGTCACATTTAATGTTGTGGAACGTCCGCGAAACAAGTTAATTCCTGTTATCACTTGCATTATACCTACAGCTATAAACAGTCGTTACCTCACCAGCCTCTCTCTTTTTTTCTCTCTTTAAGTAAATAAGACAAAAAAAAATGCAACTTGTCATGTTACTGATAGACCACAAAGCACAAACTCCTCTGGAAACTTAAAGGAACATCTTGAGCTCTGACTGTTACAAAGCTCTGACACCAGAGTCACCTTCCGTAAATGCTAAATATACGTTCTCCTTACAGAAAGCTTCACCACAGCAATGATTATACGTGTTTCTTTGTTAAATCAAACGTTTGTTAACACTTTTTAAAAATCCGTTTATTGTTAAAGTTTATTGTTAAATGATCGATATGTTAAGTCCCTGTAAACTACTTGTTACTATAGAAACCAAACATATTAGAATGTGCGGATTAAAATAAACCGGAGCCGTGTGGTTATAGAAAAATAATCAACACCTTCTGACCAATCAGAATCGAGGATTCAACAGCTCTGTGGTATAAATACTGCGTTAATACTGCCATTTTTTTTCACAGCTGAGTGAATTTCAATATATCACCTGAGGCTGAGGAGTGACAGTTGTGGGAAGTGCACTGATACAGTATTTAAATGCAGTATTAACTGCTTAACCATGACTTCCTTATTACTCTTAAAAGGAGTTACTGCTCTAGCGGTTACACACCCAACGTTAAAATGGGTGATTGCACCGTCCCCTTAACACCCAAGTATCACATTGTGCCGCAGCTTGCTGTATTTTTGCTGCCAGCATTGTCAGACGATAATGACGTCAGTTGAAGTGAATCCAGTATTCCTTGTCAATATCGTCTTTCATTGGTATGTGGTGGCATCAGCTTGCGACACCTCTTCACAACGTCATACGCAACGCTGGGGCTGTTTCTTAATTTCACGCCTGATTATTTTGCACCTCCAAAATCACTTGCTTTAGCAGTTAGGCAGCTTATGGTGGATTTAAAATCTCGCATTTTGCATAGTCCACATGGCGAAGGTTGCTTATCATATCATGACCTGAGTGGGCGGTTAGGGCTACTGCCAGCCCTGGTAGCATAAAGGGGCTGGTTTTAAATCGGTCAGTAACATTTGACTGGCCGACATTGTCGTTTTGTCACATTTTGCAATGTTTAATTTAATTTTTTTTAAATTGCTACTGTTTTACACAGTGTAATAATCCCCTTCAACCCAAATGTCACATTGCTTTGATGTTTTAGTAGACTAGTGCAGTTAGTACAGTAAGTAACGTGTTCAGTATGAAAAGGGGCAGCGGATGGCCTAAAATAAATGTTTCTGCACCAATGTGGGCTTATCCTGTAGCTGGATTATATATTTGTAGTAAAATAGTTGCTTTAATATTGTTACAAGATATTTGGTAAGTTAAACTTGCATTAGATTCTCTTTTTTTCTTCAGTTTAAAACCAAATGTGCGAGTTCTTGATAAGGTTGTGTTGTGTCTCCTGTGTAGACTTTTGGATTTGCAGCACTCCCTGTTGCAGCAGACACTGCAGAGGCGGGGTGAGGTGTTTGCGCTGGTAAAGGAGCGTATCGTAACCACGCAGGCCTGTACAGTTACTGAGGAGGTGCAAGAGGGAGGCGGCTGCTCAGCCTTTCTGGGGTTCACTGTCCCCAAGAAGATTCAGGTCAGACCTACTGGATTACACAACATTACACTGGTTGAAAAAAACACATTAACCCGTGCTAGTTAAGCATGAGACAGTTTCAGCTTTACGTTCTCTCTCAGAACACCTGTTTCATGGCAGGCTTAGCCTTGGCTCCCATACTCTCCTCTTGGCTATTAAAAAAATCTGTGAAATATTCTTGCTTCACATTATATCATCAACAAATTAGCTTAAAGAATTCCTTAAACTGAAGTGGTTATTATTTTTGCTTATTTGATGTTCCTGAGCACTTTTCCCTTTAATCAGAGCCTAGATTTTAGCTAGCAAGTTCGGTGATTGGTTCATTTTGTAGGTTATGTGCTGTTTATGATCCTGCAGAATGAGCACAGTTACACCACGGCTTCAGTGAGACACGTGCAGAGAGGGCAACTGTAGCTTTAAGATCACAGACCCGAAGCACTTTGCGAGAAACTATAGTGGAAACGTTTTTGACAAGAAAAACACTGCAATTACGCATACATTTTGTGTCATGTGGTTTTATTTATTACGTGCCTCTGCTACAATAAACCAATAAAACACACCAGCGGGAGAAGCAGGACGCCGGTGTTGTGCCGAAATCTTCCTGCTCCTCCGCTCCCCCTAACAGCTGCTCTCTCTAATAACTCCTGTTTGTAACAGGGGAAAAGCGTACCTCTTAATATTAAAAACATACTGTATATGGGCTGGGAAATCTCGCCATAATGTATTATTCTTAACATTTACCTTCTATAGGCTGAACCATTTCAGATTAAACCATTATGGGAAGTGCGTGAGGCGTAATACACACATTCCTCATTAAACAATGTCCGAGCAAAATACATAAACTTCAATCATAAACTCATAAGCTCATACACGGCTGTAATATGTCAACAATTTAGTTATGCCGTAGAAAAAGGAAGATGCGAGCGATGCGGCTAGATTAAGGAAGATGATGAGACGTCTTTATTTGATGGGAAACTACCGCACATTAGAAGAGCCGTTTCTTATCATTTCATGTGACGAGTCGCCGTCGTCTTATCCATGTTCTTCATTGTGGAAACGATAAGAAGCTTGATCTTAATCAGTGCACTGTAGATCGGGTCTAATCTGTAGATCAGGTACATTCTGTCCGTTCTATTTTGTCACATGCATCAGGTGACGAGGGAAAAGTCGGGGAAGTTTGCGATAAATGAAAGTGTTGATGGAAACGTATCGAACGCAATTTTTTTTTACAGACAAAGCAAAACTTAAGCGCCAGCAGGTTTTAGCAGGAAGTGACGTCATTACGTAAGGCATTTTTTAATCGCAAAACGTCTATTTAATGGAAACGAGCTGCCGGCAGAAAAGTTTGCAAATATTTAACGAATTTTCATTTTAATCGCTTAAATTATGCGCATAATTCTTTTTTTATGACAGACTTGTGTTCACGTACACACTCCATTTCCAGCTCATATTTAACGTCACTCATCACCAGGCATTAAAATACTCCATAATTAACAAGCGGGATTAACGATCACGACTCAGTGAGCAGAAAAGTATCTTTACACATGAGCGCAGAGATTCATGTGAGATGACACCAGCAGACAGCTAAGTTTGCGTGTCATAACAAATCCGGCTGGTGTTGAACCTGCCGCTCCCCAGCTGGCAGACACACAGTGGCGTGACGAGAGGCCGCGACTCGCTAAAGAGACCCTCGGACTCGCCTAAGCCTGGTTTAAATTAGTGATGAGTAGTCATATAAGCAAGTACTCGTTATATAACCACCTAATCGAATCGTAAAATACTACTCAAACTTTCCCATATTGATTTACTGTGGCATGACATAAAATAAAATAAAATAAAATAAATGCTTATAGCTTATTTTATATTAAAATGTGGATCAGTGGCATGGCGCCGTCGCTTGTCCACCTCATACGTCTGCCTACTCAGCTGGACACATAGCGAGTTTATTAGACTGCAGTAATGGCGACTCAAATCTCAGTAAAAATGGAGAACGACCCCATTCAGACCGGGATTAGTTAGGTTTTTTTTAAAGCGTCATCTGTAATAAATTATTTACACCTCCCCTCTGTGATAAAACTCTTGCATCCGAACGGCTATAAATTAACCCGGCACAAGCGAGATTCCAGCAGCTCTCTTTTCCTACGATCCTGGATGTTCTTTATTTCGGCTGAAGCTGGCTTTATAATGGTCAATTTAATCAGCTTGCAAGATCATGCTCTTTCTTTGGATCACCTTCATTTTCTTTTTCCATCTAATAGGCTCCCAGCGAAGACAGTACAGACAAAGCGATACGACCCATAGCAACGAGAGACTTCCACAGCATTCATCATTTTATGAATGGCAGAAATATTTTCTCTTGAATACGGCAAATGGCACTGCTCAAAACACACAAGAGATGACATCCACCTGTAAAATCAGAGCTGCCCGTCTAGACAGGATTAAAATCATCACGCCACTGTTGAGTTTGTCGGAAAACAGTGGGTAATACTGGCTGGGATTATTTTAGGGCAGGAAGAAGAAGAGAAAAAAAACATTGCAGAGTCGTATGGAAATAAAATCACAAAGTAGCACCTGTAAAACATGGAATTACCCCAGCTCCCTATGTAAAACTACCGCCTGAATAGGGCTAATGTTGAGTACAAACCATCACTTCACAGGGAGGCAATACTTATGCATGCCAGCAAAGTCCATACTAGTTTTCACAGCAAGGGTCACTCTTTTTTGTGGCTGAATCTCACACGGTGTTCTTTTGGGTGTATTGTTCACTACGTAGGTTCTACAACAGCTACATGTTATACCCCATGTAGTGAGCACATGTAGTGAATGGAAAGCATTTGGGATTTGGCACAAGTGGCTAAAATAAATAAATTAATTAAATTAAATACATACAAAACGTTTTTTTATTTTAACGTGTATCCCGACAGTGACAAGAAAACTATCAGCGTGGGTAAATAAATCGGAAAACATTCAAATGTATGATGAAATTGTTATATTGCCCCCTCTTGGCTTACAAAAGCGGCAATTTTCACCTTCCGTGGTTTATATGATAGGAACGCACGGTGCAGCGCTACTGATAATGTTCACTCTGTCTCTGACAGTAAAGAAACTATAGGCTCGTTAATATTCAAATGTATTCAAATACTAAATCCATTCAATCAGCTGCTTAGTTTTGGCCAAAGGTTATGTTTTTGTTACGAAACTGCTGCTGTTAAGGAAAGAAAAAGTTATTTCACGCACACATCAGTTACTCTTTATGTACGTGTTTGCTTACTCGACTACAAAATTACTTATAAGCCCATCTCCAGTTTAAATTAGGAGAGCAGAGAATGAACAACAGGGAGGACAACAATAGCAAGAAGGAAGAGACGTTCATTAGTAAAAACTAAAAAATGACAGACTGTCTTATTGTCTTGCTGCATTTGAATTTCAGGTCACGACTACAAAGGTACTTCACAGTTGACTTCTGCAAAAGGAATCCATTACGAGTTGCATAAAAAGTGATCCAGATCGTGAGGCGTACGTGAAAGATTGTGTGGAAGCTGGAGAGGGACTGTGTGGGCTGCGGGTGCTTCTTACCTTGGCCCTTATGATTGACCTCTTTGGCGCTGATGACTTTGTTGATGACGCTCTGGAGAAAGTCGTTCTCTCCCGCCACCCTGGGTGAAAAACGGGAGATGTTCAGCTGCCTGTGGCGGATGGCGTCATCCAGCGCAAGCCTGGAGTTCACACACGATGACGGGCAACACACCACAGGGAGGGAGAGAGACAGGGAGGGGGGAGAGGGAGCCAGCAATAAAGAAAGACAAAGAGCAAACCAAAAAATTATAATAAAAAAATTAAAAAATAAGGAGCGCAAGAAGAGTGAAAGTGTGAAGATGAAGCAGAATGTGAAGGAGGAGAGGATGATAAAGGGAAGGGGAGGAAGGGGAGAGAAAAGAGGGAAAAGACCAAACAGTGATGCAAATACCATGACAGGAGACAAAAGCCATTTTGTTAGCACACAGTGATCCAGGGTGGGTGATAAAGAGACACACAGAGAGAGAGAGAGTGCATGTTAAGAGATGCTCCCAACTCCACTCTGAGCCCTGACAAGGCACAAGCCTAGAGAGACGTGTCCTAATGCTGGACAAGAAGCTGCCCTGAGGGTGTGTGTGACAGCGGTTGAAACTAATGTCCCCAGCACCACAAGGACCAACCCTCACATCTTAAACAGGGAACACAGAGAGAGACAGCGAAAGAGAGCCCTAGGTTGTGTGAATACTGAGGTGAAAAAAAAAATGAAAAAAAAAAAGAATACGTAGTGTGATCTAAAGAGACAAAGAAAGAAAAAAATGCGGAAGAGTGGAGAAGCTGGAGAAGCGTCAGTGTCAAATGTGTGCATGTGTGAAGGGGTGTACGTCTGTGTGACTAAAGTGTTTAAAACACAAGAGGCAAAAAAGACAAACACTGACACAAGCATGCGCACACAAGAACGTGCACACAAGCGCACACACACTTCTACCTCTGACGCATAACTTGCATAAAAATTCCAAAAAGGCAACAACAACAAAAAAAGACGACATTTCAAACCCAGTTATGTTTTTGCTGCACCAGAACCGAAACTAAGAAACACATTTTCTAACTCAGCTACTTGTCATAAGGGTTCTAAAATAGGGCTGTCATGCTAACCGTAATACCGCAAAACCATCAGTTACAAGAAGTTATCCTGTAAATATTCCATAACTCTCACTCTCGCCTGCAGTTGCTGCAGTTTCACCTCAGTTTGGTGGAGTCAGGATTAAGATAAGCTACAATAGAATGAAGTCGATCGTATTTGTAGCGGCCAAAAAATAGTGATAACGCGGGGGGCGGAGGATCCACGAGTCCCCACTCTGTTCCAAGCAGGATACAGTTGTGTCACCCCACCTAATGTGTGTACAGTTAGACATTACATTGCTGCAATGTATCCCTCACGTAGGCTGAATTGACAAACAAGAACACACACATGTGCATGCAGAGTCGAGTGTAAAACTTGAACAACACGTCTCTGATGCACTTCAGAACGTGCAAGGCAGAACGTAATTTATCACCCGATGAAGCAAAGCTGAGACGAATATCTAGCAAAAGGTATTTGTCGAAATGGGGGGGGGGGGGGCTATGCAGCTATCGTGATCTGAAAAAAATTCTAAATGATGACAGCCCTATTCTGAGATGTAACTGTAATTCTGTCATGACAAAAGTCTCAGTATTTCAAAGAAAATAAAAACTGAACAATCATCTGCCCTGTCAATCTAGAAATTCACCTTTCAACCTTAAATTGCAGGCAGTCGTATCATAATCTCTGGACCGACCATTACCCATCCGAAAGGACTTCAATTCTCTGATTTCGAACAACTTCGGCCCGTTATATCATTAAGGCTAATGACCTCCTTATTTCCATACGCATTCTCCATGCTGGGCTGCACCTAAAACAAAACGTCCAGGGAGACCAGAAAGCCGCTTCCGAGATATCAACACACTCAAATGGCATTTATGCTTTACAATTACATACACACGGGTGTGAGAGAATGTATCTTGTCAGAGGAACGCGTGGGGGTTTAATTGCTTCCTGGCTTATCCAGGACTGGAAAATGTTAAAAGGCCTGCAGGCGGCCTCTACCTAAAGGATTTCCAATTAGAGTGAGCATCCTGAGAGAGTGAAGGGTTACTCGCTCCTCGTGGACAGGAGTTAATGAGCTTGGCTTAATTGAGCCAAGAGGGAATAGGCAAAAACAAGTGGTACAGGCTACTGCTAATCACGTACCAGAAGCTTCAAACCATGGAAAACCTATAGTGTGTGACCCGGGAGGAAGCCTGAGGCACAACGCTCGACTTAACACTGCCAACCTCACAGCACTTTAGTCACATGTTCCCAAAATGTTATGCACTGTTTGAAGGGTGAAGTGGAAATCGTGGCTAGCGCTGGATCACAGCTCTTCACGTTCATGGGTGTGTTTAAGTAACGCAGAAGTGCTTTGTATGTAACCTACACATTATACAGTGTTTATGAAGATCATTGCGCCAGAAACAATGATTAACAGCGAGCAAACCTGTAGTTGTTATACGTTTTTCAAAAACTGCTTGTGTGGTAATAATTCATGTTGTTGAGAAAGCAGTTTCAAGTGTTCATACTCACGGCTGAAAGGGGATGAAGTGCTGCTTGTCTTCGTCATCCATTTTGCCCGTGATGATGTCAGTGACATCCATTACTGAAGAAAAGGAAAAAGACTCTGAGTCAATCCTGCAGGACAAAATGTAGCGCATTTCAACAAGCACGGGAAAAATCCTGTTCCTTAAAAATGATGGTTCCAAATGTACTTTATCATCAGAGAGCATCCGTGCATTAAAATAAAGAAAATTTAAATACAATACAGATGTGCATAACTAAAATGGTACACGTATTCCTGAATTCAGAACAGGCTTCCGACACGTTCAGAAGGTCAGAAAAACACTTCTGATAAGGGGGGTGCAGTTTGGAAAAGTCACTCTCCGAATCTGGTCCGTGATTGGCCAGTAGAGACAGAGCTGTTTCTTATAGAGTCAAAGTTTCGAGACTCTTCTTTAGTAGAGTAACTAGCGAACGACGTTTTTAAAGTAGCTCCCCATTCAAGTTTAAATAGTAATATTGGACAAGTCAGAGACGAGTCATCCAAGCGTTACGCTTTAAACAAAGTCTTAGTCAAATAAAGCCTCAAATCACGTAATAGCTTACTGTAATATATTCCAGTAATATTGTGAGCATGCTTTTAAAACTACAGTTGTTTTTTTTTGAGTCAGGAGATAAAAAAATATATATAAAACACAAAGCTTCTGGGAAACTGTGAGTGTATAGTAATTCACAGTCAGAGCTGTCGGGTTCGAGCCCTTCTGTGACGCTGATAACGTAGCAGCAGCAGATAATTACATCCTCCGGTTTGGGCCGCGTCCCAAACCGTTTATTACCTGACTAAATAGTATGTCAGTACACCAATGGTGTCATTGCTACTTAGGCATCATATTTAGAGCGTAGAACGCGGTTTGTGAATTACTCGCCCCTTGCAACCATCAGATTAATCTGCGGAGTGGAGAAGAGCGCAGCACAACCGACGTTACGGAAACGTTCTCGCAATAGCATTTCTCTACCAAAGAGGGCAAAATTCCCAAATCTTACATCCAGCAGCTTTAAATAAACAATGTGCTTCTGTACAGACTTTCTCAGATGAGGTCACAGCAAAAACTGCATTATCCTCATCTCAGCGGCAGAAGAGCCGCCGTTTTATTTTAAAAGGCAGCCAAGATCCTCCTACTGGTCTGAAGGACCATGAGTGCTCAGAGCTTTCAGAAGTTAATTTCGGGAACCTTTCGGAAGCCCTTCTGACGAAGCATGAGCCAGGTATTAGCTGGTCGATCTCATTGGCTATCTGCACCTCCGTGTGTATGCACTTCCATGTACCTGGATAGAAAATTTTAAAAAATCCAGTGACTTCATCCTAATGTCTAACTCCAACTCAAAGTTTGGCTTCCAAGATTATAGTAAACCACGCTGTTTTCAAGTTGTTCTATGCGGGTCTGTTCCTTTGTTTCTTTCACCTACACTGCATGCAAACACAACAGTCTGGGGTTGCTTACAGTGGCAGTCAAATGGCCTCGTCCTGTCAAAGCAGGCAGCTCTGGGCCATGATGAGTTAGATGTGGGTTAGTCTCGCAAGCCAAACTTTTTGCCATCATTAATTTCATGTGAGATCTTGGCTCCTAGACCAATTGCATTATTGGTGGATTATTATCCACCCTCACATAAGTGTGCTCATTTTGGCTCTCCAGTGGCTGAGGGCATTGCTTTCTCCAGGAGCCACCAGGTAAGCGAGGAGCCAAATGGAGGCAGCAGGGTGCTGATGAAAGCGCCACTGCTCAGGTGCCACTTTACTCAGAGAGAAAGTCTTTTTTGTGGTGAGAGGGAAGGTGAGAAGGGTGAAGAAAAAAAAAAGAAAAAAAAGAGCTGTGTTTCTTCTTCCCACTTCAAAAACACGTTTGATGTTGAAGCTGACAGTTGCACATCCTCTCCATCGTCTTGCTTTCCTTCAAAAGAGATACACATCTCCCTCCGTTCCCACATGCAATGGGGGGAAAACACCACTGAGACCACATCAAAAGCACCGAGGTTATCTGAACACCCTGTCACACTAGAACATGGTAACAGTATATTTTGGATATGCATCCTAAGCGCACTGGGTGTCTTTCGGTGGCCCCAGAACACTCCAGCTCCACATATAATCACAGTGCAAAGCCTGACTAATTGGGTGTGCGCAGAAAAAAAGGCAATCACATTTGTGACAATGAGCTCTCCAAGACCAACCCACTGAGTTCCAGCTCCTCTTATCGGGCGAAGAAACGAGGACTGATTTTCTCTGGTGATGAGCAGTGGGCTGAGAGCCAATCTAATTAGTTTACTGTGGAGCAGGCATCTCTGCCACCAGAGAGAGAAATAATGCGCAGAGTCCTCATTCTACTCCCGTGACCTTTGATTAGCAAATCTATTCATGCAACTAAGCGAGAAGACTTGAGACAAGGCTATGTTTCTCGGACGCTCAACAACAACTTTTTTTGCATGCTTTCCGTCAGATTTAGCCGATTTTAGTTGTCGTTCTCAAATGATAAATCGCATGCCATGCTCAGCAAGACGAGCAAGGACTTTTCCAAAACTCACTACAAGACAACACCCTGAAAATGTATAATGCAAAGGCGTCCATACTTATCCCCAAACATTTTAATCGTACCCAAGAGTAACATGAGTAATAAACATTTAGTCGAATCAGAGGTATTGCTGGGCCTAACAGAGCTTTTCCACCAAACGGGGAAAGTAAATGAACTGTGACACTGCTTTTTGTCATTGTTTCCTTTGCCAAGTTAACCGTACCATTCCAAGGTTGGTTCCCCCTTACAAGCGTACTAAACATATGGTTGAAGCTAGAAATAATGCAGACCATTGATTCGTCAAATGCAATCAGCACAGAATCGTGCTGATATTTTCTTGGTCTAGAATCGCTTTTCTACCCACAGTAGAAACAGCGATCTGCAGCGGCCATTTAGCGTCAAATGCCTCACAGCCTCCAGGAAACACTCCTGACTTTTAGGGGTACCTTTATGTGATGGGAAATGGACACGGGTACTCGACCTGGGCACGGACAGTTCTGGGATCGCGTTTTTTACTGTGCCATGCTGAGGAAAAGCCATATTTTCACTGGAAAAGTGCTACGAGTGACTTATCCCCTTACGTTCCTTTACATTTTCCAACCATAAGCCTTATAAACCCAGTAACAACATGGAAAAAAACGCAATATGACTAAGCAGAGCGAGGAGTGAAAGTGAGGAACCATCTACGTTTCCTTTAAAAGTTAAGGAGGTTTACTTGGCCCAGAGTGTGTAGTGTGTAAGCATCGAGTTTACCTGCCACGCCGAAGGGCCTTCGCAGCCCGGACGTCAGTTTTTTTGTGTTGTTGTCTCGAAGTTCCATGCGTCCGACTCGGACAATCTGACAGACAAAACTGATTTTCTCCCTCTTCAGATCCTCACTGCCCAGATCCTGTCGAGCAACCACAAACACACATCATCTCATCACACCAAAAAAACAACCACGAGTGTGTGGCCTCCTCGGTTCTAAAGAGAAGCACGAAAGAGTGCTCATGAGATGGTAGAAGTGGAAACTGGAATTTCCTGTAGACTTGGCGCAGATGTGCTAAAATCAAGTGTCTTGTTAAGACTGTGCGGTTTATTTGTTTTCGCACTGGTTTAGAGGCGGAACGATTGATCCACTGATTGATCTGGACCTTTTCCAGAGTGAGTAAACTTTCACCAAGAGGGCTCTTATGTAGGGTAAATTGTTCCTAATGGTGTCTGATTGGTGCAGTGCTTCATTTCCTGTGGAGACACGGTGGAACAAGGTGTTCAAACAGGGAAGCAGCTGCTACACTCCACTGGTGCTATTGGATAAGTGGTTAGAGAATAATACACATGATATTCAAATAACACTGTAATCAATAGTGGGTGATACTGAATCTTCAGAAAATTAGCTGGGCTGCAAGTTCTACCGATAATGCACTGATTCTACGGTCTTGTGTAATTAGCGTGCCACAATACTGTAATTATGATGTTAGCCATAAAACCTTTTTTTTTTTAAAAGAACGCCACAAATTAAAGTCTGACTTTAGAAATACTGTAATTACGCAACTGGGACACAATGCTTTCTCTGGAGAAATGCTTGGGAGATTCATTGTCTAAATGTTTACCTGAAATAGAACAACAGGAACCACTCCTACACTGCAATGATGCATGTGGCAAAAATAAAGAGCCTGAATATTTAGAAGGCACTTTTGAGGCGATAGGAATAAAAAGAGTGCAGGGCGCAAATCAAACGGAAATGATTTGAATGATATCTTTACCCTCCAACACAGTTGAGCTTGAGTTTGTTTGGACAAATAAACAGACAGCAGAAGAGATTGAGAGGATACACACCGTGAACACAGCTCGCAGGTTGTGAAGCTGATCGATGTCTTTGGCGAGACCCGAGCTGGACCACCGGACCAGGTAGTTTTCACTGCAGAAGAGGGGAGAATCGAGAGAGATGAGGCGTGAAGAGCTTCATGCAACCCATTCCAAACAGCTTCTTGTTGTGGAGGTGGAATCTAATATTTGACCACTAGATCTGTTTGCATTTATTTTTCATATTCGGTAGGGGTGCCAATAATTTTGCCAAATGGTTTTAATACTTAAAATACCAATATTAAATTTTTTTTTTTTACAAATTTTAAAAAGCTCTTATGACAACGTTTTTTTTCTTCGAGGAAAGGTAAGTAGCTTCCAAACTAAATTCCCAAAAAATTATTTATACAATCGTTCTCTTGAAGGTTGCCAATCATTCTGGAGTTGACTATATATCAAGAAACATTATGTAAAAAGATGTAATCCTGCTAAATTAGGGGGCTAGAAATAAACACCTTTATTGCAATGATTACATCATAGGAAGCCATGAAACTGATAGAGAATACTGTAGTCCTAAAAATCAGCCTCATGAAGATCAGTGATAAAAAAAAAAGCCAGCTCAGGGTTTTGGGCAGTTCCCTTTAAAAGGCTTTAATCCCAGAACAATAGTCAATTCCAGAAGAGTACGCCGTATTGAGGTCGGTTCCATTCTGATGTGTGTGTGTGCGCGCATGTACACACCTCTTTTGGTCTGCTTGTGTGTATTTATATACACTGTACGTTTTGTGGTCTCTGTGTGTGAATGCGCTCTGTTTTTGGGAAGGAAGGAGGTGGGTTTCTGCATGTGTGCATGAGCCCTCACTATGTTTACATGCAAGCAATGTGCTGGTCTGCGGATGACTGCGTTTGTACCGTGTGCGTCTCTGAATGAAATACCTGATGAATTTGTACTCGTTGGAGTCGTAGAGGGACATGAGCACCTCGGCATCCTCCCCGATCTTACACACGACGTTCTTCAGCGTCACAAACAGTGCGAAAGACGATGTGGAGGCAAACTTGGCCTGTCGACTCAGTTCTAAATTCTGTCTCTGAGACTGGAGGGAGAAAAAAAAAGAGAGAAAGAGAGAGAGATAAATACATTCACACAGCTGTTCTGATTAGGATTAAGAGCCACGCTGCTACTGCAACCCCCTGGCAAAATGCTTCTGATACAGCATGTGTGATGCTTTAGCAGGTTGAAACTAGGACAACAGAAGTGAAACCAAAGTCGTCCAAGACCCTCTGTAAAAAAAAAAAAATTGGTCTAAACAGGTCACTTCGCATGAACTGACAGACATAGCAAGGATCAGGTAACAAGTGCACTAAAGTCTGAATGGGTATTCACTAGCATTGCTAACAAACTGAAAGTCCCTGTATGATGATTAAAGCGCGCGTCAATTTATAGTAGCTGACAATACAGTAAAAATGACGGTGAACGCAGAGAACGGAAATGCAAAGTGCATTTACAACTGTGCGATGCTGCACGTCTAGGCAAATATGTACAGTACGTACACACGGCGATGCTAATTATGCCGAGAATAATCAGCACCGACTAAAGAAAACCAAAATGCCTGAGGGAATAAATCTAGATGCCAGTTTATTCAACATCACAAATTCTTCAATGCGGTGTGTAATATAAACACTGCAGATGAGGATGCACTGCGTGTGTGTGACAGAATTCTCAATAAGCCCTACAGTCAGATCTGCTGTGCAGTTCACACTGTTTGCAGAGCGAGTATGGAAATAGATATAATGTGTCGACCACAGAAAGCACATCTGAGATAATCTGATGTTCACACCTGTCTATTTGTGACCCCTGCATTTCAGATTAGGCCCCACTCTGTGCTACTGCAGGGAAAGTGTGAGAACATGTGTAAGTATGAGGGTGGAGGGGAAAAAAAACCCAAAAGAAAGTGTAGACAGGAGAAGCTACAGCTGGTCTGAAAGACGGAAAAAGCTCTCGGATCATTTCTTTCTCGCCCTTTGAACGTGTGCAGTCAAAAGAGTAGGTCTTTCCGATTGGGGCTCTGGGCCCTAAAGCCTCTTTATTTTCATATATATACAATAAATAGACATTCTGGACTTATTGTGGGCCCCCGTCTAGCTGTGGGCCCCTGGAATTCTCACCCCACTAGCGACGACCCTGGTCACAGATACCAATGCTGATTTCAAAGCTCTTATAATTTCGCTAATAGAATAAAATAGAATGCACCTTTATTGTCACACATACAAGTACAGTACAGTGAAATTGATTCTTCATATCCCAGCATGTTGGTAAGCTGGGGTCAGAGCGCAGGGTCAGC
>JAOUQW010000049.1:4911246-4922116 GCA_028565825.1 Olivaichthys viedmensis | reverse complement strand
TCCCTGCTCCAGGGGCGCTGTATCATGGCTGACCCTGCACTCTGACCTCAGCTTACCAACATGCTGGGATATGCGAAAAATCTATTTCACTGTACTGTATATGTATATGTGACAATAAATAGCATTCTATTCTATAGTAATTACAATTCCCAAGTGGGAAATGAGGAGCATGTGAAGGCACCGTTATTCAAGTTTGCTTGCACAAACTTTCCCTTTTGAGGCACAGTGGGGCATGAGGCTATAATTACAGTTAAACCATCAATGAGCTTTCCAGGGTCAGTCCACACCATTTCTTTCCTTCCTTTTTCATCATCTCCCAACTTCTTCTCCTCCGCCCCTCCTTCCGTCAGTCGCACATCTATCCACAACAAATCCAGCTGAATCGTCCAACAGCGAAGTTTTAAAACCTCCTGCCTAGAGTCTATAAGCATTCTGTTATAATACTGGAAACACCCCATACCAACCAGACTGTTAATCTTGTTAACCTTCACTCATGATGTCTACGATGTTTAGTAGAGAAATGGTGGCTGTTTTTAACGTTACCGAAACGAAGCAGAGGACAGAATAGTTGTCATGGCAGCTCCCGACCAAAACAGGCTGCATTCAACAATTCCATACGTTGCCGTCCATAAGCCTTTCAAAGCGACCAAATTATGTAATCTACCTCTGAAAGACAAGCACGCACTGTTTACCTGCACGATGGATGGAAAAGGATCCTGCATAATTAACCGTAAGTACTCGGCTTACTTACACACGCGCACACACTCGCGCAGCTGCCTCATATTAGCTCAACTCAATGGTGCTGTGATTGGAATTAAGAGTGAGGCTGGCAAAGAGGCTAATATTCAGCCTTAATCCATGTGCATATATGTGCAACAGGTTATTGAGGAAGAATGGAGACAGGGAGGGGGAGGGAGAGGGAGAGAGAGAGAGAGAGCGCGCGCAGAGCAGAGCAGAGATGAAACGTTTCACCACCAACCGAGAAAATGGGAAAGGAATAAAAGAGAGAGCACAGAGAATGAGTCTCAGTGAGTGTGTGTGTGAGGTACTTTGGCAGAATGAAGACCTCCCCAAAGCCTCGCAGCTCTCCCAAGTGGCACTGTGCTGCCCAGCCTCCTCATTGTAAAGCACGCACTCCCCCTTCATTGAGGCTCTGAATGAAAAGAGCCCATTGAGGAGCCATGCGAGTCGGCTGCAGGAGTGACCCAGAGCAGGATACCCTGTGGCAGGGCCGTCTCCTGTCCTGTCTCTCCCAGACACACACACGCACACACGCGCACGCACGCACACAGCAGAAGGCTCAGTCGGTGGTCATAATGCTTTACAAAGGCTACTGAAAATCTCCAATAAGCCAAGCTCACACACTGAATGAGGAGAAAACACTCCATCAGAATGCATTTCCAGCTTTCTATAGGCTGCAGATCACCTCTCAATCACAGAAATAAGGAACAATAAAAAAAAAATATCAGTCCTAAAGCCTGAGAAGACGATAATAGAATGTTGTAGAGCAAAACAACAGTCTGCAACCTTTTACATGGAAAACAATTTTAGACTAAATTTAGTCCCAGCAGCCGCTCACACCTACACACTTCTAAAGACCAAGGGTGCAAATGTAGTCTGACAAGTGACGAGAAACAAAATAAGGAGCCTATAGCCTGCGTGCAGCAATTTAAACTAGAACCAGATTATCATGGTCTCTAACGGCGACAATATCCATACTAAAACTCACAACCAATATTAACAGCGGGAACATCATGCATTTTCTTATACATATTCGGTACAGGTAATCAATTTCGCCAATTTGTTGGTCTGATCTGCAAGGACATGCAACATCTGCACTCTGCACACAGAACAGTTGCCTGGATTTTGTACAAATAAACAAGTCATAACTTTATGAACTGTATTAATTATACGATCACCAGGTAAACTCTGGATTGCTTACAGGTCTCAAAACAAGTGGCTTAACACAGCAATGTTGTGTTATTGGCTACCTTGGCGAGCTGTGAACTTGATGCTAGCTTGGA
Source organism: Olivaichthys viedmensis (assembly GCA_028565825.1). Lineage (NCBI taxonomy): Eukaryota > Metazoa > Chordata > Actinopteri > Siluriformes > Diplomystidae > Olivaichthys > Olivaichthys viedmensis. The sequence continues at coordinate 4,920,092 of JAOUQW010000049.1, read as the reverse complement.
TTTTTTAATCAGACTGTAATGAATTTCTAATCTGTGTTATTAGCAAGGGTTAGGTTATTTATTTATTTTTTATTTTTTTAATGTGCGTGCATCTTGGTAATTGCACAAAGTAATCCCCCCGACCACCACCACCACCCAAAATCTGCACCACTGCTGAAAACGGGTTAATGATACCCTTGTTTTAGAGATACAACTTTGCAGAAACCAAAATAAAACACTTATTAATTTCAGTGCAAGGATGCTGCAGAACTATACCATGCAGGAATACTGCCAGCGAGCTGTCTAACACAGTGTGGAACCTCCAGTCCAAAAGGCCAAAGCTTTAAATATTTTCTAACCTAGGACGCCAAAATCAGTTCATAAAGGCCTTAGTAATTAGCTGATTGAGCTGAATCAGATGTGTTAAATAAAGTAGATTGCTAAACTCTGCCGTGCTGTGGCTCTCCCAGACTGGAGTCTAATGACTCCATGTTTAACACCTGATTGTTTCTTGTATCTGGATCGTCTCCCTGATGAGATTTTAGCCACATGCATTTACATAGTAGTCAAATGCGTCTCTGGTTAGCCAGATTGAAATCCGATCGCGGTTTAATGCAGAGTTATGTAAATGAGCCAATTACGCTTGACCACCAACTTCCTGTGGTGTTGTTCCTCGTTTCCAGGTGTTTTATGTCAAAGATTTTTACTACACACACACACAAAAAAAAGAGGTTTTAATCTCCTTAAATGCAGCAACTGCATGATGACACAACGTATTGGGAGGGTTCTTGGTTGTTACATGTGGCTTAGAGAGATGGATGTATTCACACTAGTAGAACATCTGGCTAAGACGAGTCACGGATCTCCTGCAGTGGTTTGTGTGAAATGCAATCTTGGGTGCACCTGTAATTTGTATGTAGGAAAATCCCTATACAGATACAATCCTGATACCCAAGACACATGAAACGACCAAGTTTAAACGGGGTCTAAACCCTCGCTTTACAGAAAGACACCTGTCTGACACACTCATTAAAAATATATAAATAAATAAAAAAATTTAAAAAAAAATCACATAACTTTACCATACAGACGATTGAAAATGTAAGCCCTGACTCACGCGCAACCTAAGAACACTGGTTGGTGACAGCAGTCAACTATCGTCACTGGCATGACAAGACACTGAAGTCATCGTAAAAATTTGAAAAATGCGTTTCCTTGTCTGGAATTCTGAAATCTGAGACACGGCTGCTCAAAAAGCCGTGTTTTGTATTTTTAACCTACTCTGTCACACACTTCAACTGACACTCGCTGCAGGCACCCCGCCGCTCACCTCTAACCTAAACCTGTGTGAGAGGAAATGAGGAAAAGGCAGCCCATAGATGAGAAACAGCAGCATGTAATTCCTCTTTAGTCTTTCCTATAACGGGATCTAATTGGAGGCTGTAACGCAGACACAGGTCCGAGAGTTTTTAATTGGCCCCTGACAGGAACAAAAGAGCTCACCAACTTCACAGAGCACCACAGGACCCTGTTCCCACATTAAATCAATTACATCCAGTAATCCATCATGTTTATCTGTACGGCTGCTGAGATAGCACTGCGGCAATTAACCTGGCATTTAACAGTACGCAAAGCAAAGAAGCAACAAGGTGGGAGAGAGAGAGAGAGAGAGAGAGGGGGGAGAAAGAAATGAGGATGGAGTGGAGGGAATGAAGAGAGAGTCAGAAAGAGCAAAACAGAATAAAAGCGTTATTCTCAGCGAGGCAGAGAGACGCGTGCCAGATCTCCGGCTGTGTTCTAATGAGCGTGTCCTTTTACACGCAAACAGGCAGCCTGTGATATTACAGCTCTATGTCAGGGATGGGGAATCCTGCAGAACCGCACAGCGTGGTTGCACTGGTTTAGCGCAGAGGAAAACCCTGCATCAGCATCACATATGAGCATTAACATGACCGATATACATAATAAGTATAGTGAATGTATAATAATAATAATAATAATAATAATAATAATGCTGGTCTAAACATTGTCCCCCGCAAAGAAAAAAAAAAAAACAGTGTCGATGGAATAGAGAGGGGATTAGCAGCAGGTGCAGAAGTGATAACGCTGTGTGAGAGTGATAAAAGGCAGACGCACACACACAAACCCTGATCTTCCATATCTTCAGATCAAAATGCTGGATGAAGTTAAGTCTCGTGAATTGAATGACACAAAAAGAAAAAAAAAAGAAAAAAAAGAGACCCAACAAGGCTATTTATTCCTTTGACATGATCCTTTCTTAATTTAGTCTAATGGATGAAGCAGAGGATTGTATATTGTATATATGCGGTTATACTGGATTCATCAACATCAACTTCGCACTTTCGCTCGGGATCCTGGAACTTTTTGTCACCAAATGTGGTCAAGAACACTGCAAATGGCCAACCATGTTTACTCGCCACTACCCGTTTCAAACAAAACTCTAGCAACTTTTAAACACGTAATACCGTAAACTTTTTTTTATTTTTTCAATCCGGTGATTAGGTCTTGCTCCGAAAAGCTCATTATGTTTGTGAGGAAACCAGTGTGCGGACGTGCCCATACACCGAAGGGTGAACAGCCAAATAATATTTTAGCTTGTGGGAAGCTAAAATAAAAAAATAAATAAAATAAAAAAGCGTACTACCCTAGCTGACTACTGCCCGGATTTCTAAAGGTTTCACCTCTGGCTATGGCCTCCTCCGAATTCAGCCTGAGAAACCTGAGGACACTAATTAAAAGCGCTGTACACGTCCAGGCAAAGCTCTCCACATCAGCTGATTTAAAAAAAAAACGCATTCCTGTCATGGTTAAAGAGAAGTCTTCCCATTCTCAACTGTCACTCCACTCTGGTCTGTTTGAGTGAAATGGGAACGAGTTCTGAAAATAAGCAAGAGCTCTATGCATGTGTAGCACATTACATTAGTGGACAAACTATTTCAGAAAGCTTTTAAGATTCAGTTGAAGTACAAGTGAGTCTAGGCCTCAATAGAAGGAAAACAAGTACTAATAACATTTCAATAAAAGATGCAATCAAATCAAATAAATGTTTGATTTGTTAAAGTGTGATGTGTGCTTTTGACATCATGAAATAAACCGAACTGACATTTTATCCATCAACTGGGTATTGACCACACACACAAAATGTACATTAATAGTGGAGGCAAAACATGCAAAGTAGGTATCCACTGATCTTGGGGCTTCATCTCAAATTAATAATTTAGAGGTGGAACAAATTGTTTCCTAATAGCTTCCTACTGTCTGGAGAATTCTTCTCACTGACTCCGGCTCTGTTTGCTTGTATATTCTTCTTGTAATAGATCTTTGGGATGATTTTCTATTGTATACAAAAAGGAACATGATGATAATAGCTAACGCAGCCAGAAATTAGAGACAGCATAAATCAGAGTGCTTAAACCAGAAGCTGTGGAAAACAAATCGGCGCAAACTTGCAAGGAAAATGTGTGTTTTATCTTAAGGCAGAGATGAATAAAATTCTTTATTAACATTTGAGTCTGTCTTAAGGCAGAGAACGGCTTGACTGAATTATTCAGTGATGTATTCACAATGTCAATAATATACTTGTGCTGCAATTAACAGCTTTGAAGCTGTAGGCATTTGGTTGTAAATGCCACTAAAGATTAACCCAAAAAAAAAGAAGAACAGCCTGAGCAGCAATTGATTTCCGCCCAGGAGTGGCTGCGAAAATCCCCACAGATAACAACTTAATCTGTGTTTCACAAGCAGAACAATCAAAGGTACTGCCGATCACAATGCTACAGATTCTGGCAGGATGCGGATATGTGTGGGAGAAGAAGAGATAATGAGGGATATGAGATGAGAAATAATGGGGTGGTGGGGGGTGTCAGAGGGGTGTCAGAGGAGAGCAACACACCATCCTTCAAACGCAGAGGGTCATGGGTATAATGAATGGAGAATGGACAGTTTTCCCGAGCTCAAGGCATTTAACGCCCACACCAGTAACAGGACCGGGCCTGTGGAGACAACACGTCAGCTAATGGTGTCTTGCTCACGGCAAGAAGTTCCTGCAAACGAGCCAGTAAAGCCAATTTTACCGAAATCTGAAGCACAGTTCTCTAAACTACAGCATATGATGGTGAATCACAACAGTCTATACTTCTGTGGTGTGCTTCTAGGTCTAAAACCTCTATTCTTAGCTATCGTAAAGAAATCATTTTTAAAAAATGATACCATCTTCCTACACGTTCGTCACTTAAACAAAGGGAATAAATATTAGCTTTAAATCAGATTAAACATATAAGAGGATTGTGCGACGGATCAGGCTTAGCCCCAGAAATCGCAGGGCCTCTACGGCATGCGTGCAATTGTTCGGGAATCTTCAGGAGCAATCAGATTAGGATGAAACTAATTAACCTTGTCTGGCTCATTAGGCACCTAAAAACACCATGGGATGAGCCTCTCAAGCTGAGGGTGATGAGACAAAATGCTAATTCCTTTTCAACGGCAGCATGTAAAAAAGAATCCTCTTTAACAGGCCAGTCACACACTCGCACATCCAAGCAAATTACACCTCTTAAAAGCTTATTTGAATTCTTAAATATTCTCAAACAATATTCATGAGAAAAGACTAAGAGGCTGGCTCATCCACAAATAGCTTAAAAATCTCAAATCAAGGCCAAAACGTCAGCTGAATAACAATCACACACACACACACATCTCTGCCAAATGACACCCTCTATCTTAAAATCTGACAGCCTGAATATGTTCCCACTCCGTCATCATAAACAAAAGCAGCAAGCATGCAAGACAAAAGAGAAAGAATATACAATTTATTCTATAGAAAATTCAGATATTTCAAAACCATTCACGTTTTTCACTCAGTAATACAGACAGTACAAACAAATCCAATACAACCACTCTCATTTGTTTGTGCTATAAGAATTATAATTCGTGCTGGTTTGGTTTGTGCTATATGCCAATGTAAGTCAATTGCGAAGAGTGACATCACAACACACTCAATGTGTAATGTTATTTTATTTTTTTAAATAAAATAAAGGCTCTAACTATTTTTGTACAGCCCAAATTAGCACAAACGGACGACAATAATTTTGTTATGCTTTTCGTTTGGTTTTGATTTGAATGAATGGGGTTTAATGCACCGTAACGTCACTTTCAGTCACAGACTTTAACCACGATACAGTTTAACATTATAAGAACTCAAAAACCAAACCAGCACAAATGAACATTTTTCTGGCACAAATCAGCAAAAACACAATGATGCAAGTTTTATTAAATGCCTTTTTAGAAGTAAGCATACATACTGTTCCACCTATTTTTGACTCTGCAAACATGGCTCAAGTTTAACAAAAGAAAAATGCAAGAATGAAGGTCAAATAAAGTGACGTCGTGTTGTAGACTAATGAGTTTAACATTACACCCAAAAGACAAATGAGACTTTTTGCGACTCTCGGTGCATAAATCAGTGAGGAATACAGCCTGTCCATCTGTGAGCACATGTTAGCATTAGCCCTCATTCCCTTCTCAGGGTGAAGCTGTCTGCTGTGACGGAATCAATAAAAACCGCTTAACCCTGTAAATCCCCACGTCCTCATAAGAGTACATTTACACAAACTGCTTTTCATTTGAACACACTGCTTAATTTTAATAGCCATCAGGTGCTAAATATCAAGACGACATAAAAAAGAGACACAACAGCAGCATCTGGGTCTCGGGAGGCTAAAGGCTGGTTTATGCTTCCTGCCAAACAGGCTTCTTAAGTCTTCAGGAAGTCAAAAAAGCACTCAGGAGAGGAGTGAAGGGCAGGTAGATCAGAAAAGTCACTCTTCGAAACAAACATCCAAACGAGACACCCACGCCCGCAACGACTGGCCAGTAGTGACGTATAAAAGGTGTGGGAATTGGCGGGAGCTTCGGCTTTGCTGCTGTGACGAGATGAAGCATTTGAGGAGACATCGGCCGAGACGCAGTGTTGTGCTGTAACGTCGCGATAAGTAGCAAAACCATTAGTTTAACTACATTTCCCAGTAGCGGGGAGGTAGCATTGTTCCTCTTTAAATCAAGTAACCAGGTAGCATTGATATCAACATGGTAGCATTGCATTATTTTCTTACCGTAGATTGCTCAATAGAGTAAAGTTACTGTATGTATTTGGTTTGCTGGAGGCACTTTTCTCTTTAAAATCAACTTAATAAAGCTGCTTCTTATAGATGGAGTCCGTGTTTAAGAACCTTTTTTTTTTGTAACTTGTACCCAACAAGATTTGATAGAATCTTGCCCAACACCGCTCAGACGGTGCGATTCTGTATCGTCTTCCTTAGATGAGGTGACACCGAGAACTGCAACATCCTCGCCTCCATCGATGCATACCCCCAATTTTATTTGGACAGACAACAACAAAAAATCTATTGCTAACTTGATGTTTACTAAGACCGTTTACACTTGGTCGTTTCATGCATCTTGACTATCAGAATTATATCCGGATAGGGATTATCCACATAAACATGTAAGTATAAATGCACCCAAGACGCAATAAGAACAGATTTAAATCTGATCACTCAAACCACCTCAGGCTGTCTGAGCCAGATGTTATACAAGTATAAATACTCTCTCTCCAAGCCACATTTGAGAACCGAAATGCCTCCCAATACATTACAGAACAACACATTGGCCCATGACTGCAGAAGTTGACGCATTTAAAGAAATTTTTGTTGGGGCGGCAACCATCTTTTGCATAAAACAACTGGAAACAAGCTGATTTGCATATTACACACGATACAGCAGACACATTCGACTACAAGTGTAAATGCATATGGTTAAAATGTGTATTTATTGTTCTGTGTATTTATTGTATAGTGTATTCTTGCACTCGTCCTCACTGTTGTGTATTTGCACTTTATGTAGTCCTGTATAGTGTGCTGCTGTATCGTTGCGTGTTGCACCATGGTCCTGTGGTATATGGAGAAATGACAATAAAAACCTACTTGAACTTGAACTTGAAAACCTTATTAGGATACCAGATACAAGACGCATGAAATGACCAGGTGCAAACACGGTCTGGGAACCTCCTCCAATTCTGAAACACCATGAACACCATTCCAGGTTTTCAGAAGTTTGTATTGGGTGGCTCTTAGAAGCACTTGCGACAAGATATAAAGCAGGCTCAACCCTCCTTGTCCTTAGTACAAGCCCTGAAAAACGGAGACTTCATTCCATAGCAAAGTATGAAGCTGTAATAAATTGTTAAGAGAATCGTTCCAGAGACTCCTGGGCTCTACAGCGATGGTGTGGTGTGTGGTTTTTATTCACAATCATGCCATTGTGGTCAATGGGAGGTGGTGCACAGGCTCTGATGATGCAGTCGTGCTTCTGAATCATCAACTATTGGCATTCAATGCACAGCCCCAAATGTGTACACGGAAAAGACTGTTACATAAACAACAGGGGAAAAGCGTGGGTCAATATTCATTTGAATTGAAACCTTGGTGTAATTTACATCCAATAATGCCTATAGTGCCCTCATGACATTTTCACTCAATGTATACGGAAAACTCTGGTGCAATCTGCATCTTTAAGTGTTTAAATCTACAGCTGAAGCTTACACTCAATAGTCCAAGCATAATACTGTTGACGGATAACACAACCTCTAACTGTGCCAATTGTGACTCCATCCTGACTGGCAACAATATATCAGTCAGTCATCGCCTTTATTCATTCGTGCACAGGCCTTGTGTGTGTTCCTATTACACACACAGACAGACAGCCAACGCCAACTAAGGCTTCTACACACACAACTGCATGATACAGCGTGGTAATGCTTATTCATGCACGTGCACACACACAGGACCCCTCTCGGTGATGTCAGTGCTTGTACGGGCCCCAGAGAGCCGTCATTAATCTTAGTCACACACTCTTATCACTGACATTCTCAACACTGCCCTGACATTTCTGAGAGCATCGGTAGCGGACTGGTTAACTGCCGGCTGGAAAGACAACACTGAATACACACAGTCAAGTTCTTCACAAACGACAGGAGTATTGTTGTGCAAATTAGATCTAGGGTCAACAGTAGGTACACATACGAAAACGTCAAGGCTGTCAACGAATTTCACTGTTCAAATACGACTCGAATTTCCAGAATATTTATGTATTTCAAGACAAAATAAAAATGACATTTGGAATGTTTAAGATCCCACGTTCTACTTTTAGGAGGCTAACGTACGTCTATCAAAAGACACATTTCCTAAACTTTTGGGCTGAATGCAAATTTATGGCCTTATAATAGCTTCTCATATACAAGTAATTTCCAACAGGCACTTATATCTGTGGCTGAATCCCTAATGCCATTCTACTGGGCATATAGTGCACCATGTAGGTTCTACAAAGCCATTATGTTCTACCCTATGTAGTGAGCATATATAGTGAAGAAGAAGCTAATTGAGAGTCGACCTAACTATGTTGGAGGGGCTTAAATGAAAAATCTTGTAGAAAATCCGAGTTGAAGGTGGCGGATTTTTACGCGGATCATACAAGGCCTAACAAATGTAAAACTTTCTAAATATCAACGGCAAGAAAACGTTTGGGTAAATAAAATAAAAAAACGATGATGGTTTAATGCAATACGAACGCACAGCGTAGCGCTACTGCTAATGTTCACTCTCTGACGGCCCTAGAAAGCATATGCATTTACTGAAAACATATACACAATAGCGTAATCTGGGAAAAAAAAAAAATATATATATATATATGTGATCTTTAAATAAGGGCACTCTGTGTGTGTGTGTGTTTGGGTGTATATATATATATATATATATATATATATATATATACACATAAATACATACATACAC
>JAOUQW010000049.1:4888499-4907919 GCA_028565825.1 Olivaichthys viedmensis | reverse complement strand
GTTGTTAAAGCATTTACCGAAAAAAAAAAGTCATGTTAAAAACATTTGGCCATGTTTATAGTCTAATAGCCTATTGATCACATTGCTACTAAATGAACATCAAGTACATCATCATCATCGGTGACCAAATAATAATAATAATAATAATAATAATAATATTGTTATGATTATTATTATGATTACTATTATTATTAGTAGTAGTAGTATAATAACACCAATAATAATACAAATATTATTGTTATTATTATTATTATTATTGTTGAGCACCGCAGTCATCGTCTTATTAATAATAATCTGTCAAGTCTAAGGTTTCTGTTGTGTAACCTTACCTGATAAGTTATTGTTTCTGTCTCACACATGAAAAACAAAGGACTTGAAATATCTGTTTAAAAAAAAAAAAAAGGTCTATGGAACAGCTGTGGCAGGCAAGTAGCTAGTTCATGTTGGGAATTTACCTATTAGTGGGAATTCGACACACATTCTCACTTCTTTAATAAAGTGGGACAACTGTCTACTGTCTTGCTGGACCTGTGACTATATTTTTCTGATATTTAACTGTAGCCCATTTATTTATATATTTATTCTGGGGCTTGTATATCAAAGATGTTGCATTGTGATTGATGTGTAAAGGCTGATGTAATGCTTGCGGCTTTATTGTGCGCAGGTTCACCTGGGGCGCTGTCATTAGTTATGTTTAATTGAGGCTGCCAGTAGATGTTTTGCACACTCGTAGCCCAGGTGAACTTTAGGCAACGACCTTAAAATGAGTCGTCAACCTCAGAACTACTCATTAATAGCAATGTTTTAAGCTTTTAAAATGTAAATTTGTATTGAGAGACGGCCGTCCTGCTTGTCTTACTTTATTCCTTTATACCTAATGACCTTAAACACTAGAGGTGAGTGATATGGCAAAGTAATGATATCCTAATAGTGGTAGATTTTCCATATACACAGTATGTATCACAATACTTTTTGCTGAGGTTGGAGTTTAAACACCCAAAACACTCCAGCAAAACGGAGGACGGGTTTTTTTCATTCCTTTATATTACAAAAAATGTTTATGTTATTGTTGCAAAAATAAGATATTTATCAAAGATCTGTGTAAAAATCGAACAATAGAGTTGGTCAGAGTTATAGAAGTGCTGACGATACCCACAATACTCTCAGAAAACTATATTGGTATGTAATTTATTCCAATATCGACACTGCAACACTATCAACATTTGCTGTTTTGATACATGGAGGGGCTTTTCTCTAGCTGAGTAAGGCACATTCCATTCTGCATGGATGCAAACAGGTGTGTGTGACTGTAAACCACGTCTGTCCGAGCAGCCGTGAGTCAGCCCACTTGTCTGAGACTATGAGCGTCACAGTCGAATAAAGATAAAAGTACATTAATGTTTAACGTGGTGAGCTGCTGGAAAATGAGCTCAGGTCATTGTTGTCATAATTCAAAAGAATGACATGAAATTTAATGATTAACATTACAAGGGAGAAACACACACCAGGTGCAAAGTAGATTGACTGAGTGATCTTGGATAGAAACAGATTGATAGAAGGGACATGACTGCATGACCGCTCTAGATCAATGTTTTCTTTATTAGGTTTTTTTTCATTGTATGTGAGAGTAAGAATGTGTGTGTGTGTGTGTGTGTCTAAGAGAGAGAGAACAAAAAGTATGTAGGAATAATAATAGGAGAAGGAATATATGCATTATGTATTTATCATGAAGCCATGAGTAAAGATTGTTCTTCTTTCTAGCATCAAATCAAGAACCTCTTTATTTTCTCCTCCCCTCTCCTCTCCTCTGCTCTCCTCTCTTCTCCTCCCTCTCCACACTGTATTAACTAATTTCAAAATGAACAAATAATGACGTCGCCACACATGTGAATTGACAGAGCTATCCAGAAAGACGGGGGACTTCCTCCCATCTCCAGACTGTCAGTAGCAGTTAAGGATCTCGTCTGTGTCATGGACCAAATCAAATTGAATAAAATCGTTATCTTTCTCCCCTCACACATACAAAATTAGAAAGAAAATGATATCACCCGTGTCGTGATCTCAGTGTTCTGATGGAGCCAAACTAATGGTTACATACCTCTAGGAGCCTCTTCGGCTATCATAGTGTCCTTACTGCCGATCGGATCCGTAATTACACACTGAAAACAGCGAAACCTGAATCGACAAGTGAGAAGCTGTGGCGTGGAGTGTGTGAAAGTCCGTCCAGCAGACAGTATGTGTTGGAGTAACACTGAACTTGGAGTATCAGAGCAGCTTTATGGAGCATGACGCCTCTCTCTCTAACTCCCTACTCACAAGCTTGAACACACACACACACACGCATACACACACACATGCATACACACACACATGCATACACACATAATCCACAGCCTTGAATGACAGCAGCAACTGTGAATCTACATGCACTCACACATTCAAAAGCTACTTTCATTATAGACAGAGGGAGGTCGTTGGAATGACAGGCCAAGTGTATGTGTGTTTGTGTGTGTGTGTATGCTTATGTGTGCTCAGCGTGGGTTGGTGGTTTAAGCTGTCTGTGATAAAGCGGAATTGATTCTAATGGAACGTAGCTGTCAGGTGATTTTTTTAGTTCAGTGTCTGGTCTCTCATGGTTAAAGTGGGCTTGTGTGTGTGTATGTGTTTGTGTGCGTGTAGGGGGTGGTTTCAGTTGTGAGCTGTCTACTAGCAGGCTGAACTGATTCCTTTGCCGGAAATGAATGACATTGCTGTTCAGGACTGACAGTACAGGGCCAGTGGATGAAATGTGGAATAATGAGCCAGAGAGGAACAGATAGAGAGACAGACAAGGGAGAAGCAGAGGACAGAGAGAAAGAGGAAAAAATTGGCAGTCTAACAAGAGAGTTTTATTAGTGAGGGAACTTTGATTGTCTCACATGACACCCCCACACCTAACCACACACACGTAATCAGATGCCCTATTTAAAAAGGTACATAGGTGGTTACCCAAATCACTTTCACACTGACAAGGTTTCAGGTTGACGCTTTTGAAATATGGCCTTCAAATACAACAAACACGAGGTTAAATGACTAATTATCAGCCATATATCTTAAATTTCTTGTGCTACCTAGGTTTTAACGGTAAAATTTGGATGGCTAAGTAATGTGGTTTTGTAATGTGTGGATTTAAATGGTGCTTATCATTCCCCCCCTCATACATACACATACAGAAATATATCACTTATAACCTTACCTTCACCCTCCCACGAGGAAAAATACAATGTGAGGGTTTGGAGAAAGAGGGGGTGCAATGTAACATCAGAAATGTAAGATGTAGATATCTAACGAAAAAAAAGCTGCAGAAGAGAGAGATCATAGTGTGGCAGTTACAGAGAAGGACACTCTCAGTACTATCAAATTTAATAAAACAATCATCCTTCTCCCACATATAAAATGACAATCACGATGCTTCATGGCTGTGCTCAAACCAGTGTAGTTGTCTCTGCTCAAATCACTAATTGAAAATGAGTCCCTTGACAGATTCGAATTTTCGGTAACACTTTACTGTAGCGCAGTGTTCAGTAGGCTACATGACACCTACATAAGACCTTCATGACAACTGACATAAACATTTATAAACACTTATTCCAACAGGCGTCAACCGACATAAACATTTATAAACGCTTATTCCAACAGGCGTCAGTTAAGTTGACAAAAGCAGCCTTTTTGACAACTGTTGGAATAAGTGTTTATAAATGTTTATATCATTTCAAGTCAGTTGTCATGAAGGGCTTATGTAGGTGTCATGTAGCCTTCTGAACACTGCAGTACACTACAGTAATGTGTTACCGAAAAAGAGTACTGTACAGATACATTTTCATTCCCTAAGCTACAAACGATGTAAATGTATCCTTAAAGGTACAACGGTGGCCCTTATGGTCTAATCATGTACCGTAAATGACAATTAAAAGTACAGTACAACCTCTGTGTCCTTTAACCAAAGATACAAAAGGCGTACCCTTGAGGTTACCACCTCAGTGACAAGCATTTGCACCCAAAAATGTACAGTTTAGTACCTTTTCTTCTGAGAGTGCATTGCATACTACAGGACCAGACCAGTGATCTCACCCTAAGGGCTATGAGTATTTTAGTGAGTATCAAGAAACATGAGGGTGATTCTGATAGCAACAGAAACAAGCTGCTCCTCTCATACGCAACCCAATGGCTCCTTTCAGCTCAGAGAGTCAGGCATCACATGACAAGAATAGAGCTCTTAGCCATGTCTTCTGAGTTTTCAAAAACAAACACACACAAACACACACCCAGCTTCCAGGGATCACTAACAAGACAAGGACAACCAGGCTACAAAAAAATAGAAATGAGTTTTTTGGCTTATCATCTACATTTATTGATTTATAGAGCTTTAAACCCTGATTTTAAAATCATAGCGATTTTTCTTCCTAAATGTGACGTAGTTTCCGCTCGATGATAGTTGGGGGTGGTCATTGCATTATGCATTTTGTTGAAAGATTACAGAAAAACAAGAATTTTATCTTTTAAGTGGTTGATACTGATGAATCGTGGACAATAAGACCAGGGTCATGAACTAACAGAGTAAAAAAAGGTCAGCTTTGATTTCAAGTTGCCATTAATTCACTGCAGTTACTAATGATGTAGGTGATTAGCATACATTGCTTATTAAGGCCAACATTCCTTAATATGCGCCACCAAATTTTTTGCTTTAAAACACGTGCTGAACATGTATTTCACATTTACAAATTTTGCATAATTTGTACATATTGATAGTTTTTGTTTAGTCACACTACCTTTGTAAGGGCTCTTTTTTTTCCTCCTCAGATCTTTAGTTGTGGTCCTTTGGTGTGCTCTCTACCTTTTCAGAAGTGCTTTAGTGACAAAGAAATAGGTTTTTCAGAGACTGAAAAGTTGTTCAGAGACTGTTTACATGTCTATAAACGCAACATGGACTGCAAAAGTGAAGGCCATCAGTGAAAGAAACACAAAATAACTTTCTAGCCAAAATGTCTAAGCTGAAAAAAGAAGCTGGTTTACACACACACACACACACACACACACACGCACACACACACACACACACACACACACACACTGTATTCTACCCGTGGAAGATGTTCAGCTTTTCTGTAAGTCTTTTGTTCATTCAGAGCAACATGCACAGTCATATTCATGCTTGATTGGAGACGGCACCACCAGCAGCTCTTCTTCAGAGAGCGAGAGAGCATCAGAGAGACAGAAAGAGAGGGAGAGAGAGTCCAATAGCGACGTCCTTGTTAATAGTTCCACTAAGAGAGTATTGGAGCTGTTAGACGCTTCCATTGCATCAATAATGTCGCAGATTGATCTGTTCTCTCCGGGACTACCAGACAATTAGGTAAACAAAACTCTATTCACAATACCAGCTGCTCTCACACTCACTCTCTGATTGCTGAGCTCAGACATTTCTTGGGTGTGATAATAAGTACACCTTATTCCATGCCACTGCAGAATGCACTTTGAAATGCATTTATTATAATATGTGTTTTCAGGAGAACAGCTCAGAAAGCATAGCATAATTTTTTGTTTTTCTTGTTTTTCTTCTTTTCTTCGAACTAATGCCAGGATACTTTTTACATTCCAGGCGTTTCCGGGGCAGCTGTACAGAATTGTCTGTGTATTCGTTCATGTGTGCGTAAGGGATCCCCATGGATGTAAAATCTGAGAGCTGGCGACGCCAACCTAAGTCTCACAGCCTAGTCGGACAGGACAGCATGTCTCACCTAGCATGGAGGAGATCTGGAGATGAATGTTCCTGGGAGGGCCTTGCGGTGCAAGTAGATAGGCCTCCTCGCGCAGCTCGTCCACACAGCTGTATTGAAGGCAGACTGAAGGACGAGTGGTTCCAAACACTTGAAAAACTACAGGCTCGTCCCATTCAACAGCAGCTCCCTCCATTTGTTAACCGAACTGCATCCATGCCTGCCCTGCCAAATAAGACAGTCTCCGGATCACTAAACTATACGTGTTATCCATACCTCCAGACGAGGGAGAGGACCCCCAGTGTAAGCCCCAGTTTGGTGGCGAGCTCTCTGAGCAGCCTGCAGTCCCTACAGTCCCAGTCTGGACTGGAGAGCAGAGAAAGAGTTGCAATTAAGACAAGGCCGAGTACACAGAGAGCAAAACTGTGCTGCCTCGCTCCAGTCCGGATCGGATGGCTGCCCTTACAGAGACACGTAGTGAAGAAGGAGAGGCCAAACAACGCCTATCAACATGATGGCACCACCTGCAAGGTAAGAGCTAAAGCTACAGAGGGAATGTTAGGCTGCTGATTCATCTGCTTCAAAGCTTTTTAATGAATATGTAGGTTTAGTGTAGTAAAAAGGATGTATTTATTTTAAAATACCCCGGAATTCAAAACCCCGATTTTTAATTATTGGTACATGGCGGTAATTGGTAACATGGCACATTTTTCCATCTAAAGCAGAGACTTTCTTCGTACTTCTGTATAAAGCTGATTTAGTGAGCGTTACGTATGAGTTCAGTTTGTGATGTCACTAAATAGGCTCCTCGGCTTTGAACCTATCACATCCAATATGCAAATGATTAAAAGATGACATGGTACCTGGAAACATTTAGCTACAGAACCTGTGTGCTAAGCTAGCCAGCTAGCTAAATAATCTACTTAGAGACTCAGATACTGAAATGCCACTTGGGTCTCCCTGTGACAAGGGCTGGCTAACTTACTTAATGTACTGTAAGTGATGAACAAAATCATGGTTGTTGTGCTATATTTTAACAGGTTTGGCTACTGTTAAATAAAGCGCTGAGAATATCACATTGTAAATCGAAATACATGTGACAAATGAGACCTAGTTTACTAGCAGTTAACTAGCTGGATATCTGTGTGGTAATGTTACCCTCTGTAAAATGCTGTACAGTTGTACAGTAGCAACAAGTAATGTCAGTAAATGCAAGTTGCTAACTGAATTTACCATAACGAAACAATTTTCATATCATGCATATTCATAGATCCTGTCTTTTTTATGAGAATATAAAGATTCCTGTTGTTCCTGGGCCATTTTTTGTAGTTTTTTAGGCGTTTAAAAAAATACTAAACTATTTTTCTTTTAAAATGACACGTTTATGGACACTTGAATCATTTTTCACTTTAATGTGCAATTATATACCTCTTACTGCCACCTTTACAATGCAAACAATGCTTTGTTTATGCCCAGTAAGCAAGTGCCCCTTGGGGATAAAGTTTTTCACTTCAATTCAATTCACTGTAAACTTAACATGCTTTGAAGTGTTTGCAGCAGACATAGAAGCTGTAACTTGAACTACGTACACCTGGTCCCTTCTGTTCTACTATGTGTCAGTACCGCATAGGTCTCCTCCTCTCTTCCTCTGCTTTTATCTCTGCCACATCCCCTCAATGTAAAGTAGCATCGACTCTCCTATATGGGAAGAAATATCCAGAATAAATCACTCTCACACTCCACTCAGGTTTGCTTCAGCACAGTCTGTAGAGTTCTCTTAATCAGACAGAGTGGGGGGGAAGTAAATGGTTAGAGATGAAAAAGAGAAAGGGTGACAGTTTGAGCAAAACAGAAAAAGAAAAAAGACATATAGGGAATGGTAAAAAGAATAATATAATGTATATCTGGCAAACTTGCAACCACAGCAATTTTCTAGGATAAAAGCGCTAGTATGATTAGTATGATTGAAGGCGTGTTCAGTTTCTCTTACATGCTAATGTATTTAATTACTGAAACAAAGTTCACTTTTGCAAATCACGTGACGCATACCCTGAAATACAGTTTGTTTTGCAAACTCCACATGTTGCCTTCACAACGTGCAAAGACACCCGCCACTGTCAGGGTCATTCCATGAAAAACTACCTTTTCTGTTCCCACAAAACAATTAACAATGGAATTTTAGTGATAATAGATAGACACTCCATTTAAAAATATGTTATTATTGTGTCTGGCCTGCTCAATATAATACCAATTTCAACCTATACAGCTTAATACACTTTTAGAGACTTTTAGAGAGAAAAAGTAAAAGTACTTCATGAACTTTTACTTTTTCATAAAGTATAAAAGGTCTTCTTATTGATAAAACAAACTTTAAAAAAAAAATCTATAATTGTTCGAAAAATATATCAATTTTACGGTGTCCCTTTATTACACATTAACCCTGTTATTCTTATAAAAACATATTGCACACTAATGGAACATTCCCCAAGTAAGATGATTGAAGGAAAAGTTGTATTATCTCTATTAGGAGGACAATGATTCATGGACAAGTTCATATTTCTCAGTTTTATTTTATTACTTTTGATGTTTAATAATGTCTGATCAAGGGGGACAAGCATAAGATGTCAACCCTGTTACCCTAACTTAATATATAAATAGTTATAATTATCATTACCTACACTTACTACTTACTACAATGACCTTTTTAATGCATACCATGTGTCAGTTTGACCTTTATTAGATAACTAGCAACTAACAGATTAGCTTTAAATTGTCAACCCTGTTACTTTTGGAGAGTAATAAGGTTAATATCTTAAAACTAGCGCTCATAAAAATAAGCACTTGAATTGGCATTAAATGTTTATGTGATTAATGCATTGCACATTAAGACCCACAGCAACCACCAGCAGGCTTAGAAGAAGATATTGTTATCAGCTGACACAATATATGCCTTGGTTGTGTGTAGGCATGATGAGCCATACCCTTGGTTAAAAAATGTTAAAACGGACCTCAACCCTGAAACGACCCTCATGCACACATTTTAGAAATCATTAACGCCTTCCGCATGATCCACTATGTCACGAATTGCAGCACAAGCCTTCATCACAGAGATGATTTGCTCTGGAAGTCGACTGGCAGCTTGTCAGCAGTTTATGATTAGAGCGAGAAGACCAAAAAAGGCCAGCTGCAGAGCTTTTGAGATTTTTGCAGCTGTTATTGGCATTTCTGTGCTGAGAGGTGTGAGGGTGCAGGAGAGGATCCAGCAGTGAGATGAGCATGCTCATCGAACAAAAGACATCTGAAATCTGATGTGATCGTTCTCAATCCGTTGCATGGTCACGTATCGGATACGTATGTGATCGGATATGCATGTGAAAGTGACTCAAATTAAATTTGAAATGATCTGATTTTTGTGTTTAGAAAGCTTTAAAGAAAAATCTGTCGCATTTCGACGGAATATATTGTAATGTGAACATAGTCTTACAATTGTGAACGTGAAGCATTAAGGCAGAAAGATCTGTTTTGTTTTCTTATAGCTTATACTCATACTGTACATAATGATCATTTCCTGAAAACATTTTTACTGCTGTTTTTGTTCTACAGTATTGAAAGAAAACATTTTGGAAAGATGTATGATTTTGACATTTGACAGGAGATTTGTGCAGTTTGGAAAAAAATAAAAAAATAAAAATCAACATTTTAGGGGCTTGTGATTAAAAGGGAACAAAAAAACAGTCCAAACACCTGTCAACAACAGGCTGCCATCCCCTGCTGGAATACACAAGCCATGCTCCACAGCGTGCGCTTAATGCTATGAATGATGAAATGATACGTGTGTGTTTTCTTGCAGGTGAAGCTGAAGCCTCCCATCACCCCTGTGTTAAGCTGTAGTCCTGTCAAAGAACCAGGAGGTAAGCATTGCTAAATGAAAGCAAAGGAAAACTATGAATGTGTGTATAAAATACAGGCCTTTACTGTAGATTTTTCATAGATTACATTTTCCCCACTGATACCTGTATTGAAACACTTCCTGTTGTGCTGTATGTGCATCTCATCATAAAACCTACAGTAGCATACAAAGGTCAAAAACCCAATGAAAAATGATAGACAGACTATTTTTGATTACATTCACGTATGTTTTTCACATTCTAAGCAATCAGCCTGCTGACAGAGAGATAGAAAAAGAGAAAGATTAAATATGCTCAGAGCGCAGGCTTGTGTTTGACTGTGAATAAGCTGTTATGGGGAGTAAAACTCAAGTGGCTCAGTGTAGCGTGTGCGACAGAACCAGACTTGTTTGATTTTTTTCTCTCTCTAGTGCATTCTGCGCATTCTAGGCAGGTTTAGATTATCATAATGAGTAATTCTTTTCAGCTTGTATGTAATGTTTTGTGTGCACTGTTTACCAGGGATATGAGTACATCGTACATTTATGGCCCTCTAGGCAAAGCAGGCCTGGTGCTCCAAGCTGCTGATTTAGAAGGGGAAGTAGTAAACAAGACTTGCCCTTGTAATTACCAGGCTAGAAACTATGGCATGGTAAGTGTCCATCCTTGTGGCATATTTCCATTTTTGATTGGATTTGCTGCTCGATTTGACGCAACATCAAGCAAAGGTCCAGCCCCATTTAAATTAGCACTCCCACTAACACGCCTACTGTCGTGACCGTGATTTCACATGCTTTGAGTACATGATCATCCTGCCAGAACTAAACAAGCATAGATTTTTGCAGGACCACCCATAGCTCAGTGTTAACATACAGCTAAAACAAGTAATATTATAAAACAAGTTCTATTGTTCATAAGTATAAAGAAAATATTTATATACATTGATATACATTTTATAATAATGGATTTAAGCCCCTTAAATGAAAACTAATGCGTATGCATTTATCTATGTTTGCGCTTGAAGGAGCCTAAATGCATTTCTCCGTGAGAACAGACAGGTGGTCTATATCTTTCGGTAACGTACACAATTTTTAAAAAATTGAGGCAGCCCCTGAGGACAGTGCTTATTAGCATACAAAACCAACCACCAAAAATGATTTTCTTGACAGAGGAGAAAATGACAGGGTAGAAAACTCTGTACTAAAACTTAATTAGGGTGTTTTTATTTTATTAGGGCATTTTTTGTTTTATTTGAAAGGCTACACAGATGTCTTTCAAAGAGATCAAGGTACCCCTTAAAGTCCCAGGACACCTCGGTGGGTCCAGAGCTTCTTCACTCTCATAACTACATACCTTTCCTAGTTTCACTGTAGTTACGAGACAATTAATAGTAGTTACTGAATACTATGCTTTAATATGAAGAATTCGCCGAGAGTTTAAAGGGTTAAAGGTAAAGTCAGCATATTTTGGTGGGAAGTAGCTGAAGCTAGCTGTTTTGAAACTCAAAATAAAGTGTTCCCTCCAAAGCCACGCCCATTGTCCTGATTGGTTGGATGTTGGTGGTCCACATTTTGTTTTATCCTCTTGTTTACAGAACCTGGGGTGCCCAAAGACCGGTTTTTCATCTTAGCAGATATATTATTGAAGCTGCCGGAATGTGAGAAAAACATTGCCAAATATTAGAGTGTTCTGAATTAAAAATCCCTAATCCCATCTTTAAATTGTGAAAAAATGAGTAAAATAGGAATAACCTGATGCTTGCGTCCTTATTTTCCTGTAGATGGTTTCAGGGTTGAGTGTATGAGGCTCAGTGTTTAATCTCAGTGTTAATAAGCATGGCCGCTGTGGCCACCCACCAAGAGTTTATTGTTAAAATGAGCATTGTTAATGCATCAAGGCCTTTGGTTTCTCCCTGTCTCTCTCAGTCCATATGGTAGTTTACGCTGCCACATGAGAGAGCTGTATGTGTGTGTGTACAGGTACGTACTCTGCTCTCCAAGCATGAGCAGCATCATTAACTCAGGATGAGTGGCTAACGGCTAATACAGCCAGATCTGTCACGCAGGAGCTCACAGTGTTGCCAGGTCTGCTGACTTTTACTCCCACATATTCCCAGGTTTTTGTTTTTTTCGAAAGCCTGAGGAGACACAAATTACCTGCGCCCCAGTGCGGAGACCAAAGTAAACAACACCTGAACATTTAAAGATGAGTGCTCCTCCTGGAGAGGAGCGGGAAGGAGAGTCGTTTTCCCTCCTGTGCCTGTGAACCCTTTGACTGTCAGGTGTTCATTAATGTGAGCCAGTGTTTCTGTTATGGAAAAACAAAACAACTACAAGGCCTAGTTTACCAGGCACCTTAACTGTCAGTCAATCGCAGGGTCACCATAGTGACTGTGACGTGGTGCAATCCATCATTACAAGGTGGCATGGAACCTTTTTTTTAAAAGTCTCGTTCTCCCTGTCTCTCTGCCTGTCTTGCTTCTGACAGCTCACACACACACACACACACACACCCACACACTCACACACACACACACACACACCCACACTCACACACACACACACACACACACACACCCTCTCTTTGCTCGACCAGCTAAATGTAATGATGCAATGCCGGTTTGGTCAACATAGCAGCACTCTGTTGACTATGTAAACACACAGTATGAGAAGGAAGCTTCGGTTACTTCGCACTCAGTCAGAGAAAATATAACAACTCTTTAATCCTTTATCTACACTCAGCTAAACTAAGGGGACTCCCCTGTCTCTCACACACAGACGGGGCAGCTGGACTTGGGGTGACTGCTGGAGCCAGGTGGCTGCCTAGAGCCATCTCTCTCCAGGTAACTACACCAACTACACCTCATCATGCATCATAGCTCTCCATCGTAGCCAGTGACATTTCACCGTTCACTGCAGAGTTTTTTTTTTTTTCCTGCTCTAACAAACCAAATTTAGCTTAATAACCAACAAATGAGGTATATGTGTTGTATTAGAGCAGGAAAAAAACAATATCAAAGCACATCCTCTAGTGAAAGGTGTTGTTAGAGGAGGAATTTTCTGGAGTTACAGTGCGACTTTTATGAGACTTTTTCAGATCAACGTATTGAGAGATTCAAAATGGGACCTTTCTTTTTCCACTAAAAGTTTTGCTATTGTTATATGAGAAATAGGTTATAGGCAACAGCCTAAACTCCTACATGATCACAGAAAAAGGCTGAGTTCACAAAAGTAACATATGTGCAATGTTCAAAAAAATGTGATGTAATAATGTTCTGCTTTGTCTCTCACACAACGTTGCCAGTTAGACATAAACAAACATTTCTGAAAAGCTTGTGTTACCATTTCTACAACTAATAATACTGCAGCGACGTTGCAGGATCATTTACAACCATTATGTAAGAACATCCAGAAAACTTGACAGATTTTGTGATTGTTCTGCTAATCTAAAATTGTTTGCTGGGTTGCTGCAATGCTAGCTAGCTTCTTTAAAAGCAATCTAATACTAGTTAGCTAGCTTTAGTGAACCGCTTTCTCTTTTTTAATGATTGAAAAATACTTTTTGAATACATTTCAATCCGGGACATACTGTAAGTAATATCCCCTGATCTATGTGTGGTTTAGTACATGGGTGATTTCAGACAATGAACATTAACTATGATGTCAGGGCAGACCGACTCGGCGGGGGTACCACCACGGCCACCACACTGACTCTACCCTCCATCTTGGTTGTTTTTTACTTGCCATCTGGGCTGCGACCTGATTGGTGGGGTGGTAAAGAGCACTGGACATCACTCAGAAAACCTCTTTTTCGGAAAAGTGCTTTTTATAACCCACCGCTTTCTATGAGTTAATGTATAAAATATGTGCTGGTGGTTGAGGGAAAAACACCTAGCCTAAGAGAGCTGATGTTGATGTATGTTTTTACCTTTTGTATCATAATGGGATTGATTTTGGGAGACTCACTAGACCTTGTCGTAAGTCTGACTCAGATAAGGAGCTCTGTGATTCTGTCTGTGAGCCATTCTGTCCTCTGCCATGTTAGTAGAAGATCACATGTGACATCACTGGTATCACTCTATGCTTACACTCTTAGCTGTCTTGCTGTGTGTTTATGTGTGTGTAAGTCTGTCTGTCACTCACCATGAAACTGGAATGGATGAGTAGAGAGGAGAGCCAGGGTTTAGGACAGGGGCAGGGTTGCAGAAAAGGAGATGAGAGAAGTGGCGAGACAAGTCAAGCCTGGAGAATAGAGAGAGAGGATTAAAGTGAGAAGAAGAGTGGAAAAAGTCAGGGAAGAAGAGATGAGATGATGACATGACAGGATGAGAGGATGAGAGCAGGAGACTGGGGACCTAAGTTGGACTTTTGAGTTGAATTCTACAGATGATGGACAGCCATCATTTCCCCTTTTCCACAACCCAACGTTGTCTCAGGCATCCGAATAAAGAGATGAAGTACTAGAAGAGCTCTAATACACAGGGCAGAGAGAAAGAATGGAGAAAGAGAGAGAGAGTAAGGGAAGAAGATAAGAGGGAGTATGGTGCTGTTCTTTTGCAAAACCTAGACAGCAGAACTTACATTTGAAAATATTCAAACTATACAGTTTTCTTTGAGACTTTTAGGTTCTTTGTACATTTTCTCGGCATTTCACCAGTATTGACAGTTGGCAGACAGATTACAGACTTTGACTTTGAACTCCCACTAGTTGTATGCATGTTTTGTGTACATCTTGAGAAGATCTAGTTTTAAACATTTATGCTCCTCATGATCAGCTACGTGGCAAAGTGTCTGAAGTACGTCAGAGTTGGGCTTCCACTGTAATCGTAATTCTGTAAAACTGTCTGTTATTCTGTAATATTTCCTTAACCGTCTGTGTGCTTTTTTCTTTATAATCTTTTCTTGTTAGCACAATTTTTTGACTATTCAAACAATGATGAACTTTGCATGCATTAAAGGTATACTCCAGCGTTGTTCAATAAAATCTCTACGTACCGCATCTGTAGCGTAAGCGCGAGTACCACGAACAATAACTTTGATACAATTCTCTTTACTAAGAAAAGAATGGAAAAACTATTTACTCAAACCTCACTTATAATGGAAATCTCTTGGGGCGTCAGTAAACGTTTATGCGAAATATTTTTGTAGAACACTTTCATAAATTCTTCATTCAAAGGTATTTGTAAATTAAGCTCAAAGCCCTTTCAGGACTACTTTTTCAGAGGGAAGAATTTGTAGCTCACATGGCAAAAGTTGCATATTTTAAACATATATTTGACAGAATACAACAACTTCCCTTGGGCTTCCATTATAAGTCAGTTTTGAGGAAATGGGTTTTCTGTTCTTTTCTCAGTACAGTGAAACGTGTTAAAATTAATGTAGGTAGTAGTAATGGCACATACGCAACAGATGCAGTGGATAGAGATTAGCTTGAAAATGCTGGAGTACTGTAAGGCTACAATAGAATAAAAAATGTGTTAACACTGATGCCAACCAGGTGAAACTGCTGCAATTTAATTCGACCGTGCATCAGCAGAGACGGGAAGAAATATCTGTACGTGTCTCAACAGTTTATCTTGACTATTATGCCATTAGTTTATATTGTCTTCCTGTTGTATTGTCTGTCCTCCCCACAAGAAAAACAAAAAACTAATACTAAGATACGTGTTAATTTTTTTATGCAGTTAACTTAATTAAATATGTCAAAACCATATAGGTCCTATGCCAGCCTTTGGAACATTAATAGAACGTATTGTACTCTTAGACACAGAGAAGGAAAGATGCGATAGCAACGTGTTGGAGAAATTAGAAGAGAAAGTAGGTAAAGAACGAAAGAAAAGGACTTTAGAGCCTCCCTTTGACTCTGCTACTAGAAGACCAAATTCTCCAAGGATCGCTAAGCTAACAGAACAGAGTGTGAGAGATTCCTTTTCGTCAGCTGTTACAGTGACCGTCTCAGTGCGGCGGTTCAGTGAGGATGATTCAGACTTTAATTCGGCTCAATACACCAGCTTAGAGACTGGAATTTAAATACAGGACATCCCTTCAGCTTCTCTGCCTGACATTGATTAGGCAAAGCAGTGTCGTGCTGGGAATCGGAATGGAATCTCTTGTAATACTCAAGCAAATAATAAAGATGAGTTTTGGCTTCAAACTTAATTAAATTACCCTTGAGCTCCCCTGACAATAAGGCGGTTGCTATGGCAACAGCAAAATCCCCCTTCAGTTTGGGAAGCGCTGAAATAGAAGATATTGAGTGAGCTGATTCCAAGCTCGTGACTGTGTATGCGAGGAGTGGCAATAAGCCCTTTGTCATCATAAAGCACAAATTCAAGGTATTAAGGTATTCATCTTATTTTCCTTTGCCAGACTGCTGGTAAAGGGAAGCCGACTCTTGCGGAGAAAGATCAGAACGCAGCACATGATCGGACCACCAGTGTGCAGACCCTGTCTCACAACAGATTTCTGTGGCAAACCCCAGTGCACAGGAGAGGGAGCGTTCCCCAACTATCTCTCCTCTCAGCACCCTCTGCTGGTGGAAGAACTTCTCCCAAACATAGCAGCTCTATATCCTCCATCACTATCACCTCCAGGAGGGTCATTCGTTCCTCAAGCTTGCCCGATACCAGCCTTCCTGTCCAGGGTGAAGACAGGGCACCCAGCCCTATGGCCCTAAACAACCACTCCACTGACTTTGCAAAATATCCAGGCACTCAGTGTCCAAGGGAGGCCATTCCACGGAGGAAAGCCCTTGTGCTCAAAATTACAGAGCAAAGAGCAGAGACCAGTAGATTCCTGCATGCTAAGAATGGCCCTGTCTATAGTTTTCCTTTAAGTCAGACTGCTGGAGATAGCTATTCTTCATGCTTCTCCACTAGAAGGAGCTCTGATCTTGCCCTTTCTAATCTCACCAGCATAGAGAACTGTCCCCTACTCTCTGCCTTAAGTGTGACTGGGAGAGATAATCATACACCAGAAATATCTAATATGACCAGCACAGAAAGCCATTCCCAAGTCCCATCTAACCTGACCACTCCAGAGACCCTGATGCCGGTGGTACTCCGGAGGAGATCCACCATTATCAAGGTGCTAGAGCAAAGAGAGACCTTTAGCAGAGAGCCCAAGAAACATATAAGGAGAGTGGACTACAGGCACAGCTACACTGATGGCCTCAAAGCCACTGACATGAAACCACTAGTAGACAATGAACCCTTGCTTACTGGATCTGAGAGCCAGCTTCTGAGTAACAAGAAGGTACCAGAACTTCACAAATCCACAATGTCTCTCCAGCTGACTAGCCCATCCTCCAACGGACCTCCTCTAGATGACCCACGCAGTTTTGAAGATCCTCGACCTCGGAGGCCTGCTAGCTGTTATGCAGGTCTATTTAGCCTTGCCGAGCCAAATGCTAATGCTTTACAAGATACTGCAATTCAGAGCACGAGTTCTGCACTTCCCCGCGAGACAAATATTGACCCTGCAAGCTCCATCGTCAGCAACCCAAACAGGTGCTGGAGCACTGCAGGAGGGGAAGGGAGCCGTGACAAGATTTATCTAGGGAGAGAGAGCTCTGCTTGGGATGAGGGGCAGAGCAAGAGGGGATCTGCTCTCCCAAGGAACCAGCCTTTAACTCTCATCAAAGTGCCAGGTAGGAAACCTTGCAGTGTGTTCAAATGAATGCATACAGAGTCATGCATGCTTTATGTACTGTGTAGCTGTGATCATTTGTGACAGTAAACCGCTGAGAGCAATGTTTTTGCAATGAAAATGCACACTTCTGGGCGCACACACACACACACACACACACACAAATGTAACTGGGGAAAACTAATCACACAGACAATAAATAATCTAGATTCAGTGACTTTTTACATTACTAAATAGTCTTATTTTGGCCTTGGTGACTGTTGACAGGAATCTCCTCTGTAAATATAAAGTGAAGTTTTATCTGTGTATCCAGAGAACCTTTAATAAACGGGGAATGTAAACCGACAGGAGATTGGACCCTGCCTCTCGGGCGGCCTACATCGTTTCATTTTCTCGTTGATCGATTAAAAACATGTGAAGGCCGTGTTAAGAAAATTAAACGATGTAGCGTTTGTCAAAGCAACCCTGCTACTCGGTCAATAAAATCGTTTAACAAGTTGGCCACCTCGAGTCGTTTGTCTCTTTCAAGTCAGCGCAAGAGAGCTTAGCTAACTACAAAGTCATTTGCCCAGTCAGGTTTAAATTGTAATATGGGACAAGTCGTACAACCGTCACCTGAGTAAAATTCAAAAACCTTGAATCATGTAATAGCCTATCGATTATGTAAAACTGTAACACATGATTTCAAATAAATGTTTCCTCGATGGTGCAAATTCATAACGTCTTCCCTCAGATGAAGCCAGAGCATGTTACCATGGTAACTTGTTTAAACGTAAGCAGGTACTCCAACAGGTTGTGTGCGAGTGTGTGTGTGAGAGTGTACTCACGGGCCTGGTCTGTAGGGTTCATGAACTTTCCACTCTTGGTGGACGAGGTGGATCGGCGCCCCATGACGGCCAACACACACCTTCACCTGAAACACACACACACGCGCGCGCGACATACTAATTATTTGTCGCGGTTACTTCAAAGTAGTGTCACTGCGCGATACATAAGCAGCACGAGATGAACGTTTCCAGCTTCCTGATTGGATGAAACTGCACACAGAAATGAGAATAAGCCCATAACACCGTGATCAATATGATGACATCATCAGCCTTTCTGTCCTGCTGGTTATTAATAAACGCTTCAAATCAGGAAATAATACTGAAGTCCAACTGCAGAGGAGGAAAACACACACACTTTCTCTCACACACACACACACACAACACACACACACTTTCTCTCACACACACACACACACACTACCTCACACACACTTACTCATTCTCTCACTCACACACACACACACAAAAAAAAACACACTCTCACTTTCACACACACCCAAACACAAAACACACTCTCACTTTCACACACACACACAAAACACACTCACACACACACACTCTCACTCTCTCTCTCTCACACACACACACACAAAACACACACACACACACACTACCTCACACACACTTACTCACTCTCTCTCACTCACACACACAAAAAAAAACACACTCTCACACACACACAAAACACACTCACACACACAAACAAAACACACTCACACACACACACAAAACACACTCACACAAAACACACTCACACTCTCTCTCTCTCACACACAAAACACACACACTTACTTTCTCTCTCACACACTCACTCACACTTTCTCACACACACACACACTCTCACTTTCTCACACACACACACACACTCTCACTTTCTCACACACACACACACTCTCACTTTCTCACACACACACACTCTCACTTTCTCACACACACACACTCTCACTCTCTCTCTCTCACACACACTCACTCACTTTCTCACACACACACACACTCTCACTTTCTCACACACACACACACACTCTCACTCTCTCTCACACACACACACACACACACACACTTTCTCACACACTTTCTCACACACTCTCACACACACACACACACACTTTCTCTCTCACACACACACACAACACACACAAACTCTCACTCTCTCTCTCACACACACACAACACACACACACACACACACACACTTTCTCTCACACTCACTCACTCACTCACTCTCTCTCTCTCTCTCTCTCACACACACACACACACACACACACCATACACCACACACACCATACACCACACACACTATACACC
>JAOUQW010000049.1:4856974-4875113 GCA_028565825.1 Olivaichthys viedmensis | reverse complement strand
GAGACAACAGAGAATAAATAAAGAGAAGACACTAAAATGTATAAGACACAATAAGAAAAGTGAATGGAGACTGAGTCACCTGGTGTCTAAAGCAAAATAAGCTGGAAAAGATCTAGAATAATATCTGCTACATAAACTATTTCAAATTGTTACTCTATCTGTAACTTTGACATGAGCCAAAGGATAACTAAGTTATAAGCACAGACTTCATGATTCAGTTATTACTCAGAAACACATCAATTTCCGCTATTAAATTTACAGTCAGCTTAAGTCGATTAAGAACCTCGACGTCTTCACCACTCGAGCGCACAACAGAAACCTTCAAAAAGACTCAATTTCATCAGGGGTCTGCTTTTCCCATTTCTCTGCTATTTCAGTTTGACTGTGATGCTGTTATATACAGTATATTACTTTGTCCCTGCTGTTTGTGACTGTTTTTAACCTTGATTCTCTTGCAGAAAGTTCTGGATCAGGTTCTGAATAGAGGGAAAGACTGAAACAGAGGGAGAGAGGTTGATGATCTTGTTTTTCTACTGCTCCAGGAAGACACCCCTCACCATCTGAACATCAGGCCACAAGCACTGACGATAATACAGTAGATCCCGTTAACCAAAATGCTCTGCATTTGTCCACTGACTCACTTAGTGACTACTGACATCTAGATTAACAATGCAAGTTGTATTTTGTGAGGATTTGGTGCTGTATTTTATTTAATGAGAATCATGCCAACTGTGTAAAACTCTCTAATCCACCTCATGGTTATTAAATGTTTTAAAGGATTACGTCAATGTTTTTTCAACCTAATCTCTATCTACTGTGTCTGTAGTGTAGGTATGATTACCACAGACAAGAATTTCAACATATTTCCATTCGAGCTGGATTACTTTTGCCAAAGGTAGTGTAATTTGTAAGGGATTCGAATGGCTGAATCAAAGGAATAAACTGTCTGTGTAATTTTATCCTGGATTGACACATCATAGCCCAGATGTACATGTCAGCGTTATGCAACACGACCATTATTACGTAATTATTACTTTATTTTTTTTAAGTTATTGCCAATTAGTACTGGATTAAAATCATGGACCTCGTTGGTAATCTCTTCAATTAGAGTACCTTAAGCTAAAACTGATCCATTTCCAGTAGCAATTAAGACTTCTATTGGTTATAGTGCAAGGTTGTAGTTTTGAATTTGCATTATATACGTCGCATATTTGGAAAGGTTTTAACGGAGTTCAACAACTGCCCTTAGACTTCCATTATAAGTGAGTTTTGAGTAAACATATTTTCTGTTCTTTTCTCAGTACAGAGAAACATGTTGAAATTATTGTTCATGGTAATCGCACATGCACTACAGATGCGATGGATAGAGATTGGGTTGAAAAAACGCTGGACTATTCCTTTAATCCTAATGAAAATGACTCCATGGTCATGGGGAGCTGTGCATTGATCGGCACGCTGCATGTTCTGCTGTAGCATCTAGAAAGTAACATTTTCAATGGCTAGTCCCTAAAATAATTTCTGTTTACTTTCTGCCATATGTAGCCAACTGTAGTCCCGTCCCGTATGTCTGCAGTCCAGCACAGTTTCGTGATTTCCTGCTCTAACACGCATACAAAACCTGATCATTAAGTCATTAAGTTGAATCAAGTGTGTTAGAGCAGGAAATGACTATGTTGCACTCATGACATATTGGACTATAGCTGGACATCCCTGTTAAAGTGTGTCACTGCCTTAAAAAACAATTTTAAGTTAGTAGCATACAATAAAATGTATGAATATTTTGCTAACAGCTTTTTAAAAAATCCTGCAATGTACTATTTTGCAATAATAGCCTAAGTACAAAAGGCTTGATTTAATTTTTAACTGTGGCTATGAAGCTTCTCTCTACATTGCTACCAAATAGTGTGACGTCTTTCATAACTTTAAAAGTGATTCTGTAGGATTTGTGAATTTGAAAAACGTTAAACGATCCTAGCAAATCGCTGGTGTCATTATATGAAATGCCCACAGCGACATTTATCACTGCAAGCTTTTGTGTTTTTGCCAAATTGGCTGTCAATGGCCCAGCCATGATATTACAATATTTTGCCATGTATTCTTGTGGGGAAAAATGTCTTTAAATGTCAAATGACCAGTTGACCTTCTCTGTGTATAATGTAGTGCAATGAAAGACTGATTACAGCAAGTGAAATACAGGCTTTGTGTAATAGCACCTATGTCAAATTCATAGTGGATAAATTACACATGACAGACTATGACAGACTGAAGGATGTTGCTGATGTCTCAGGCCAGTAAACATGTGGTAAGTGTGTAAGAACATACATGGGATTCCCCTTGAGGGCAAAAGACCTCCGTGTTTTCAAACAGGACCACATGTCACCGGGCCAGATGAAGATGCCTGAAGGCTCCAGCGATTACCTTCAGTCTCATGATCTTCAGTGGCAGAAGAGCTGTTTCTCCATGATGTTATGAGCACATCTTCCTTTCTCCTTTTTCTGCTAACCTCATACAAATAGTGACCCAGAGCGGTGGCATTTCATGCTAAATGTCACAATTTGTAATAAGCACAAGCACTATAGATTTTGACCCTTTTCCTCCTATGAAGGGGTCCATGTTCCATAACTTTTAATGCAACGTCATTACTTCTTTCTTCAGCCGTCCAGACAGAATTGGAGCTCTCTGAATAGAAATGCCTCATTAACGGGGTACCGGAGGTACCCACGAAGAAAGAGACTATTGTTAATGGCCTGGTAGATGAGAGATGAGAGATGAGTAACCCAGGGAATGATGTGTCATCGTGTTCTCTGCTCAATATTATGTGCTTTGACATATGTATTTAGGCAACTAATTTGCAATACAGCCCCAATGTTGCCACATCTGCTAAAAGTAAAGTTTGGTTTTCTGTGGTAAGTACACACGCTACTAGGACATCATTATTTCTTTTTGTAATGTTTTAATTTCAGAGTTTTAGCAGGCTGTTGCTTGTTGGAAAGATGTATACATGTTTTGTTTCCTTCCTGAGCTGTTGTGTGTTCATGTAAACAAGAATTTCAGTGGTTCTGTGTCACAAATGCAACACAGGCAAGATGAGGTTCAAAAATATGTTTTTTTCTGTTTTTCTTTTTTCTCTTAAAAACCACAAGTCTTAGAACAGACCACTGCCTTTTGTGCCAACAAATTTTGAAGCCCAAACAGGCTGAGACATGCACACAATGCATGTCTTATTCTTATAATAAAGTGTTTTGGGTTTCAGATTTGACACTGATTATTCATCTGAAGTGACAAAACCCTGAAATACACAATAGAACAACTGCACATGTTATATATTTATGCTGGGTGTCTGGGTTTTCCGCATGAGAAACATTATTGGAAGGCGATAAAGAAGTGTTGTGAAATATCCCATGATGTGAATTTCACTCATTAGTTTGGGGAAGCACAAAGAGTGAACCTATAAAACAAAGATTTCCCAGAGACTGTGTCTGATGTGTGGGAACTTCAGAAACACTGAAACATGTTGGCTGGTCTCGAATGTTCTTGGGAAAGGAGAAACGCTGCAGAATGTATGAGTCTGCTGTATGTCTTAGACCTGAACAAACCTTTTGGATGTCTGAAGAGTCTGTTAAAGCACTTTTCCATCAGTGTGGTACGGTAACAAATCTGTGATCACACATTTTGTCGTTATTTCCTTTGCCAAGAGACCTGTACTGTAGCTGGTTACTGGTAATTTGGTTACTGCCTTCATCATTAGTGTTTACTGTTAACACTAGTGTTGTGTGGGAAATTATGTTACCACCTCACAACCCCCAGAGAACTACTTTCAGTGGTACCGTTATGTGATAGGATTCGGACTCAGGTACTCTACCAGGGTACGGATAGTTCTGTATTCTAATTAATAATTGTACTGGTGCCTTGCCACACTATCTGGGAGTAAAGTGACATTTGTAACCTTGTGCAGTATTTCCAAATCTGTATCTTCCCGCTCAGTATAAACTTTATTTTCAAACCAGTCATAAAAGAAAAAAAGAAATAAGATACACTGGTTGAACATCTTCATCTGACCTTATGACACACAATAATTTATGGTAGAGCTTATGACCCTTCCTATTTTATCAAAGCACATGTGTTCAGCACGTGATTACTGGGGATTTTTATGCAATTTTAAAACTATGTCAAGTGAAACCAGAATGGATATTTTAAAGACATACATACACTATGTACAGATGTATGCAGAATCTCAGCAAGACTTCAGAGTACATGCCAAAGATCACCTCTACAACTCAAACCTGAAGAGGATAAAAGTCAAAATCAACTTTCAAGCAAAAGTTAATAATAATGCTGTTTGAATAATGCTGATTAAGTTTTTGTTTAAGTTTCATCATCCATCTCCACTTTGCACAGGAGTTCATCTTTGAAAGCCTGCTATTAGAAGCCATCATTTGGTAGAGGACTCATTTGCTGCAGGGCCACATAATTCTGCACGTTGGAAATTTCTGGCATGAAATTACATTAGGAAATCTTTTCTTTTATAATACTCATTATACATTTCTACATACAAAAGGTCCTCCATTTTTTATGTGTAGAGACACTGTACTTCATTGAGTGCACTTTTTTGGGGGGATCGAGCTGCAGCTTCAGACAATATGCAGTTCTGTATGTGTCGCATGTGTGAGTGTGTGTGTGTTTGTGTGTGTGCAGTGTGGCTTCTGAATAATGTGCAGTGCCATCACTGACATCTGTCTGCTTTACTACCCATGTGGTGCGTTGCGCAGGGCCAATGCACAGCAAATGCAGCACAGCAAATCCACATCTGACAACCATTCATCGCTGCATGCCATGTGACGGGGTCTATAGGCTAACAGATAGTTCTCTAATGCTAATAAAAGGAGAAAGTATATGAAGTTTCAGCATTGAGCTGTTTAAAGCTATAAATGTGAACTGTCTAAACAGAGGAACATACACCTGACAAATTTCAAACCTGACACTATAGACTTACTGGCTTTGAAATAGAGACATTCAAATTCAGTCTACATACATGTATACACACACATATGCACACACTTCAAGCCGTGAACACTTCAAGCAGAGCTGTCTCATTGCAGTCAAAAATGTAATAATAATAATAATAATAATAATAAAGTGGACATCTGTAAATATCTTGCAAAAACAAACACACACATTTTCTACTTAGGTCAAATGTAGAGTATGATTGGTGTCCAAATTTTGCTTCTTTAGTTTTGCACTGGAATTTTAACAAATAATGGAAGCTCATGACCACCAATTAGCATCATGCATCACACTGCATGCCAAAATCATCACACACTCCAAATCACATTGTTGGTCCAGGTTAAATTGTACATAAACTAGAAACAATTTTATAAAATACCAGAATACGTCTATATATAAATCAAATCAAATGCATTCAGATTCAAAAATGACTACCAGTTTTAGCTATTTCATTTTCTTCATTTTATTACACTGTATGTTGTACAATATCAGAAAGCAGATCTATTTGAGATGACTAGATGAGTTCACTCTGCGACGTGAGTGTGTGATGATTTCTTAGCACTACATGATGCTAATTTGTGGTCACAAGCTTCCATTACTTGTTAGCTACAGTACATTAGCCTCTTAGCTTCAGTGCAAAACTAAAGAACCTAAATTTGGACACAACAAGTTTTGGCTGATTGACTGCGTCTGAGGTAAGAGGACAATTCATCTGAATTTAATTTTCTTTAATTCTTAAACCTGATTATCAACCACAGTCTATTACTGAGACGGAGAAGACAAATCAATAGCTGGCATAATGAAGGGTCATTTACTGTAAAGTGCATTTGCTCGCTGATATACATCACAAAGCATTGCTAATTTCAACCCCTTCTCAGACTAAAAGATAAGCAGAAACAGACCACACAGTATAGCAACAAGCCTATACGACAACTATTGCATCTCTAACATGGGCATGAGTAAAGGAATATCAGTTTCTTATAAAAAGCTGCATGTTTAACAGTGGTTTAAAACAACAATGTTTATTAGTAAATTGTATGCTTATAAAGGAATATACTGTGACTAAAATTACCTTTGATAGGCTTCCACAGGGCGCAGAACAAGTTTAATACAAACTTTAATACACCAATAATATTCAGCAATACAATATTCTCTAACAGTTGTGTAAGTCCTAGTATAAGACCTAATAAAGAACAGAATCTGGGACTATTTTACTGCTAAATGTTCATTTGAATGTTGTGTCAGTGATGCATTTTTATACATCCCCACATTCCATTGTAGATGAGCCCTATATCACATCTTGTCCCTCTAAGGCATAGAATCCCATGGAACTGAAGCAGCTATGAAGCTAACATTTCAATAATAATTTTATGCTAAACATGTAGTGAATATAGTATGCATTAAAATGTTATGCTGATGTAGATTGAATACATCCCATTACTCATTCATAATAATAACAATAACTCAACAATGACACAATAATGTTGTGTTATGTTGTGTTTGTTGAACTGTGTTACTGTTTGACCATTTTAAACCTGGAACTGGGTCCTGCGCTTTTGGGAGGTCATTTTTATAATATTTCCCAACAGGGTCTCACACTTGTAACAATTTGCACGATCCAAGTCGTATGAAAAGGAACAAAGAAATAAGGTTAGGGTTAGGGGCGGAGTTAGCTTTCATGCCTTTTCTTTTGACTTCATTTGTGTGAAATCCAACGAAATCCAACCCCATTGCCTTCGCGTTTTTGTCATTTTCTTCAATACCCGTGCTAGGTGTTTTCCTCCTCTGTGGAGGAAAAACCTGCTATTGCATCGCTGAAATGGATTTATCATTATAATTGTATTCAATAATCATGCAGGAAACTATATTACTTACTTCATACAGTTTTCAGTTTTCTTGTGGTGTCACGTCAAGCTGGTTGAGTATAGCGTCTTATAACTAGGCAACACACACGAACGCACACACACTCAGAGGGAGTGAGAACCTTTTGCTAACAAACTTTGCTTTACTATATAGTAATTTATGAAGAATATTTTCTTATTATAGGATTCTGTATTATAAGGAACAGGTGGCAACTCTAACCCTTGCTCAATCAGTTGCACAATACTAGCTGCATCCTTCGAAGGTACTTGTCACTTTGGGCAGCATTTTAAGTGAAAAGGACCCTTTTGCAGGCATCACATTTTGGAAACCCTTCAGTGTTATCATATGTCATTATTTAGCGCCATGCGCTTAATAAAACAGTTAAATAAAAAGAGTTGACATTTCTTTTTTTTTTTTACTATCATTGGCTAGTGAATACCTGATGGTAAATTCACATTGTAGCCAAGCGTACCACTTCCATCTCCAACATTTGCCCGCTTTGGGGGCGTGTCACGAAAATGTAAGCAAGTTTCGCTGACTTAAAACTTAAGTGGCTTGAACGTGGGCATTGTGCATGATGAGAACACTTGTCATGGCAAATTCAACAGTCTGACCGCTGCCTGACACTGTTCTGGTTTCACTTGCTTGAAGTTGAAAAATTCTCAACTTTTTTCATCTCTCATCGCTTACTCCCACAATCCTCTGCGTACTACTTTTGCCTGTCTCCATAGAAAATGTATGGGGGCAGGACGTGTCTGCAACGTGATTGCACAATGAGGATGAACCCTGAACTACTGGCAGCTATTTTTCTGGAGCTGGACGACTGTTTACTGAATAACATGGCAAGCTAACTTGCTAACCATGTACTTAAGGCTGTAATAATAACAATAAACCCAAGGTCGCTTTACAAAGCAAAGCAAAGCAAAAAAAAAAAAAGAAAAGTCACACTTCCCTAGCTAGATGAGGAAGATAATTGAAAGTGTTGGGAGAACAGGAGCGTTTTCAGCTTAGCCATGGAGAGATTGAGGTAGTGTGTTCCACAGTTTATGGGCTAAGACAACTAAATGACCTGGCTCCCATGAACTGGCACTCTACAAACACACTCTATCAACACAAATACCAGCACAAATGTAACTGTTCGCCAGCTGCAAGAAGAAGAAATGCAGTTGCATTTGTAGGCTACTCCTCATCCAGAGCATGTGGTTGCATTTCATTCAATTACATATGTGGGGGAAAAAAAGAAGAAGATGTAAACGCTAAGCCCACCTCTAAACTTAACCATCGTAACCTGTTGTTCCAAATAGTTCCAAATGTGCAAGCATGAGTCCATGTTAAAACTTCAAAGAATTCTGCAATAATCAAATGGTTGGATTGCCTACATTGAGAACGATGCATGCGATGCTGCCCTTTAACTGGTCCAGAATGAGAAACTTAAGAGGACAGCCTTTATCTCAAATGCACCCTACCAGGTAAAGTGTGTGCTTGTAAGGGTGCCTTGGTGCGGCGCTAGGACCGAGCGGGTCTAATCCATGCTCTCACACACACTCACACACACACTCACACACTCACACACACACACACACACTCACACACACACACACACACACACACAGCACTTTTGTTCTGCAAATCAGCCTGGTGTGTGCTGCGCGCTGTCCCACCGTGTGCAGAAGGGAACTGTTGATTCGCGGAGCGCAGCTTGAGCTTTCCAGGCGCTCAGAAGATCAGCTCAGAAGATCAGCTCAGAAGATCAGCTCAGAAGATCAGCGGCGATCTGTGGAAAGTTGGGCACCGGAGCAGCGCGCAGTCTCCGGCGCTGGCGGATCGGATGTGCCTGTGGTTCAGCACATCAGCTGTTGCTTTGTGTGGGATGGTGCCGTGACACATACGGCCCGATTTGACCCTGGCCAGCCTGCATCAGATGAGCCACACCGGCAGCATGGGATCCAGAGCCCAGTTCGCGCTCTCGGCTCTCCGCGTTGTGGTGATGCTGGCTGTCTGCTCCGGTGACAGTCCGTCAAACGAAGGTACGAGTCAGCTGCAGATATAGATATGAGGGTGGGTTTTTTTGTGTGTGTGCACGATAACTAGTTTGGCATAAAAGACAGCTGTCTGTCTCTCTCATCTCCTTTCTCACACAGCAGATGTTTGGGAAAACAACGCACAACGCACAGCGCACAACGCACAACGCACAGCGCACAACGCACAGCGCACAGCGCACAGCGCGCAACGCACAGCGCGCAACGCACAGCGCACAGCGCACAGCGCACAACGCACAACGCACAGCGCACAACGCACAACGCACAGCGCACAACGCACAACGCACAGAGCGCAACGCACAACGCACAACGCACAGCGCACAACGCACAGCGCACAGCGCGCAACGCACAACGCACAGAGCGCAACGCACAACGCACAGCGCACAACGCACAGCGCACAGCGCACAGCGCACAACGCACAACGCACAGCGCACAGCGCACAGCGCACAACGCACAGCGCACAGCGCACAGCGCACAGCGCACAACGCACAGCGCACAGCGCACAACGCACACGTTACATCCAGAAAATCCCCAGGGTTAAATGAACACCCAGAGCGTTGAAGAAACTCTTGATGTGTTGATTTAGTTGTTGACATACGAGTTAACTGAACACTTTAATAGTAAACACTGTATGTGAGAATGCAACACTGGGAGAGTTTATTCAGCATCACAAGAGTTAATTATTGTTAATTAACAATGTATTCCGTTATCAGGTGCAAACGTGTTGGATGGATTCATGTCAAAATCAGTTATCTGATCATTTTGTACTTGTAATTGTGCTTAATATATAAAGTTAATGTTGCACTCTATGAGCTAATTCAAAAGTATGTGTTAATTATGCATTGTGAGAATTTATTCAGCATTAGTAGAGTTATAGCAACAATGCAGAAAGACCCAAAGTTTTCAAATTGATCAAATGACTTAAGTATTTAAGTCAATTTGATGGATGAATTATTGTCTTTTTTTTTTTTTCTTTCAGTTATCAGATTATCTTGTACATGTAAATATACTCAATATATCAGTTAATGCAGCACGTTAAGAGTTAATTCTGTCAGAGTTCAACATTGGGCTTTGTGTTGTGTCTGTTTTGCCTTTAATAAGGCTACTGTTGAACATGTATATGTTGCATATGTAGGTTTATACCAGGGTTTTGGTTTTTACATGGTATGATGACCTCTAGAAAAGGACCAACGTTTAGATATGCATAACCACAAAATGTCCACAAAATGTAGTTGCGTTTTTTGTGTATGAAAACCATATTGGCACTTTATTATTTACTAATAATCACACAATAGACTGTTTTCTTTATGAATTGTACAAATCAGGAAAATGGCATTGTCATATGTAAGGGGGAAAGGCGAAGTTAAATATAGCATCTAACACTTACTACATGTGAGTGTGTGTTAAGATTAGGTTACTCTGCCTGAAAGCTGTACAGTTGCTTATGGAGGTTTGGGAATTGGTTCCTCCTCCATGTGTGTCTCCACTTTGGAGCAATGGAGCTCTATAGCGTATAGCAGTATGTGCATGTGTGTGCTTGTGTTTGTGTGCTTACTGCTCTTTTGCTTGAATTGATTGCTCTCTGATGCTCTCTGTGCTGTGGCTGTTTGGTTAAGCACTTCACGTGAAAGAAAACAGGCTGATGGGATCACTCCCACTCCTTATTTGTGATGGATGTTGTATCTGAATTTAATAATTGCGCTTTGTTGTGTCTCAAAGTTCAGGTCCCATAGGTTAATCCCATGTGGAGAAGAATTAATAACTTGAATCGAACACATTATGTAGGCGCACTGAATGCATTATCAGTGTTGACATTTCTCCAGTGAAATTAAAATCCACACGGCTCACCTTATCTCACCATGGTAATTACAGGAGGCTACCAGGGAGGACGACACTAATGAATATGATTACAGGCAGCAGTGACAGCCATGATAGATTCATCAACTCCGCTACTGACTTGACGCTAGAATCAGCTGAAAGTGCACTCTATTAACCAGAGAGGTAAAGAAGGGTGAGGTGAAATGTTGCAGGCAGCATGGAACCATATGTGTGTCTCTCTTTTGGTGGGAGTGCAAACAAATTTGTACACTTCAAACGAATGAGGGCAGTGTGGTCGGACTTCATCAAATTTCATATGAATGAAGTCGTAAGAAACGGTGTGAAAGCTAACTTCGGCCCTAACCCTAACCTCGGTAACTTATCATACAAATTTAGTTTTGGGAATTGTTATGAATTTGAAAATTTAAGACCATGTTGGAATGAAATGGTATCAATTACTGCTTGATAGATGGACTGTATGGTTGTGTCTGTGGGGGTTTGGGTGGGTTATGGGTGTGTTTGTTTAAATGTGCAATTGGTCCTGCTTGTTATGTGTGTGTTCATAGAGTGTCTGGTCCTGTTTGAAACTCAACCTCTACTAGAAACAAGAACGGAGTCAGTGAGAGAAGGAGAGAAAGAACCTGAGTTTGGAAAAGGCAATGACATTAACAGGTAGTTTAGAGTAAATTAAAAGTGCACAAAAAAGCTGACAATAAAGCATACAGATTAAGCCTGGTCTTCAACTAAATCACACAAAGCATGTAGATCTTCCATTAACCATTTCCTTTAGTCTAACAAGAGGTGTGATCTATGTACAGGTCTGTAGCTCACTGTGTTCACATGCAGATTTTGAAAGAACTCTTCAAATGTATGCACATGTTAATGTTACCATAACAATCAGAAGCTTGAGAGTCCTGTCAGAGTGCAACAAGTAGCTTATGTTACTGCAGCATGTTAGCCGAGTTCTCAATCCCATTTGTGTTTTTAACAAGTCTCAAATGATGCCAATCTCAGGAAGACATCTTAAAAACATCTTTATTTAACAGAAGGTGCGAAGAAAAATTTGTGTCCCTCATCATTCTGCTTTGAAACATTAGTTTTATAAATTTTGTAACTATTTCCTCAAAAGACCACTATAAAGACTCCTATTGTGAAATAGTCAGATTCAAAAGTGTACTTGGCGATTATTCTTCTATTTAGGGGATTATTGAGCAAGTTACCCACGTCCATCGATTGCATTGAAGAAGTTTCATTCTGAATGGCCTCAATCAATTTACTCGATTACGTTTTAGGTGTATACACTCTTAGGTAAACCGATTTATCAAGGGTTCTTTGGATGGTCACAGATTCTAAATTCCTAAAGGGGTTATACCTGAAACCTTTTCTGAAAGGGAAAACCTCTGTGGTAGGGTTCTACAAAGAACCTTTAAGGGTTCCTCCAAAGGGATAACTGAAGAACCCTTTAGAGTGCTATATGGAACCTTTTTTTCTAAGAGTGAGCATAAAGGTTTTTTAATCCAATGGGAATAATCAATTGGATTATTATAGGATTATTAGACTGCATGTAAACGTAGCTAGTGATAGCAAGTGGACAAGCTGATCATGTTTAGAAAGGAGGAGGAGAAAAGAGATTGGAGAATGCAGGAAAATGATTGAGAGTATGGGAAATGAGGGCAGAATGTTCTGATAATGTGTGAAAGCAGTAATGACTGGCCTGAGGAGAAAATTCCTGCTACCCCCCATGTATGTGTGTGAACCCCCCATGCGTTGCCTTCAACATCCTCTCCATCTTTCTCTTCTATCGCCCTCTATCTCTCGTGTTTTTTGTCTTTTCTCTCTCCTTTCTCTCTCTCTGTCCTTCATGTTTCATCTGTCTCTGTTTCGTACATGCACGCTAGTAGTGGGAGAGTCCATTAGTCTATTAGTGCATGTGTGTGTGCTAGTGTATTTGCAAGTGAACCCATGTGTCTTGTGTCATGCTAAAAACTCACCTTGTGTGGGAAGAAAACTCACATGGGAAAGAAAACAATGCCACTTGGTGAGAAGCAGGGCACAGGAAAGGCAGGAAGTGGTGACCCCACTTAGATTGTTAGGGGGCTTATTAAGGGGCTAATTAATCTATTTTGGCCTGGAGGTTCACCATTAGAGCAGGTGCCTCTCTGCATGTAGTCTGAGGTTAAATTGGAACAGGATGAAACTGTGTTGTGAAGGCATGGCAGAGTCCAACGTAAACGGTGGGGGAGGCGGAAAATTAGCCAAACGTAGGAATACCAAGCTTTTATGAGCTGGTGTCTGGAAACTGTGTGGGTTTTATGTGGAACGTTGACCCCTAAACCTGTGAGGTCACATGGTGCCAAAGATAGACCGGACTAGATTTATAAAGATTTATTACATTAGATCAAGAGGATCCGACTTTACTGAACCATATGCAGTTTGTAGGGGCATGATGCTGAACAGGAAGTAATTCCATAATGACTGCCAAGAAATCATTATGGATGCCTTTAGTGGATGTTTAAGGCTAGTAGAAGTGAGTGATATGGCAAAAATGGCATATACACAGTATATATCTCAATATTTAGATCTGGTAACCAAATCATTTGAGCCAATAATAAGGCTTTTGACAATATTTTCTCTAAAAGTAAATTGATTAGTCAACTGCTATTGATCAACTGCTTGTTACAGTGAGTTACAATGAAGTACTGACACAATTAAAAGGTGTATTGTGACGTAACTTATCACAGTATTGATATTGCCATATTGCTTAGGCCTAAGGCTCTGAGTCTAAAGTCTAAAGCTTTTTACAGTTCAACAGTTTTCAGAGACCATTAATCAAATAGTTTGCTCTTACAGCCAACAACTGGAGCACACCAAATATGGGTTCATTTGCTAATTCTGCCCCATCAAAACACATTTTACACATGCTAAATCCCTTAATACATCATTTAAAATACACTAAGCTTAGAACTCTGTTTGAGCCTGGTGCATTTTTAATGCTTTTTCACTCCACACACTTTTGGCCCAGTTTCCCAAAACCACCCCAGTGTTAAGATAATCTCAACTGTAAGAGAGAGCATGGATCAACACTCACCCTGCCATTTCACAATGACCTTTGTGCTCCGATGCTTTTGGGAAACCACTTTGTAAAATGCCTTCATATTGCACAAGAGAGTCTTACTGTAATGTCAGTAGACAGTTGACACACTTTATGACAGGCTCTGTTTCCAGAGGTAATCTGACAGAATTGCCGTTCATGCCCAGAAAACGCCTGTCGCTGATGGAGCGTGAGACAGCTGAGCTGAGCATGGTTCTAGATTCTGAAGTGGGAGAGATCACATCACATCAGACCCCTGCCAGATATAGTGTCAGGCGCTCACGCAGCTGTCGAACTGATGCTCATATGTTTGGAACTGAGAGAAAAAGAAAAAAGAAGAACAGAAGAGAGAGCTGTCTTGATGCTTGCCGGGTCCTGGAGAGCGTATTATCAGTCAATGCATACATATGAAGTTCTACAGGCAGTGGGACTGCAGATAACTCTGTGAGCGAGTGTGTTTGCTGTTTTCACTCTAGGTTAATTTTTCCTCTGAAATGTCTGGAGCCAGCTACTCTGAAATTGGGCTAAGATGACCTCTTTCTCTCTGAAAGTGAAAGGTCAGTAAGTTCTCACTGGCCCATTTTAAAGTAGTGATGGCCATGTGGTGAGCCACAAAACCAGGGTCAGTCTTTCTCTTGGTGACGTGACATGACTTGAAGTATTTGGCTGTGAAACTTGGTAATAATTAGCCCACTTTTTGTAAATAGTGAGTAATAATGAGTACTATTTAGGACATTGCTTTTTTGAAACATTTGTACAGATTTGAACAAATGAGGACAATGTGGTTTTTGTTCGATTTCATACTAAGTCATAAGAACGGGACCAACCTCATACGAACTGAGTCCTGCAAATTGTTACGGATTTGCAATTGTGAGACCATGTTGATATTGAGTATTAACAATGAGTTACCTGTATATGCCGTATTTCATAAGCAGTACATGATGAGGACTATAAACACACTTGTTGATTTCTTGCAGTGATTACTCAATGGATTTTGAGGAATTTACTGGAGGCAGTAATAAAAACCTAAAGGCTCTGCTTCTCTTGAACACCCAAATGGCTTTTTTCATGTCTAAACTTTAACAAACCATACCTGGGATCACCAAATTCTGATTGTGATGCGTCTGTCAGCGATTCCGCTACCTGTCTGTCTTAACTTAACATGCTGTACCATACAGAGTTTGTGATTTAGGGATCTAGGGATCTAGATCTACATCAGGATTTCTGTAAAGCTGCTTTGTGACAATGTCCATTGTTAAAAGCGCTATACAAATAAAATTGAATTGAATTGAATTGAATTTAATCATCTTCAACCCTGCAAGCGCAATAACTATGAATTGTATGAATTAAAGCTGAAATATAATTCTTTATGTTTCCCTTACCAGTCTATGCACATAAATAAAACAGATCTACCATAGAAAAAAAATCTACTTCTGCACAAATACAGCTTACAAATCCAGGGTGACATTGCTTCAATTACCAATCCACTGTGATAAATGTAAAGAAATAATACTTGGGTTAGGGTTAGCCCAAAAAGTCAATACTTAGACCATCCTGGTTGGAGATTTAAAGTCATTAGAAGTGACTGGCCCACTGAGCCAAAGCTCAGAGCACGAGCCCATATCAATGAGCTTTGCTTATGACCCATTCCTTACTCGGTAATCCATAAGGACATATAAATTTAGTCTTGTACACAGCCTGGAAGCACGGATCAGCGAGCTCTAACGCTTCCAGAGCTCCTCTGTGCTCCTAGAGCATAGCGCTGGATGCTGCCACGTGGAGGAATCACGCTCCACCGGCTCTTATTGCAGGACTGGGTGTAGCAGAGCCTCCAGTCCTACAGCAGCTTGGGAAAGAGAGAGACTGAAAGAAGGGCTGAAATCCCAGCAGAGTTGATCCATCACCCACCCATGTAATGCACTACCTCCACCCAAAA
Organism: Olivaichthys viedmensis; assembly: GCA_028565825.1. Classification (NCBI taxonomy): domain Eukaryota; kingdom Metazoa; phylum Chordata; class Actinopteri; order Siluriformes; family Diplomystidae; genus Olivaichthys; species Olivaichthys viedmensis. The sequence goes on along the minus strand of JAOUQW010000049.1, from coordinate 4,859,362 downwards.
CACAAGCTTTTCTGCATGTGTTGCCTTAAAATACAGGTTCTAGCGAAACTGTCATGCGTTACAAACAGCTCATTGTTTGAGCATGTCATTGACTCTTTGGAGATACTGCATGTCAGAAATATGTATGCACTAAATTACAGTCCATTGCATTTTTTAAATTCATTCTGAATTGGATATTACATATCTGATGACATTGATTGAATCTTAAATGAGATCGTTGTCCTACATGGCTTACATGGTCTGCATGACTTGGTATTTATCATACTTAAATCATGTGGACAGCTGACGAGTGTCTTTGATCAAAGCTGGCGGGCCCACAGGACTCACTTTTGACTCCATTTCCAGCTCTTATCTAAAGGTCGTGAGAGGTTATCTGTGTGTGCTCTGGCTTTTCTTAGTGTTATCATTGCCGCAGAGGGGCATATGGTGGAGCTACTTGCCCACCCTGCATGCCAAAGCCCCCAGGCCGGCATTTGCTGGGTCTTAGTGCCAGGCTACACAAGTCCCACTGTTAAACTTTCCTCTTTGTGAATTATGGAGAAAAAAATCACTCGCTGACAACTTTGCAAAACTGGGCAATTGGAACTGGAATTGATATTGAGTGAAATTTTGTGTGGTAGGCTGTGTATTTGACAACTATATTTGACATTTGGCTTTTACTTTCATATGTGTTTAACACTTAAAACTTTTGAAAGCAGTCTAGACACCCTTTTGGAACACTTCGGTGTCGTATGGTTAGTATATAGGCTGGATCCGTGCATGGAAACACTGATCTGTTGTTAGTGTTTTTCTGCGAAATGTTGACGGATGATGGACACCAAGATGTAAGGGGTAGAGGGGTGTAAGGGAAAGGCATACTTCTCCTCTTCCTCCTACTCTATGTAGCTGGGGTTGCTTTGACCTGGTGCCAGACATGTGCTTCTCATGACTGCAAGGAGTGTCATGCACACATTCACACTCTCACATCATTTTCTGTGCCCCCAATGCACTGGCTAACATTTGACTGGCCAAGCAACCTGGGCAAAGGGCCAGCCTTCGAGGAGATCACCATTACAATGTTGACCAGAAGAGGGCATCGTTCTCACCCTGTTACAGTACTGTAAACATTATGATTTATCAGACCATATGCAGGATGATGTCATGCTTTGGGAGAAAGTAGGAGCTACAGTATGCACATTAAGACCAGTGGGAGTGAGGCAAAGAGACAGAGAGAGAGAGCTTATTGGACAATAAGGGGTCTCTTCACAAGAGACTTGTTTAGCTGTGAACCTTGGTCTTCAACTCTTTTCAACTCTAAAATCACATTGGTTTCACTCAGTGAATATCATCGTTCCTTGAGTAATGTGCACATGTTCCTGACACTGTGTTAGTCTGCTTTCACAAGGACAGTCTTGGAATCCATCAAAAAATGCATTAGTATGCGTTGCTGGTTCGTTCTGTTTAGTTGGAAATATAGAAATAAAAATGTCTGTTCATCCTCTAGCTATTTGTGTTCGTTTGGTCTGAAGTTGCTGGGGTGTACAGGATGAAGAAGTTCTGAACACGACCTTTTAGGGTGCTATATAACAACTGTAGTGCTATCTGACAAAGCCTGCTTTAGGTTATTACCAGGCAAACACAAAATTATGGCATATACTGTAGCTAACTCAGAGTCTGATACAATTGTTAAAAATTTCGCTAACCTGTAATATCCTATAAGTTCTTCATTTTAGCAAGACACATCCGTGAGCTGTCCTAATGGATTTGGACAGCTTTGGATAACAGCTGAAAACTGATTAGTTTCCTCTCCATCCTCCTCAACATACATAGTTTTTACGAATTGCCATGCTTTGGTGTGTGTTGTCGGTTAATGCAATATTCCCATTGAAATTAGTGGCAAGAGGTGCATTTTTTAAAGATACCAAAATGTCCTTGTGAACACAGCCATAGTCACTGAGCACTTTATTAGGAACCTGTACACCTTCTCATTCATGCAATTATCTAATCAGCCAATCGTGTGGAAACAGCACAATGCAAAAAATCATGTAGATACGGGCCAGCAGCTTCAGGTAATGTCCACATCAACCATCAGAATGGGGAAAAAAATTTATCTCAGTGATTTTCACTGATTGATGATTGTTAGTGCCAGACGAGCTGGTTTGATTATTTTTAAAACTGCTGATCTGGGATTTTTACGCACAACAGTCTCTAGTTTACTCAGAATGGTACAATAAAGAAAAAGCATCCAGTAAATGACAGTTCTGCAGATCTTGTTGATGGGAGAGGTCAACGGATAATGGCCAGACTGGTTGGAGCTGATAGAAAGGCTACAGTAACTCAGATAACCACTCTGTACAATTGTGGTGAGCAGAAAAGCATCTCAAAATGCACAATGCGTCGAACCTTGAG
>JAOUQW010000049.1:4836906-4847981 GCA_028565825.1 Olivaichthys viedmensis | reverse complement strand
ATACACGGAAGTGCGCGGCTCGCTGGAAACAGCGGCGCGCACTGGAAGCGAGAGTCCGCGGCAGGGAGACCGTGACAATAGATATCCTATAAGACGATTAGATAGAGTTTACATTCAGCTGACCATTTTGTCCAAAGTACCATCCTTTAACCAATGTATTTTAGTAGTAAGCCAAGGCAGCTGTTACAGTCTTGGAGATGGTTCATCACTCATCCAGGGCATTTGTCATTTGTCCTTAAGAAACAATAGACTTCACTTTGTCTTATAGAAGTCAGCCTCACCATTTCCACCACTCACAAGAAGAAGAAGAAGAAGAAGAAGAAGAATTAGAAGCCTTTTATTGTCACAGTACAGTACAGTGAAATTCTTATCTTTGCATATCCCAGCTTGTTAGGGAGCTGGGGTCAGACATGATACAGTGCCCCTGGAGCAGAATGATTTCACCTCATGTGCCCCACTCCTTTTTTGTTTCCTCACTTTTCCATTGTCTTCCAGACCTGCTTTGTTTTGGTCAGCTGTGATTGAGTAATGACAGATCAGGCTTTCAGCTTGCTGCAACTGCTAGACCTCACAGCTGGAACCAGGAAGCATGTATAAATAACATTTTTAAGCCGTGTTTATTCAGCCATCCTTGGCATTAACTATTTGACCACTTGAAAACATTTTCTTGACAGGCAAAATCACATAAAGTTACGATTTAAAATGTATACTGTATATATCCTATCAGACAATCAGACATTCAGTTGACCCTTTTGTCAATTAACCAATGTTTAATAGTAATAATAAGTCAGGTCAACTGTTACAATCTTGAATATGGTTCACTACTCATTCAAGGGGTTTCATCAAAACTGATTAGATAACTGTCAAAACAACTTGCCTTGACTTACTACGATGAGAAATTCTAAATAACCTGGTTGACTGAAAACTTTCATAGACATTCATTAAACAGCTGCAGGGAGGTGCGGTCTGCAATAGCAACAGTACCTTAAGGAACAAAAAGCTGGAGTCATCAGATGAACCCCTGACTGCTTGAGTCATAACAATTCAGTTCAAGTTTAACTTCTGGGCCATCATGAACGTTGACTGCCAGGATTTCATTTTAGAATTTTTTTTTTTGACCCATTGGTGTGTGCTCTTGCCTGTCTAGAGATTTGATTAGTTCAAACATAATGAAATATAGAAATATTGAGAGAGACATTTTCCCCCACTTCTCCTTCTTTCGAGGCATGTTTCTGCTATGTGATTTTTATTACTGTAGTGAGAAACATGTTGCAATTTCTCCTTTTTTTTGTGCTAATTTACTCCTGTGTTTTGGATTATTGTCATGTTGCATGACCCAACCTTTTTGAATTTTATATGAGAGACAGCCCTCCTAATATTCCACTGCAGAATTTTTTCTGGAATTCATTGCTCTCTTTATCATTTTAAGTAATCTGAAGCAAATTTGTGTAATCTGTTCACAGAACATTGTTCCAACAGTACTGTGGAGCACACAGATGGATAGCAAACTTGAGATGGACAGCAATGGATTTTTTTGTGGTTTCCTCTGTGCTAATCTTCCAGGAAGACCACTCTTGTTCAGTGTTTTTCTTATGGCAGACTCATGAAAACAGATGTTATCAAGTGCAAGGGATGCCTGCAGTTCCTTAGCTGTCACCCTGAGGTTTGAGGATTTCCCTTTGCTTTTGCACTGATCTTTTAGGGATCTTTGTGCGATGCCCTCTCCTAGGGAGAGTGGCATCAGTGCTGAAGTTTGAACATTTGTAAGAATCTTATCTCACTGTGTGCACTGATAAAAGTCTTTACAAATTCATTTTAAGGTCACCACCTTTTCTTCTCAGGTTGTCTGAAAGCACTTTTGAGCATGGCATATTATACTTTATTATACTAGAATTCCATTGTGAAGACCAAGAGCCAAAATTGTGTTTTTTTGGCAGGTTGGTCAAACCCACACCTGCATGGATTAGAGCACTTAACACTAAATCCGAGAGGTCATTATATTAAAAGTTTACCTATTTTGTTAGTTAAATGTAGAAGTCCAGATTAATTGAAAAGTTTCACATACTTTTTTCTTACAAGTACATGTATAATGCATGAATGCAAAATAAAGCCCTCATAAATAATTGCACTGCCTTTCTGAAGACAGTCACTTTTTTAATCCGTATTCCCTGATCAGGTTGTTATGAAGCTCTAATAAGCTGCTTGTGCTGGTAAAACACAAAGATCAATGATTATTAATGAACACATACTGACAGCGCTGTTGGTCTCTGGTAAACATTATCAGAAGATATTTTAAGATAGAATTTTGTATCTAGGTAAAGATTTAAAGTAATCAAATGGTTTTAACCTGACCCAGGTCATACTTTCATGTCATTACTTAATGTTCAATGTTACTTAATGTCAGGTGTGTTTCATTCTGAAGGCCTTAGTACCCACGTCCTACGAATAAAGCTGTCTTACTAGGTAACATTTTAACCGAAAAGGATCCTTGGCAGGCATCGCATTCGGACACCCTTCGGACTCATCCTACGTCATCACTTTTAGCGCGATGCGTTTGTTTCTTCACTACTGCTTACTTTAGGATAAATCCCTAATGAGAGGCAGCTATTTTTCTGATGCTGGCACTGGACAAAGAAGAATAGACCACTTGAAGAAGGAGGCATGTCTGCCGTTTTTATATACTTTTTTAATACAAATATTGCAGGTACACATTACAATTACTTTGCATTTTTGTGAATAATTCTGCTAGTTTGCTTATATTCCCTCACCCCCAACACAATCAGACACACACTCCCACTTAATATATAAGAATAGTGCACCTGTCCTGCAGCCTGGGCCTTTATAAAAACTTTGGTAGCCTCTTTGGTCCTTGAGAACATAATAAACAAACATAACAGCAACATTTTGAAATCTTTAGCATAGTAACACACTATTTGCAGAGAAAACGTCATTAAATGTTAGGTATCTTCAAACCCTAGCGATTCACGTACATTTGTAAATGTACTCCTTTGTTCGAGAGACAGTTTGGTCTGACATATTTGTCGCAACTTTCATAGAACTCTGGAACAGAATTATGGGATTGCCTACACTGAGAAGGATGTTGCCTCAGTGGGCAACTGTCTTCTGATTGGTCCTTGTCTCGGGAGCGTGCAAATGCTGCCTACCCGACCGATTGGAATGCACTGATTGTTAGTGAAGTTGAACAACTGAGATTTTTTTATATTTTTAATATATTTAATGTTTATCACTGGTCAAGTGCATGTCAGAAATCCAACCATTGCTATTATAGACAATATAAAATGCTCCAACATCTGCTTAAGACCACACACATTACTATTTGGTGTGAATGTTTTGCTTATTGAGGTATACATTTCACAATCCACTTTACAAAACAGGATCCTGTTGTTTCTCTCCAAGTTGACGTTATATTTGCAACAGTTTTATGGCCTTGTAACAGCATGTGGAACGCATCACCTGATGACAGGCTTTTCCTCTTTGTTACTTTAAAGCTTTGGCTTGTCAGGATGCCTCCTGAAGAGATAGCACGACGAATGGTGGACCATCTTAGCCTCTGCCTGCACCTTGTGTTCAGTTGACTTCTATGAGACTACATCAAAAGCAGTTCTTCGGGTTTGAAGTCTCTTCACTGCAGATAACACTCCTTTAGCACAATATGTCATCCTGGCAAATGCTGAATGAGCGAGACAAATTACCTCTGACATCCATTTGCATTCAGCTTTCTGTTTTCTTCTCTTAGTAAAAAAAAGCACTGTGTCATCCTGCCCTTTTTAATTTACAGACCAAATTTTCTGCAGTCTTCGGAAATTAATTGGATTTCCGTCATCATTAGCAAGGGTGGAGTAGTTTGTCTTCATACACGTTTAGTCTTCATTTTCTATTTCGACTGGTTTGCATGGAGTTATTGGAAGCCACTTGTGTGCTGATTAATCAGACTGCAAGGTGGCATTGATCACTTGAACAGTAATTGTCACTCTCAGTTCACATCCTGCTTTGGTTTTTATGCTTGTTTTTTTTTTTTTAAGTGTTGCCAACTCTAAGTTTGTTCAAGAGCTGGCCTTGAAGCACTCTCTCCAATCTTCCTAATTCTCCCGCGACAGTCCTTGATTGCTCTTAACTGAAATTTTACCGAGGTCATATTTCTCATATTTCTTCTTTTTTAGGACAGATTCAGGAGCAAAGAGGACTTCTTTACTTATGAGTAAAAATAGCTTCTCCAGTACCAAAGTGTATTGAAATACTATTCTTTGGAGTTTAATTTTCGGGAACGGTTGGCTTTCTTATTATTAACATCACACATGCAATATCTTTATGCAAACCTAATGAAGTACAAATTCAAATAATTATGCTACATTTCACACACATTCATGGAAGCATTCATACCGCAGTCTAATAAGTTCTATATTTAGTTTAGCTCCATATTTACTTGTTCCTCTGTCTTATAAACTAGGTGGAATATGCAAAAGGCACAAAAGATTTTTGAGTTTTTCTTCCAAACCAATACTTTTGGATCATCAATGATTGGCATTAATTGGTACTTTTACTCTGTCTGCCACACACTCATTTTAAAATGACATCTTCATGACAACCCAATACGCTTCCAGCGGGTGACATTTTAGCTGCCAAACAGAGCGGAACTGAAAGTTGCCATGGTGACATATTAAAAGTATATACGTGGGTTTGCTTAACTCATTTAAGCCTACAAGCAAATGAAGTTGCTAAAGTTATCAGCCCTCTTTTCTTTTATAAAAATCTAGCAATGTGTTATACAGGATTATAAAGATTTACACACAAAAAGAATACAAAGCACTTTTATTTTACTTCACTTCCTGTCATGACATGAAACCAACTTCCTGTGTATGTACTATACATGCAGGAATATATACTGTATATATACAGAAGTGTAACAAATTAAAGGAAAAGCCAACATAAAGTGTATTTGTAAGATGTTGGGCCACCACGAGTCGCCAGAACAGCTTCAATGCGCCTTGGCATAGATTCTACAAGTCTCTGGAACTGTACTGGAGTGATGGAGGACCATTCTTCCTTAAGATATTTGCTCAGTTGGTGTTTTGATGATGGTGGTGGAGAGCCGCTGTCTAACACGTCGCTCCAAAATCTCCAAAAGGTCTCCAATTGAGTTGAAATCTGGTGACTGCGAAGGCCATAGCATACGATTTACATCATTTTCATACTCATCAAAACATTCAGTGACTCCTCATGCCCTGTGGATGCACTCATTTATTCAGGTTCTTACTTTAATTTGTCACCCATCTTTGTTACGGTGGCCGAGAGATGCATAACACTATAAAATTACCACAACACAAAACCAAATCCGACAACACAAAACCAAATCCGACAACACAAAACCAACACAAAACCAAATCCGTCAACACAAAACCAAATCTGACAACACAACAACATTCAGGGAAAACACAATGGATTCTCAGCATAAACATAACATGCAAATGTCTGGATTGAACCGTCAGAATATTAATAACCTGAGTTACATATGTATAATATAAAATAAAGTGTGTTGAAGCTTAATGCATGATCTGCCTCCTGCACAGTTTGTTTAAAAGGCACATTGATTAACAGCAGCAGCAGCGCCGTTAAATGTGCTTCATTTGGCTTTAAATTCTACAGTGCGTCTCATTTATATGAGCGTTTAAGGTCCGTGTATATTGTGGCAAACGGGCTCCATGTCAGACTCGGGGTTTGGATCGCCTCACCAGCGTGTGTGCGCTGTATCATGTTAAGCTCGGCAATTGGTCAGATTTGGTGCCTCATACATTTAAACTCATGCCGAGCAAAAACGAAGACCGAGTACCTTGCTATAGTATACTCTCTCCAAAAAGGTAGCATTTTGGATCCACAGATAAAACTATTGATTGTAACATATTTATTTATTTGTATACATTTATTAATTAATTTATTTATACATTTCAAAATAAATAAAATATTTCACATATCTAATTTTTATATTATTTTTATTAAAAAGTACTATACTTTATTTTCTTTGTTAGAAATTGTATATCTTCTTGACTTTGACAATCCCACTGACACTGTTTTTTATATTTTACCTTTTATTTGGAAGAATTGACTCACTCATGCTTCCAAGACGTTTTTTGCAGCTAGTTGGCTTTATCACATGAGAGGAAGTGAAGAAATTTATATCTTTATGTCACTTTAAAACACATGACTTTTTTTCATGATAGGAGTGTTGATAATGTTACATTTGCTTTTAAATATTCTAAATGGCATATAAAGAATATATTTTTTAAATAAACATTTGTTAAAGCAAGTTTTTAATATACTGCTTCCAAGCAAATGTTTTTCATTAATACATTTGTCTTTTATGAATAATCATAATCCACCTTCTTTAGGGTTGGCATAACCCCTGTACTTAACCGGGTGCAGGCCAACGTTACGTTATCCAATACACAGAAATCCCCTCCCCTGACATCCATACTTCTATTTAGTTTCATTTACAAAGTGTTTCCAAAAATCTGCAGTCTTATCTCATAAGCAATGGGCCCCTTTATGATTTGAGGCCAAATAACTAAAAATAACCAATTAAAATTACGAGTAAAAATGCCTCTGGTGAATTCCAATCTTTGATTTTTATTTTTTTTGTTTGAGTCTAGTTTACACCACGCAGAGCTCAGCTGAACTGTGTATGAGCTCTCATAAAATTAACACCACTGCGGCATGGCCGTTCTGCCTCTGACTCATAGCCTTAAAAACATTAGCATATGAGCTGATCGGTGGCCAAGCGTGAGAGTCAGTACATTTTGCCTCTCTCAGCATTACTCATAAATATTTTTCTGTCCATTGTTTTGTCGCCTTTTTGGTCTGGGAATTACTAACAAGGCACAGTTATAGACAAACACATGTGGCTGAGGACAGGGGATATGATTTGTGTTCAGACAACCCCACAGAGTCTCTGGATTTAATGAAGAGAGTGAGAGGGAGATAGAGCATTCACTTTACTTTTCCAGAAGGCCTCTGTGGAGCTGCTCAGCCACAGGGCAGCTCATATGGTCATGTTTTTAGAGCTATGAGTCAGAGTCCTGGGGCTCTGATCATTGCCAGTTGATTGTCTTAAATGGATTATTAATAAGACTTATGGAAGTCTGGGATCATACGGCAAACCCTAAGTACTCCACTCATACCTGCGAATACCATACTACTCCACTAAACTTCTGGATACTCTACTACCCCACTAAACCTCTGGATACTCTACTACCCCACTAAACATCTACCTCTCGATCCCTTGTGGCCTTACTAACGACTTGGATGGCCTATTGTTACAGTAAACTGAAGTAGTCCTGGTACTGCACTAATTGCTTACAGCATCAGGGCAGTGGTGACTCAGTGGTTAAGGCTTTGGGCTGCTACTTGAGAAGGTTGTGAGTTCAAATCCCAGTATTGCCAAGCAACCACTGTTGGGTCCTTGAGCAGATTCCTTAACCCTCAACTGTAAGTCGCTTTGGAAAGTACATGCATAATTGCTCTACTTTGGGTCTCCATTCTTGTGTTGGACCCTGCTGTCCTATTAAACTATTTGACCACTTCTACCTCACTAAGGCTTCACACTACAAACTTAAGTGCTCAATTCCAAATAACTGCTCACATTATATATTTCTGTTCTGTTGTTGGGTCCTGCTTTATATAAAGTGTCTCTTATACCTCTGTAGTTACACAAAAACAGTTTTTTTTTTATTATCAAAATTGCACATGTCTGTTTTGCATGTTTGCCTTAATAAATATGCAATTTGGCGCGTTTCCACCTAAAGGTGCAAAATACAGGGCAGTGTATATGCAAATACATTATTTTAACACCTGCAGTGGTATTTACTAACCTAAAAGTCACTTTAGGAACTGTGATTATGTGCGCAAATTAATACAACTGAACATCATTATGCAATTATTCTGCAATTATTTAAACACGGCCACTAACTGCACATGCAATTTATCTGATTTTACATGGAAATTAGTGCTCCTTGTTTGGGATTTTAGTAAATCAGGGCCTGAGACACAACACAGCACACTACATAGCTGCTGGTAACTGGTATGCCATTAAACCAACAGTATTGCTGTGCTGACAAAGAAACCAAACTAAGCCGTGAGGAGAGAAGCTCCAAGCATTAGCGTACAAACATGCACAGACATATGGCTCTCTTTCCGAACACATGGATTAAGTGTTTTTCCAGTTATTAGAAGGTCAACCCTTGTAGTTGTGTCGGTCGGTTATATCCAGGAGACTGGCAGACAAATAAGACAATAAAACTATTATTTTATTACTCATCTTTTCAAATATTGCTTAATTACAATCACTAAAACAAAAGACTAGTTTCTGGGTACATTATAATTCTTCTCTGTGTCACTGTCTGTGTGTGTGTGTGTGTGTGTGTGTGATACAGGGGGTTGTTTGCCAGTCACTACACTGAGACACACTACCTGGAAGGAGGGAGGCCCATCACCACCTCACCCAGCTCCAGAGTAAGATCACTGTTACACCATCCTGTGCTTCTGCCTTCTTTGCTCTGAAAGAGTTTTTTAACTGCATTTGAGAAACATTTTGCAAGCATCTGTCATGGTTTTGTCATGAGTCTGAGATGAAAGCCTCTGAGAAAGTTAATTACCTGCCGTAAAAGAGTTTATAACTCCCTCAGCTAACATAAACACATATTCCCTCACCTCTCTCTCTCTCTCTCTCTCTCTCTCTCTCTGTGCAGCTTCTCTGATGATCTTTCATTCCACATCAGCCAGACTCAGAACAGTGTCTGGGATTAAAGCAGCTGTTTTGTCAGTTAATACTATTGATTGGTATTACAGTGACCTTTTTCATCATGTAATTAATCTAATCACTAGAACAAACGGCTGCTTTTTCCCTTGGTTGTACAGTTGATCTTTTTAGCTGCAAGTCAAGCCTTGACTTGAAATGTTGTGCTAACCTTTTTTTAGACAGTGTATGTGTCTCCGAGGTCTGTTCAGGGTCAGTGAAACATCGGCCGTGCTGTTTCACAAGACGGGAGGGAGATTTGAGGAGCTGCTTTGCTTATTTGGCTGTTCCATCTCCTGCTCCTCGGAGACAGGGTGTGCTAACTGTGCACTTTTTTGGAACCTTTATTTTAAGGAGAAGCAACGATTGCAGGTCACGTCGTCCAAAATCTGACAGCTCTGTGTGCTGCAGGCCAATGTTATTGAGAACTACTGATTAGATCAAATGATTTGTGATTGCAGGATAAAGAAAAACATCACGCGAATCACAGCCAGGGTCTGTTGTCATTAGAAACAAAATAAATACCCCCCTGCTGACACAAACCAAGCCTAGACTTAGCATGAATTGTGCTGATTAGTGCTGGTTTAGGTGGTTCAAAAACCTACAGTATGCCCACAGAGCTAACAAAGGGTCTCTTGATTTTAGACGTAGCATTTGTATCTGGCCAACATGTCAACATTGAGGACCAAAGACCTGTTAATGTCAATAAATCAGGCCATCATAATACTGAAAAATGAAAGGAAATCAATCAGAGACAAAATATTTGGTGTGATTGCTACATTGTTAACACACTTGTAAGTCTCGCGGACCACGGAACAACACGGTGGTTTGTGACTAAAAAGTATTTTAAATCGTGAAGAAAAACTGCATTACAGGACTGGCAAAGTATCACCAGGGTAAATACTCAGAGTTTGGTGATGTCCCTGGATTACAGAATGCTGCCAGTTATTAATAACAGTGGGTTTTATTTCAAATTTCCTGAAACACAAAGCCAAAACACTGTTCAATTACTTACAGATGCACTGTACACTGAGTGGCCAGTTTGTTAGGTACATACTACAGTTACTTACTGTAGCCTTTCTGTTTCAATACACAGTTTCTTCACGATTTTAAATATTTTTCAGTGTTTTACCATGATCTGCCAGGTTCTTTGCAATTGCTAAGCTCAAGTGTGTTAACAGTGCAACAATCAGTTGATTTTTGTCTCTGATTGCTTTCCTTGGATTTTTCAGCCTCATAAAGGCCTCCTTTATTGACACAACATTGACATGTCCTCAGTCCTCATGTTGACCAATGTCCATGTCTGTTTTGTTAGCTCTGTGGTCATGCTGCTTAAAAAATGGACAGTTTAAGTGTGTTCAAATCGAATCAATCTGTTATGACCAAACAGCGTTTCATCACCAGGCAACAGGGTGGCTTATCTCGTGCATTAAACAGGGATGAACTGCTCTGGAAGATTCCAGTAATGCTTGGGAGGAGAGATTGGACCCATTATTCTGTATTCACACAGAGATTTGCTTATTGGGGTGTGTTTTTTGTGTGTCCAAGATCATCCATCCATCTACCTCATATTTCATATTATGCCTCAGTTAAGCTGAGCGCTATCTGAGTTTATTTAAGTCCAGAAAGCCCCACAACCTCTTAGTCATAGATAAATCGGATCACAACACATCAAGTAAAGCTTCATATGAACTCTGAGCAGAATTTGGATCCTGGATGCATTAAGACTGAGTCAGTGCATTTGGCATATTAACCATGACCTCGAACAGAGTTTTTCTCCCACAGAGCTCCTCTCTTCTTTTCTCTCTGATAATAGACTAGCACCGTTCCCATGCAAGCTGCAGTAATCACTCAGCATTGTCATTTGAGATTAATATAATGTATGTGAAGACCATTTGTGCTGCGCATGAAGTATTAAGAAGAGCTTATGAGCACTCGAATGAATTGTTACAGCACCAGTTATTAGACGAGTCAGAGTCGGAGGGAATGCCTGCTGGCCAAGTGTTGCATAGATCAAGAATAATTTATGAAATAATGTAATTATACACTCTCAGAAAAAAATGTATGGAACTGTACCTTTCCTTGTTGCTGGGGTGGTACCCTTAAGGGTACATCTTTTGTACCTTTAGTATGTATCTGTTACCTGGAAATGTGAATATAGTGTACCTTTAAACATAATAAAAGGTACATATTTAGACCTTAAGGACCACTGTTGTACCTTTAATTCACTTTTAGAGTAAAGCTTTAAAGGTACACTACATGCACCTTC
>JAOUQW010000049.1:4821015-4836806 GCA_028565825.1 Olivaichthys viedmensis | reverse complement strand
ACCACTCTGTACAATTGTGGTGAGCAGAAAAGCATCTCAGAATGCACAACGCGTCGAACTTTGAGGCGGATGGGCTATAAAAGGAGGCACTACACAGTATTAGTATATTAGCACCTAATAAAGTGCTCGGTGAGTGTATATATATAGAAACACATGGATTTGCATGCCTGTTTGTAGTTGCTGGGTATTTCATAATTGTCTCTCTTCCCTCTTCCTCAGGTGCAGATTCTTTAAAGAATTTGGCCTCAGTTTTCATATATTGATTGTGTAGTGGATGACTGCTGAGGCAGCCATTCATGTGTGTGTGTGTGTGTGTTGGTAATAATGAGGCAGAGAATGTTGTAGCCTTGTGGGACCTGCTCTGGGTTGGCTGCATTTGGCCACTGCCCAAAGATCATGTGCTGCTGTCCGGCTCTGTAAAGCGTATACACTCACGCCTTTCGCCTTTGCACAAATATCAAACCTCGAGCACCATGAGTAAATACACACAGACAAATGCGCACATAGACAAACATCCTGCTCTGCTGTCTCTAACCCATGTAGCCGTATTGAGCCTTATGAAACATGGAATAACACTAACACACACAGCAGGTACACAAGTAGCGTTAGCCAGGATTATGCAGAGGACCTGCGAATTGGGAGCACATGTACTGTAGCTTTACTCAGACTAAGTGAAAGGGTCAATAAGCAACACCATTAAGAAGAGCACCATCATGCTAGTCCTGCCCACACCCACCTCTCTCCCTGACTGACTCTCTCTCTAAAGCACTTCGTCTGCACTCAGACCTGGCCATCAGATTACATTTCACCTACTCAGAGGAAATGGAGCTGTGTGAGGCTCATACAGGGCTGGCAGGCAGAGTTAAACTGTGTGGCGAGAGCGGTGCAGCTGGAACACAGGGTCACTGGGCTACACTGAACCAAACGCTCAAATAATAACCTGGCAACCTCTAGCCTCTCCTCCAATGAATCTGGAGCATGCTTAAGTCCAGGTTTAAAGGTGCTGGCTATGATTACAACCATTTCTCTGGTTTATTTTTGCACGAGTGCAGCACCACAGTCTTAATGTGCCCTGATGTTTATGCTCTCGTCCATATTTGGGGATTCGATCCTACGTGTGTTTTTTTGCACTCCTTCAGTTAATGAACACTGACTGTTGGCTGTTTTCTCTTTTGGCTTCTCCTACCTCTCTGACTGCCTTGTTCTCTCTGGCCAAATCATGCTCGCACTCTATTCTCTGGCCGAAAGATGCTGAGATGAGCACTAAACCACACGGCCACTAGGATGACAGCTGAACTGCAGCTGCATAGGTCTCTCTGGTGCATATGTTTTTTTATGAGAAACCTAGAAAAAGCGGCTAATGCAGTGGAACTAACAACTTTCCCCAGTTGGCAAGTTCTCTGGGTTTGCTTTCCACCTAAGTGGGTGTAATGACTCCAGGAGATGGATAGGAGAGCAGGGAAAGAGACAGGAGGCGAGAGGGGGGTAGTGATAGTGACTTATGGACAGGGCTGTGGCCTGAGAATCATTCAAACCATCAGTATATAATCAGGATGGCCCTGCTGGTACATTATATCCCATAAATGTGCTGATTAGGCTGTCTGACTCAGTATTAATGTGTGCAGAGCCAGTATAAAGCCATATAAAGTCATCTTGCTGACTCTTCGTTTCATTTAAGTCTGTTAACAGTTCCAGACATCTCAGAAGTGCTAACTCCAGTTCTGTGGTTGTTACATGAGTCCAGCGGAGAGCCGAGGTTTGCTGTGTAAGTGATTATGGGATGGTGGAGGAGAGCCACAAGCAATAAAGGAAGAGCTCGAAACATACGACCGCCCAGCAGCCCTTCCTCCACTCGCTCCTCCAGCCGTCCCTCAGGACATTCTCATCTTCTGCCCTGGAGCAGAATTTGATACACAACCACACCCACGTGGACACAACAGAAGAGTGAGACAGGCAAAAGTAAGAGGAGACACACATGAAGCATGCACATGAAGCCTGAATGTGTCTGATGGCATACTGGCATCAGGGTAGGGTGTGTTTGAGAATGTAGTTTAAGTCAGAAGATAATACGTGTGTATGGTTTCCATCCCGGATACCAGGGCTCAATTTGGGGGGATGCACAAGGGAAACTGACTCTCTGGTTTAAAAAAAAAAATTCAAAAATCACCACCCTTGTAAAACTGACAATCCCCCTTTCCATCCCCTTTGGATTAATGTAAGTATGTGATATCACTTAAGATGTCTATTATCGATACCATTTAGAAATGGCAAACACTACAACAAGATTTGCTGACTTAAATAGAAAAAGAAAGAGGTATGATAACCACTGTTGACTAAAGAAAGGTGCCTGGAGTTAATAAAAACATAAATTTGAGTTCGTCTTAACACCTTAAACTATCAGAACCCGTCAAGGTTCCAGACTTACATTCCTCACACTTGTAACTACATACTTTCACTGTAGTTACTGAATAATTCATAGTAGTTACTAAATAATATGCTTTAAGACTGAATAATAAGCCGGGGATTTATGGGATTAATATTTAATTATGCTATGTTACACCAATTAGGTTGTTACAAAAGTAGGCTGGCTAGCTAGCTAACTGGTTCATATTGTCGCGGTGTTGCGGGATGCAGGACACAGACGCGTAGCCACTTAGCAACATCTTTTACTAGTATAACAAACTACAAATACACAGATAACACTACAAGCATGACATCTAACACACAGCATGACATTTACAATCACTGACACTGAAGACAGACACATGGGGAATATTTATGGGGGATCACAAACAAGGAACAGCTGGGAACATTTAACGGGACAAGACAGGGCGGAGCTAAATGCACACATGCTCATGTCCTAGGCAGCTGTTGCAGAGGCAGCCGGTACATGCCGCTGACTGAGCGGCCTCATGGCTCGCTGACCGTGACAAAATTGTTGTGACTTCAGATATTTAATTCAAATGCTAAAATTTGTACGATCATCAGTCATCCATGCATTATATGTTATCGTCTCTACTAATATACCCAATTACTGTATATAGTGAAGAATTATGCAATCTTGTTTGATAAAATTCTATTAGTTGTTAATTATGATTAAACAAAAACGGTGCTTGGTAGTGAACTCAAACTTTTGGACTCTGTGTAGCCAGTTTATTAGGTTTACAGTTCCTGCCAACTCACTATATATTGAAAGGATATATTTGATGTTTAAAGAGTTTAATTTTCATTGTTCATGATTGGATGCTCATTACCTGTTTTACCCACATCAGTACTCGATTTCAAGATGTAAATTGTCCTCTGTTTGACTCCAAACACAGCGCAGATTACATTCAACCTCATTCAGAGTTTAGAGGACGAGGCCACTTCGTGTGCCTTGTGGCAGCGTTGAGGGCAAATTGATTGTAAGGTTGTCTGTTTCTTTGCTCAGAGATCTAAAGTCCACAGAGACCTTTGTTTCACTTCTGGCCAACGGCACATAGCACATAGAACATCTTTACGATGCTTTGTGTTATGACTCCTTTATGACTGCAAGCTGACACACATACAGTAGAACATATGGCTTATTGATTTTGACTGGAGGAATGAGACACTGTGTGTGTTCATGGGGAAATCAAAAGATACTATTTTGTTTGTCACCATGAGGCAGAATGCTTTCTCTTAAAGAAAAAGTTTTTCTTTACGGTTACTTTGATAAAGGCATTATAGTACTGAGCTGCAATATAAGCCGCTATAATTTTAAAGTAATATAAGTATGTGTATGCATAAGGACCCTTTGATCAATTTGGATTTACTGATCCCTACTACGATTGTTAGTCACCCAAAACCTGTTTTGAATACATCATGCATAGACTGTATTTTTTTTTCAATATTGAAAAATAAATTGCTTGTCATGATGGTTCCACAAAAAATGTTAATAGACAACAGAAAATGATGCAAAAGCCCCATTTTTACCCTCATCATGAAATCTAGACTCTATGAATATGCTAATTGGAAACACCTCCAACCCTACACGTACCCACCCCCTTCCCCAGGTAAACCAGTGCAATAACAAGGTTTTATACAGTTTACTATAATTTGCATTGGGCTGCATTTGCATATTAGAATCTGAATGACTTTTATATTTTATGATGCACCAAAACTTGCCTGTCAATGGTCAATGCTAACTCAGATTATCCAATGAGTTTTTTAGCTTCTCCTGTTTAAAAAAAAAAGAATTTGTCAATGCAGTGACAATTCTCAATTTTACAAATTAAATTAGGGTGACTTTAAATGTATTGCAATTAAACATATTACCATTGCAAGTTAAGTTGTTTCTCTTAATTTTTTCTCTGACTGATTCTCCAATGCATACTTGTAGGTGACTGCAGCATAAACGCCTTTGCTCTAACACCTGCTGAGCCGTGCGTGGTCTTTCATGTTGTCCTTTAAGGCAGTGGCGGTAATTGCAGAGGGCATCACAGATTAGCATCAGGAGCTGCCAGAGTTGATGTGGGCACTACTGGTGTTGGATCTGATATCTCTGATAGCAGAAGTCTACAGAGAGGCTGCTCATCCTTTAGAACAGGAGAGAGGGAGAGACGATGGAAGAAAACAGACTAATGCAATTGTGCAGAGTGATGAAACATTTAGTGGCCTGAGGACACAGGTCGCGGGGTTTAACATTGTTGAACTTTTGTGCCTTGCAGAAAGTTTGAGTTTGAGTTGAGTGTGCATGAGATATTTCATTTGGATAAAATCAGGGCCTTGATCATATTTATGAACCATATCATATTTATGGTGCACAGAGCTGGCAGAGGATACTTTGTACACTTGTTTTCTGAACCACAGTGACAACTAGTAGTGTTAGATTCACTCTGGCCTGCTTAATCTGACCCTTTAAAGGTAGACCTGGGAAAAAGAAAGAGACTTTAAAGGTGCTGTGTGTAATTTTGAAAAAGAGTTCTAGACCTATAATAATCTTACAACCATTCAAAGATACCGTGATAAAACTGAAATCCACAATCTAGCCATGCAAGTCGCTAAACCAAACAAATAAATTATACAGATGCTTATGAAAGAAAAAGTCTTTATAAGTTATAAAACTGTTCGTATGTAGGTTTCTAATTATACCACAGTCTTAAACATTTTTAATATGCTCATTTGAAATTGAAATATATCTGAATATCCTGTTCACACAACGTCATTCTCAAATTGTTGTGATTCCAGATATTTCATTCATTACATTTTTCTGCCCGGGAAATGAGCTCCGGACCAGACTGAACGGAGCTACCAAACTCTGCTCAGCCCTTTTTTCTTAAAAGGCAACTTACGAAGCATACGTAATTTCAACAGTCGGTTGGGGTTGCTTTGGGGGAAGGGAATTCACTTCGCAGGTAGCAGATGGCTCTATAATTTCAAACTGCTCTTTTAAGATAAGAGTGTCAGGACAGCTATTTTGCGGTGCCCTGGTGGCAAGCTTAGGTCGATTGCCTCACCGAATTGGCGCATCGTTGGCTCCCACCTCCATTCTTTCACTCTTCCCATATGGGACATCAGCTGGAAAACCCACAGTCCTTTCATTAAAACTGACCACGATGGACTGGACTGTGATTCATGTGGACAGATTTCATTAATATAGATCCTGGTACGACATTTAGAAGATTTTTGAGTCAAGGAGCGTTTCAAGTATGTGTATCTTTATCACAGTTAACCTTTATTATATTGATTATAACTGATGGATATCTAATGCACTGTAAATGTTAAGCACACATGATTTATGATGCATGCATAACACTGCAGATCCATCACACAAACCCGGACTCTCTGTAATGCATCAGTGTATGACTAATTAGCTTCTGTATGAGGAAGAAGGGCTGAAGCGGGCAGCTGCTGAGCTCATGCTGACTACACACAGCCTTCTGAACCAGCAGTCTTTTCTCAACGTTCTGGGATTTTATTTCACAGTGGCTGCACGCAGGTAAATTACGGCAGCAGGGGCTGACGGTCTGCTAATGCTGACAGCCCAGGGGAGCGTGGCGCTCGACCCTTAATTATCTCACTTTAACCATGCATTGCAGGTGGTTCTTTAAGACAGCCGAGCCAACCGTGGTGCACTCCATCTTAGATTGTTGGTTTATCTATGTAAAGCTGTGTGTGTCGATTTTTCAGTAGAATAATGCCAGATGGTTTTTGTCTTAGCAAGGGCTGATCTTGAATAAATTACAGTGCTTAGGCTGTAATTACTGAAGTATAGATACTGTGGAGCACGTATCTCTTGGCTGAGACAGGATATGGGTCAATGGCTGCCTATGGCCTGTCGAAGCCTGTTGTCAGACTTGCCATATGCAAGTTAACGTGTTATGCCAAGGCACATTTCTCAAAAACACATCCGCATCACTGGTGCTAAATTAGCTTTTTCCTTTTCTAGGAATTCTCAATTTCTAGTCCTCAACGAGTGGCTACTACAGAATTTCTACCCTTCCTGTGGTTGTGAGTTAAAATGGACAGTCAGTTGCACAAATTGTTCAATAACACGAAGAGTGAAAAGACGTTTGGTGCACAGACCTACCACATATTTCATATATAAAACCTTTAAGGGTTTCCCCAGAAGGACAAACCGAAGGGCCCTTAAGGGTACTAGATGGAGGGTTTTTTTTCTAAGAGTGTAGGCTGTGCTGGATTAAATAAAATTAATTAACTAATTGGCTTTTTGTAAGTGACTTTGGAAGTTCATCTGTGCCAGGTTTAACTCAAGTCAATTGGGGATTAGGTTGCAAATTCAACATTGGATCCTATAACATTATTGGATGTTTTAGTTCTTTTAGTTCTTTTAACACATAAGGGCCAGTTACGGCAATGGCAAATGTATTGTGGACCAAAAAATGCCCAATGGTAACAGCCATTTAAAGTTTTTAACGGCATCTGAAATCTAGGACGAAAATGGCACAAATGCAACCAGCGCTTGTGCGGCATTTCAATTTTGGGCCGAAAGGGGCCCAACTGTAAGCATACGGTCTCATCAAGTTTGAGTTGTGGCTGTGTTCGGATGGGTTTATTGTCGTCACTCCATGGCGATATGTGGGCCAGCTTTATGAAGTTTTAAGTGTGGGCGAGCATTGGGCCATCACTCATTTGTTATCACAGAGACTTCTTGAAAGGTTACTAAAAGGTTCTCTGTGCTTTTTTTCTGTATGTTAGAACCCAGATTTGCCTGCCTAGTAAACATAACCTGGATTTTGCCCCTGTGCTGTGTGTTTGAATTAACGAGGGCAGTCAACACACTCTATCATGGCTAATTATCAAGTTAGAATTAGTCTTGATGGTCCTCCATCCCTGGATCAGACGACTGCATGCTGTTGTTTGGACTTGGAGAACCACTTGGTGAAATTCCAACCATGGACCCTATAGTACTATTGGATGTTTTATTTCTTTGGTACATTCTTTAAGCTCCTAGAAAGGTTACTAAAAAGTTCTCTGTGGTTTTTCTCTCTCTATAGAAACCAGAGCTGGCTACCTTGGTGGTGAACATGACCTGGATTCACAGGGGGTGCTTAGTGTTTGGATGAGTTTCATTAGCGAGAGCATTTAGCTCACTTTATCACACCTCGTGTTGGATTTAGACTGGGGTCATAATTAGTCTTGATGGAAGGTTAGACGTGCACTGCTCTCCCCACTTTTCAGACGGCTGCTCGCTGTGTGTGGGCTGGAGAACTACTGGGCCGTGCACTTGTCTGGATGAGTCATTTTCTCTGAGCTGGTTGTTTTCCCCATTTCTGAAAAGAGCTTCACCTTTTTCATGCATGTATAGAAACGTGCAGAGTATGCAAATGTACCATACAATGCAGTCTTAGTCAGGGATGTGTTTCCTTATCAAGGTGTTCTCTTGCATAAAGACTTTATTTCCTTCAATTTCAAGAAAATTCCACCCCTGAGGTTACCTCTGTTTTCGCATTATTGTTAATGCCCTTTTTGCAAACTAGCAATAATACTGATTAAACTGAGCGTTGGATGAGCAGTTCCGCATTTCTACTGGTAAAAGTGAACAAGGTTTAAGGAGAGAACATGGAGAGAGACCTGCCAAAAAAATGAAAAAGCTTTTTGAAGCTGTACAGAGAAGGAAAACCCAGTAAATATATGTAGGAAGTACTGTAAACACAAATTCACTAGTTATCTAGTTATTGTACTCTCAGAAAAAAGGTACTAAACCGTACCTTTTCTTGTCGCTGGGGTGGTACCCCTGGTACCTTCTGCCTGGAAACCTGAATATAGTGTGCCTTTAAACATAATTAAAGGTACATATTTAGACCTTAAGGACCACTGTTGTAGCTTTAATTCGCTTTAGAGTAACGCTTTAAAGGTACACTACATGCACCTTCCCAGGTAAAAAATACATACTAAAGGTACAAAAGATGTACCCTTGAGGGTACCACCCCAGCAACAAGAAAAAGTACAGTTTACTGAACATTATGGTTCTAGGAACTTTTCGTTCCTATAATGTTCAAACTATTTTTCTTATACTTTTTTGTCGAACTGGGAACATTCTAATGATATGGTGAAGCAAACCATTATTACAGGAGATGTTTTTAGACCATGGCAGGATTGTTATTTCTGAAATGGTACAGTCAAACCTTCCTAGAACCTGTTGAACACTTACTGAATGTTCTAATAACGTTCTCTGTTGGTTTAGGGCTACCTCACAAGGTGTATGTCAGTAATTTTTAATTGTAAACAGTTAAGAGAGTTAACATTTGCAATCCAATGTGATACTACATATGATTAATTATCTACTCTGCTACATTGTTTGCTCTTTCATTTTAATAAAAAAGAATCCATCAAAGCCAGGCTTTCAATTCCCTGTTTCAGAAAATGTACTTCATCTATTTCACTCAGTATTGCTATGTTTTGTGATAATTGGGATAATAATCTCTATCTAAAACCTTGCCCAATATCTGTGCTATAACAGACCCAACTTTATTTTGCTTAAACAGTATGGAGAATAACATATCATTAACTTTTAATACGTTTTTGCATCATGTGTGTTTCTCTTAGTCTTGCACAGCCCAACTAGAGTCTTAAGTGGTTAAATAAATGAATACTTTTTTTTTTACTGTGGATGCTTGCAACTTAGCCTGAGACCTCTGGTTTGGCTTGACCTGGTTTGAATTTACCTTTATGGCAGCCATATGCTCCATCAGAACCATTAAAAATAGCCTGAATGCCTAATCTTTGAATGCCTAATTAAAAGCACCTGGGGATGGAGGTATAGACATATGACATCCACAGGTTCACGACATCAGGAGTGTTTGCTTAATCCGACCCTTTGCCTGTTGCTTTCTTCTGCTGTGTGTTTCACATTTATTGCAACAGCCATCAAATGTCATTTTTACCTCTGGGCAAACAGAAAATAGGGCTCCGGTGGACATGACGACTCAGAGTTGTCCTCCGTGTCAGCTCACGGAGATCAGTGCGACAAGCTGACAAATTACAGGTTCGAGCAGGGAGACATGCTGGGGCGTGAGAGTGGGACTGATCCTTGGCGCAGAAATAATGATCTGTGAATCTGAAACCTCGTTTGGATTATAGAACCGGACTAAAATGGGCAGACTGCATTCTCTGGCTCTTTAAAATCATCGTATTTCCCTTTGAAAGCCTACAAGCAGACTGAGGGACAGACAGAGGGAGTGTGAGTGTCTGCATTGTGTTTTGCTGTGTAGTTGGGTAAATGGGCCAGAGCTAAGTGCCAGAATAAAAAGCCCAGGCTTTCATTCCAAACCACACAAGTCCTCCCTTCTGAATGAAACAAACCAGGTTTGTGAGGTTTATGATGAAATACCCCATTTCTTTATATCTCTATGTCTCTCTCTCTCTCTCTCTGTCTTTCTCTCTATTTATCCTACTTAATCTGAGGCTTTTTCCTCCCTGTTACCTTTGTGCTATGTGTTTTGATTGATGGTTGATATTTATAACTCCAGAATTATTGGCACCCTTCACTAAAATGAGCAAAAATAAACTAACACATGGTGATATTTTGAGCTTAAACATGTGGGGGTGCTGTTTAGGAATATATATTTTTTTCTCTTTGGTTTTCCCCATGGTGATAATTAACCAGTTGTGGAAAAAGTACAGAAAAATGATACTTTATTGAAAGTATGTGTATCAAAATCTTACTTAGCTAAACTACCTGGTCAATATTATACTTCAGTAAAAGTTTTAAATATTTACAAGTTTTTAAAAGTAAGGACATGTTTTTCTTCAACATTGTCTCACACTTGAACATTTATAAGTATTAGAATGACTCGAATCAGTTTGTTTTGAAAAGTTAGGAAGGTTAAGGTTAGGGTTCACGCTTGTATCTTTTCCTACGACTTCATTTACATTAAATCAAACAAAATCCAACTCCATCACCCTTGTTAATTTACATTTGTATTAATCTTTTCATGAGATCATGTTTTTTTTATTGGAATAACTAAGACTAAATGATTGTATAAAGTATATATGATTACAAACAATGACTAAAATTTTCGGCTCAAACAAGTGAAGCTACTACTTACCTTTCCTCTAACGGTTAATGATTCTCAAAAACACTTCTTTTTTAGGCAGTCTTTGTGCAAAGATGATTGATTTTGGTATAAATCCATACAAATTGGTAAGGATTTGACTGGATGTTTCAAATGTAGTTAATAAATAAAGTTAAAGTGCACAGAAACATGGTTAGTTTAATTGGTAGTCGGCAAAAGAAAAAGAAAAATCTGAGTCATGATCTTTGAGATTTGTAACAAGTGTCTGGAAGTGTCTTCTAAATGAAAATATAAGGGGTGAAAAGAATGTTTTTTGTTTGTTTTTTATAAGGAAATGTAACTATTAATTTTCAGTTTTACTCAGGTT
This sequence comes from Olivaichthys viedmensis, assembly GCA_028565825.1. NCBI lineage: Eukaryota > Metazoa > Chordata > Actinopteri > Siluriformes > Diplomystidae > Olivaichthys > Olivaichthys viedmensis. The sequence continues at coordinate 4,825,940 of JAOUQW010000049.1, read as the reverse complement.
AATTACATGGACATGGTCAAAGGCCACAACAGAGTTTCTGATGACTGACATCAATTAAAGAATCTTTTTTTTTTTTAAGATAAAGATTAAAAACTTAGTGATGCCAATACTTTTGCTATATATGTCTTTGAGAGAAAATACTAAAAAATAAGTGTTTTTGAGAATGATAATTTTTTTAGAGGAAAGATAAGTAGTAGCTTCACTTGTTTGAGTGGAAAATTTGAGTCATTATTTGTAATCATATATATTTTATACAATTTTAGCATTTTTGCCAAATCTCTTAAAGGGTACCAATAATTTTGGAGTTGACTGTAGTATATCAGTTCCCTCAGGAACATTTTTAATGTGTAAATCAGAATCAGAATCACGTTATTGGCTAAGTTCATGACTTGTACTAGGAATTTGACTTGGTAAACAATAATATTAAATTAATATGTGATATTAGTCTAACCACACACACATACACGCACACACACACACACACACACACACACACACATTGAGAGCGAGCTGTCCTTCGTTTAGTCGTGTTCATGTATCAGCTGGTGTTTGTGTGTTTTTCAGGTGAACTGTTACTACCACGGAGTGGTGAAGGGCTATCCGCACTCTGACGTCATCCTCAGCACCTGCACAGGACTCAGGTGAGTTACCATAGCAACCTCGCTCAGTGCCGTTCATAGAACAGGCAGACCACACCCCTAAAAACACGCACACACACACACAAACACACACAGGCAGACCACACCCCTACAAACACACACACACACACATACACACACACACACACACACACACAGGCAGACCACACCCCTACAAACACACACACACACACACACAATCAGCGTAACCCCATCTGATGCTGTGACGCTGGTGAATAATGATATGGATAAATGTAGCTGCCAAAATGCATGTAACCTTGGAGCAGCTGTCTGTACAGCAAAATTAATGACATGGAATTTACCCAGGAGTCATATCATCAGGATAGATACTGCTATAGCTATGTGATATGGCTATGATAAGTTATAGTTGGAAAAACAAACATTCTTGTGATACACATATACATACACACACAGGCACACTGTAGCATGTCGTCCCAGAATTATTACTATCATAATTCTGCTTGATAGCATCAGGAACATTATCCTGCAAACGGGATTCAACCTGTCTCTCTTGCAACCTGTCTCAAGCCACACAATCAGTCTCCGGGCCCTGCAACAGATACACACACACACAGTGATCCCCTGACGAGAGCTGTGTTTCTTGGCACTTGGGCCAAAACAAATTAGTGTTGATTTTGGTTGGCAGTGTTGGTGTGAGTGTGGTTTACATGGGTGTTTATGTGGTCTAGAGTGCAGTGTGGTCTGTTAAGAAAGCCTAAAGTTTGGCTGTTCCTCTACAGTGGAGCATGTCGCTTTAAATCAATGTGGAACTTTAAAGTGTGAGAAAAGCTTGTTGAAGTGAATCCCATAACCACTAAACATCAGGATGGGAACTGCGACTAGGGTTGTTTCAATAAAATATCCCCAAAATTGATACTGTGTTCACCAGCAGTGGCTTGGATGTTGAAATAACCCAGTTTCCAGGACTTTTTTAAGCTGTGGGAAAGTGGAAAGAGCACTTCCCAGAAGAGCAGCCTGTGCTATTTACACTTTAACCACTCGATTAAATTAGTTTTTGCCCTTCTTTCTCAAAAATGTTACATTGTGTCAATCTTTCTTTCTTTCTTTCTTTCTTTCTCTCTCCCAATAGGGGGCTGATCACACTCAAAGATGAAGTATTGGTTTTGGAGCCAGCGCAGAAGCCCAACAGCACTTTGCATCATGTCTTTAGAGGAGAGCATCTCATCCTGAACCAGGGGACATGTGGACACGGACACAACGTCTCCCATACCGCCGGGCTCTCAGACACTGCAGGGAGCCTCTTCAGCTCAGCTGTCAGCAGGGTGAGCTAACCAGGCCATTCCATGACTCTGACCCCAGCTTACCAACATGCTGGGATATGCGAAGAATGAATTTCACTGTACTGTACTTGTATATGTGACAATAAAATAGCATTCTATTCTATATCTTGTCTCTGTCAATAATGACACTGAGCTGCATGCTAAGGATAGACATTACTGCATCATTATGAAGAAGTTGCTTGTGGCTAATGAAGATTAACCACATCAATACAAACCTCTCTAGCAATAGGCTGTTGAGTTTGTCCTTTGTTTTATGAGTGTATAGATGACTGAATACCGAGACATATGAAGGAAAAGCTTTGATAGTATCTAGACGCACAGCTTTGGCAATCGCGCAAATATTTCCCCGGATAAAAAAGATCTCCAGCAAATGAACTGTTAAGAAATTATCTCTTCCCCAGTGAGATTTGAGCATATATGAGATGGTAATAATCTCTGAGTCTCGCTGTTTTCAAATTGCGACACATGCTTCAAACAGTTAAAGTGACAGGAGTTTGCTTCCTTTGAGGGCAACAGTTTCAGTCCTTTAGGAGGAGATGCGAGCTTGAATAAATGTTCATTTCACACTCGTCCTGCTGTCTAATCCTCTCATCACACAGATGGCATTACTGTCAGAGAGATTAACATGGGCACACAGACAGTTTTTCTATTAGCCGAGAGCAGAGGGTGTAAATGTGACATTGACTTCACTGAGAAACGTACAGTGTTCCAATAGAAAAGAGCTTTTTGAAATGTCAGAAAAAAAGGTCAGAGCAAAGACTAAATACAAAAAGATTCAGTAGCTGCTAAGGCTTGTTCATTGCTTTTATATTTCCTTCTTGTGTGAACTTTTCCCTGTAAACTTTGAAGTTAGTCACTAAATACCCTGATGTTCACTACAGAAGGAGATGATGAAATCTTCCCCAACAGGTCATTAATGAGTTTGTGTTACGTTTTCTTTGTTCTCCATTTCCCAGTAAGTCTAATCTTTGATTTTTTTAGTCCCCCCTTATGAAAACACTCCCACTGATAAGATAATACCATTAAAATGTGCTTTATGAATTTCCTTCATCCAAACTCCAAAAGACTTTTCTTGAAAGAAGACTTCCAGACATTATAAGACCCTGCTGTTGCTATGACCCAGAGAGAATAGTGGATGCAAGTGATGCTTTCTAGTGAAGAGGTCTGATTCTATTAAAAATGGTGTTGGTACTTGATATGAAACATTTTTCCCTGGAAAACATCTCCCTCAAATTATGTTTGATATCTTCAGAGATTCACTTTTAAAAATGTATGTGTCTCTTGTACTTGCATGAAATCGAATCATTATTGACCAAACTAAAAAAGTTTATTTGTAAGACATTAAGTACCTCAAATACAGCTCTGTAAATGTCGAGTCCTCGCGGTGGCAGTGGTACAGAATCACAAAGTGCTCCTGGCAGTATGAGGAATTTGGTCAAACTACACATTCTGAGAGAGAGAAAACTCAAACATAATCATTGTTTCCTTTTGATGCATTTCATCTGCTTTGTGTGTGGATGTCACGTCAAGTTTGGGTGCGAGGGATGGACACACTTGCATAGCCGCTTAACACTATTACGCTGCTATGCAAGTGTGCATAGGTACATCGATATGACATCGTCCTGACATAATCAGGACTGAAACACGGGGATATTTATACACAGAATAATAAGGGGAAACAAACAGGAAACAGCTGGGAACACAGGTGACACCACTCATGACGTAACAGGGGCGTGAACAAGACAGAAACAAAACATCAACAGAAGCGTGTGGCGCTGTCGTCATGGCGACCACCATGCGCGGTCACATGCACCGCCGTGCGAGGCGACGTGCATGTGACAGTGGAATGGTAATAAAAACTTCCCAAGCAGTGACAATTTGTTCTGAATTTGTGCTGAATCTCACAGGCTGGAAAAAGAGACAACAAAGAAATGGAGGATTTCAGAGACACCACACACCAGCTTACTGCTACCAACATCCAAAACATGAAGAAGAACTAATGACTAGTGCCATCACATGTGGGGTTTTTTGTGTTACTGCTTGTGGAGCACATGAGCAATGGAAGGATTGTAGACAGTAACAGGAGAGCGATAAAGGTTTCACATTATAAAATGACCCCTATGGATTTGTGTGATGAAAGGTTCACGTTGCAAGGAGGAAATTCACTTTGCATTCGAAGTGCACTAGGAGAGCAAGAGTGTCTAGAAAATCTAAAGATTACAAAGGCCATGTCCCCCTCTAGATATGAAATAAATAATAACTTGATTTAAGTTCAACAAAGAATTCAGTGTGAAACAAAACAACCATGACACACGCATGGCTAAATACCTCATCCAGGCAGAAACGCACAATGTTTTGAAATGAGATGAAAAAGCAAATGCGGGATAATGCGTGTTAATGACATTAACTCTGTTAAATATACATGACAAACATCACACCGACACCAAATTCAACTTAACAGTGAAGCAAAACACTGTGACCCTTTAGATATAAGCAACAAGGGGCTTTGATAATCAATGTCAATTAACATTCTTTTAGATTTATTTTAATCCATTTGGCAGATGCTTTTATCCAATTGACTTGTATCAGAATGCAATCAAAGCACAGAGCTTGTATAGGAGTCGACAGCAATACAAGTGCTGCAAGACTGAGTTTCCACTAACTGACCAAAAACAAGTGTAAGACAGCTGTAGGAAGAACAGAGACACAACTACACACAAAGGCTGGAGTATGTGCTAGTACCCAGAAGGCTACACACACGAGTCACAAAGCAGTCAATCAAACTATGAATGATACAATCACATGTCCAAGAAAACTTACTGCAACTCAACTGTAAGTTAGAATATATACTCACCGAGCACTTTATTAGGAACACTATACTAATACTTGGTAGGGCCTCCCATTGCTCTCAAAACAGCCTCAATTCTTCGTGGCATTGATTCCACAAGATGTTGGAAACATTCCT
>JAOUQW010000049.1:4760064-4770440 GCA_028565825.1 Olivaichthys viedmensis | reverse complement strand
TTATTTAAGTCTCCACTTCAAGATTTGATCACCGCTTTCCAAAAAAAGAGGCATTCTGGGTATTAATGTTTAGATTAACATCACTCTTGATGCTTTAAAACTTTGTCATTTTGGAGTCATCATTCTGGACACATGTTGTTTTACAGCTTTCTACAAATGATTTGAAACCTAAATGCATCAACATTAGAATCATAATACAATCATTTTATATATGGATCTGAAACTAAATGGAGTTTATATCACTGAAAACATTGATTCCAAACTTTTGAACAGTAGTCTACATTATGAATCTTAAACTAGAACATTATAAATAGCTAAATAATAGCATACCAAAGTAACATATTTATAGAACGCAGAGTTGACATCATGTTGTTTGCTTTGCATTGACTACCGAAAAGTTGGTGGAGAAAGGAAAAGGAGGAGAAGGAATAATATTGTGATGCCACTTAACAATGTTGATCCATACGATTTGTCAGCCAAGGCATGGAGACGTGATTCAGACTCGCTACCTCCTCTTACATACCTGCACGTAATACATTTTTTGTTCAGTGCAATGTGAGTTTGAATGTTATAAATCACTTTAGGCTACTGAACAGTTTAGTAACAGCTGGATGCAAGACCTGCAAAATCACAAGCCATGTTTCCCTTTCTCCATTCATTTAGGATTTTGTTCAGTGCCAAGCAAATCGAGAACCCTGTGTTCCTCCCAAGATGGCAGTGCTGCCCCAAAATTCAATGCAGCATGATGTACTGCTTACTGAAAGTTGTTTTGTGAACATGATGATCACTTTGTCTCCCTAAATAGGACAAGCCCCCGCCGTACTCACCCCCTGAAGACAAGAAGAACCAGTAAATTTCTCACCAGCAATCCCAAAGCCAGCCCTCGAACTTCTCCAGCTCTCCGTCACACACACACACACACGCACATACGCGCGTTCTGAACAGCAGCATTTCATTTCATTAGCTCTACTAACCATGCCCTCGTGTAAGGTATTGGGGAAGGAGAAGAACAGCAAAAAAGGTTTTGATTTCACGTTGTGTAAGTGAGAGGGAGTTAAAACTTTAGGACTGTTCGCTTATCAGCAGCCACAACAGTAAAACAATTAGAGATTTCCTAATGTTATATTTTGCACCTGACTATATAGGACTCGATATGTGAGTTTATTTTTTTGTAGATGGACTAGTTGGAGCTGGCCACGTTCCATAAGATACGGGACCAGCAAGTTTGGAATAGACAGTGTGATAAGAAATACTAATCATTACTGTGTACTCATTTAGGCATTAGGATTTTACATCCTTCCCCATTTCTGTTCAACCTGAAGACACCTTGGTCTAAGCGATACCGTGCACAGTACCTGTGGATCCGCTGTCCCCGTCACCTTCGATCCTGTGATGCTTGTGTCAGTGTGGTTCTCTGGAGCGTGACGCATACTAACATTGCACTTTAACTTTGTCATGCATCAGTATAATCCGCCTCACGCAACATCCCGTCGGCAAATATGATTTAGTGTTAAACGTTTAAGTTTCTTAATTTATTTGAATTATAAAAACGTGTAACCAATCAAGCATGGTCTCAGCTGTGATGTCTAACATAATGGATGTATTTTATTAAATTAAAACATGTACCAGTTGAAAGATCTGGTTAATTAAGAGGTTTTTTTTTTTTGGTTTTTTTTTACCTCCTCTACAGCAGACAAACATTTTAAAATACACTCTTCAGGGTGACATGATAATAAGTGTAATACAGGTTCCATTACTCTGAAGAGTAATGTCTTTTCCTCCATTCCCAGTGATTAGACCAACTCGCTGGATTGGCAAAAGCAGGTAATATGATTTGCGTTCTCCAGTCCCTTGTTTTACGTTAAGTGTCATCAAAGTCCGTATGGTACTCTTGTACTGTCTCCGGTGTCATCCAATCAGGTGGAGGTGTGCTTCCTCTAATATTATTCCCTTCTTTTTGCAGCAGATGCTGCTTGTGCAAATGGATTTGATCTCAGAGATTCACCATCTTTTATATGCTTCGAATCCTCCCAGTCTGTTACCAGTTCAGAGTCCATCAACATGCTAATAGTCACAAGTCGAGTCACAATAAAAATAAAAATAAAAACAGGAAGCTTTGAGCTCATGGACAAATACAAGTGGGGTTCATTTAACATTGATGATGTACTATGTGCTTCACATTTGGTTTATTTTCTAAATATTCCCTTCACAGAAGGACAGAAATCTTAATATGTTGGGTCGGGTTAAAACACAGTCTATATCCTGTAACGTCGGCGAAGAAGTCATTTGAGCAAGAAGCATTTTAAAATCAAATAAATGCTCTTTATTAACCGGACACACACCGTTACAGCACAACTTTAGCGCCGCGCTCACCTGAAAACTCTCTCAACGACAAAACTGAACTCTAAATGGTCGCTGCCCAAACCAAGATGGCTGGTAACCGCAAGCACACCCACGAGCCTCCAACACTACAATATACACTCCACATCTTACGAAGGGAACAAACAGATGACCAGCAAACGTGTCCCAATCTTGGCAACGATATGACAGGTAGAGGACTGACACCATGTGAAACCTGGTTACCGGGAGAGTAAAAATCTTACCACCACATGTAGAAAGGACAGTCTGTGCTTATTTTAAAAATAAGAAGAATATGGCGTGTCAGATTCACACTCATTTTTACAAGGATACCAAAAATAAGTGCTTCACTGTTATTGTCACCATCGATTGTGTCTCAGAGATAGAGATGATCACTTGAATGCGCCATCTTCTCTAGCAAAGGCATAAAACAAAACTAAAATTAGATGATGAGCATGAAAAAAATAAAAATAATAAAAGGGCCTATGAGTATTAGCCGGCCATGCAGGAGATTTGATTTCAACTAGACCTAGTAGCCAAGATAAGACCCTGTAAAGATAATCTACGCCATTGTAAGCAATGCTTGTGATCTTTAACAGTGGTTCTCTTTTACAAATGAAAAACAAATATGTGTGTTTCTGAAATCGGGACAGAATTTGGTCTCAGAGTAGTGAGCCTCAAGTTTACAAAAAGCTCGAAAACCATTTACAGCTTTAAACATTAAGGTAATAGTAGTACTTAGTAGAGCCACAGGAGCCTATAGAGACTGACCTTAACGTCATTAGACCACCACTTATCTGTCTGTGAGAACAGTTGATCGAGATGATAAACGTGCGTTTAGTTGTATTGTGATGTTGTGACCGACTTTTCGGCATGGTGCCGATTTTTGGGCTACCAAAACGGATGAATAGTAACACAATGGTGAGCTGATGACTTCCTTTGACTTTCGGTTACCAATTCACACAAATGTAACATAAAAAATCCCCATAGAACATCAGCGAATAAGGTCGTTCACATTGTTAAATATAAAGCGTAAACCACAATTATTTTGTTCGAGTGTCTGACTTGGGCAATCTATACTTTGTCCTTGAGCAAAGTTTCAGAGATTTAAGAATCAAAAGTGGCTGGATTGTACAGGAAGAGTTTACCAGTTCTGATTAGAAAATAAATAAATAAAAATAGTGTTGAGGTTCCCCTAGTCCCTACTCCCTAGTGAGCTTAAGTGACCTCATGAAGTGCTTGATCATTTGCTGCCGAGTTAAATCAGTTCCTTATTTATGGTAAAACAAGTGTGTGAACCTGAGTGGAAATGGTTAAGTTTACTCATGGCGTTCCCGGACATCAGTTTTGCATCCTTCGCTGGAAAAATGGTTCACGGTGGGCAGAGTGTGACGCTGACCCCCTCTCCGATCCAGCAGGCAGGATAGAGCTCATGAGAAAAGACGCAGTGGAAGGCGTGCAGCCTCACCTGGTTCTCCCCGTAATAGGCCAGCGTGCCTGCCTCATAGTCCAGCAGAATGCCGATGCGCAGCGGCTGCCTGTTCAACTGCAGCTCTCCTGATACACGCTCCCCCTGGCCGCCGTGCCAAGCGGTGAGCTGGCGCTCATACAGCTGCAGGCCCCATGACAGTTCATTCATGCCCAGCATGCATGTCCTGCCTTTCTCTTTGCGTGGGATGTCCGGGTACGTCACGCCCACATACGCCCACGGCTTGGACACTTCCAGCTCCCAGTAGTGGCGACCGTGTGTGAACTTCTCGAAGCACAACACCTGCCAGGTGTGATCAAAGCGCGCCTCGTGGACTGGCACCGGGTGAGGCCCCGAGGTCAGGTGCTCTGCCCGCTGGTTGTTCTGCGAAAGGACGAGGTGAGCGTTGGCCGTGCGAGGGTCAAAGGTCAAAGAACAGCGGTCTGCAACGGGAGAATTCACATATTAGCGCTTAAGAAATATGCATTTTTAACACTGTTGCTACAGTATATGGTGAAATCAAGCTGGCAAACTGAATCGAATGCATGCAGCTTTAAAAATACTCCTAAACATTAGTATTACTTCTGTGTAATTATGATGTTTGCAGTAGGATGTAGATTTTGATAAATAATGAAACAGAATCCTTCATTCTAGGTGCACGTGCCAACATAAATTCCAGTAATATAAAGGATAAATGATAAAATATACAGGACACAATTTTATTATTTCTCTCTCTGCTATACTCTCTCAACTTTTTTTTATGGCATCAATGGAGGGTGTTGCGTTTATACGCATTGTCCATTAAGGCCACTATGTAACTCTTCATATAGGAGAGATGTTAAAGGGGTCCTTGTTTATGATAATGGAAATAAATATATTGTAAAAGCGATACTGTGTAAAATAAATAAAAAAGCAGATTTATTTTATTTTTATTTTTATTTTTTTTACATTGAATGAGGCCTTTCTTTCCTGCTGTGTAAGGAGTGGCTGGACTTGGCACCACAGCGAGCATTGGTCTTTTGTCCTGAGGAGAGCCTGTGCAAAAAGAACATGTGTACAGTAAGTGGACACCAATTCAAACAGAAGAAAAAAAAACCCCAACAGAAATAGGATATCTTTATTTATCACACACACATAAAGAAAAAATGCTATTTGCGAGTTTCGGTGTGTCCTAACCTTCCTTGTTGTGGCTCACAGCTGCATACACAGTTTTATCCAGGTCCTCACACACCAGCTTCGAGATGCGAGACAGCACCTCTGTGACTGGATTCAGCTTGTCCAGAATGTTTGCACTAACATCTAAAGGAACCGAACCCATCTGGGGGACGTTCACCAGCCTGGAGTCCTGTTCTCACACACACACTCTAACATCATGAATATGCCAACACATCACTTAAAGTGTGTTAACAATGTAAGGTGTCCCAAAATCAGAGAAAGGTTTGTCTGCAAAAGTGCAGACCAGTGGGTGTGTCTTCCAGGGGGACAGATGGGTGCGTCTTTGAGTCCATATGGGTTCAGACACGCCCCTCAAACATTTCTGAGTCGGCAATTCGGTCCTTAAAAGTAGTTTTATGGTTGCATTGAAGGTTGTATTGTTTTCGAGTTAGCTTATTTTAGCCAGCTAGCTAGAATTAGCAGTGAATATAATAAACATTTATGAATGACTTCAAATCCTGGTCCCAGTTTCCCAAAAGCACTGGAAAGTTAAGATCAACTGGTAGAGAGAGAGTGTTCAATGTGATGCTCACTCTACCGTTTAACAATGATCTTTGTGCTGCGATGATTTTGTGAAACTCAGCCCAGTTTAGTTAGCTTATGCTAACCAGCTAGCTAGCGTTAGCAGTGAAGATTATAAACATAATAAGAGGATATGACTTAAAAATCCTCTTAGAAATGCTGTTATGTTAGCTAGCTGGCTAACAAAATCTGTAAAAATACATGTGCATATGTGAAAGCCAATAACTTCCTTCTTCCTACTTGAAGACTTCCATATATGGACTCAAAGACACGCCCACATGCCCATCCATGGCCTTCAAGGCACGTCCACTCCGAGCTGCACTCATTTCCAAAAATAGACTCAAAGACACGTCCACGTTTACATATATGAACTCAAGGATGCGCATTCTGAAGACAGGCCTTATTGCAAATTACTCAGTCTAAAGTGTTTCAAATCTGGTTTAAAGAGGATTGAGCTATTGGAGTTGGTTTTAACCTGAATGAGCTGGCAGTCGGGGAGATCGCAGAGGCTGCTGATCTGCTCCTCGAGCTGTGCGAGCTGCTGAACTTTCTCCTGCAGATCACTGAGTCGAGCCTCAGCCTGAAACAGAGTGCCGGCCTGCTGCTCCTCCATGAAGCTCTGCGTCGCTTCCTGTTTCTCCTTCAGCACCTTCAGCAGCTGCAAGAACTTGGCGTTCACCCACTCGGACGTCTGCTGCAGAATCACCTGCAACAGTGACACAAGTCCCCACTGGTGAGAGAAGTGCCAGCAAAGCAAACACTCCCTGCCTACAGCCCAGAATTACTGCCATTTTAACAGTTATGTTCTGTTTGGCTTAAAATGACCCAGGTAAGATGGTTAATAAAATTGGAACAATACTAAAAATGATTGAGCATAACATATGTTCAGATTGTGTTCAGTTCATTTTGAGGTGAGAGTAACAAGATGTTGAAAAGTTGTAAATATGAAATAAAAAGAGGTGATTTTACTCCCGGTCACATTTCCTCCATCTCTTAAGCATGCAAAGGGATTTTGTGCATCTATTTTTATAGATATTGTATACATTCTATTATTAAAAATAAATGTTACAATTGCACGGCCATCAAATCGCATTGTATTGCTAGGTAGTGAACAGAACATGGTGGTTAACAAATGAGGAAAAGTGCTCTGTATTATTGCTTTGATTTAATGATGCTGAACAACACAATGTATAGTTGGTTTCATTAGTTAAAGGAGCAGTTTGTAATTTTTAGAGCTCTCTACTGCCTGCGAGGCGAATTGCGGAAGCACAGAAAACAGACCCCTTCCACTCATATCTAGAACTTATACATCTCATGAGTTGCCTTTTAGGGAAAAGGGGCAGAGCTGAGGAGCCCTGTTCCAATTTCAGGGCCAGAAAAATGTTTTAAAAAGCCTGATTTTTTCCAAGATACCTTTAAAAATCATCCGATTATTAGAAGTCTAGAATCACTTCTCAGCAATAGAAATCGCACCTTTAATTGCAATAAATACTTTCTTTGTAAAATAACATTGTGCCGTTTACAATCTCATGAGGCCGTGTTCTTACCTTAGCTTCGCCAATGTTGTTCGTGAGCTCCAGAATGTTCTGCTCCGTATCCTCCTTGCACTTTCTGATCTCCGAGCCCTTCTTCTTCAGTCCCTCCTGTCAATCAACATGCAGTTAATGCAGCTCAATAGAATGCTATTGAGACTCAAAGCTTGTGCATTACAGCTTGTGAGTTAGAAAAAAGCCTGGTCTTTATTAATTTGGCTCAGGCAACATCATTTATTCTTCTGTAATGTTGCCGGCCAGTAATGTGTGACTTCCAAAGGAACTACAAAAATAAAGCCCGGTGCACCACTTTGATTTTAAGTTCTGAGTGATTTCCCTGTTCTAACTTCACATGAGTTAATGAGCGGGTTTAGTAGGTGTGTTAAAGCACAGAAATCACCAAACTGCGCTGGATTTTGGCCTTTCTGGACCGCACCCCTGCATTACCGGTAGAAACAAACGCTGATGTGAGTGCCCTTACCTCTCTGTTACTCCTCTCCTCCTCCATCAGGACCTTGGGATGGTCCTTGCACTCGTTCACAGAGCACACGCAGCACACACACATGTGGTCGCTCCTGCAGTAGAAGATGAGGGGCTTTTGATGACGTGGACAGAGCTGCTCAGGGGCACCTTGGGCTGCGGCTACTCTACCCAAGGCCCCGGCATCTCTCTCTGCTGTGCTGTTGGCGACGACTTCGCTCAAAACGGACAGGGACACGTTCCGATTCAGAGTGGGTCGGGTGGAGAACGTCTTGTTGCAAACCGGGCAGTTGAATGCAGCATTCTGAGGTCCAACTCTCTCCCTCTGATCCCAGTGTTTGGAGATGCATTCCTTGCAGAAGGTGTGGCCACAACTGATCGTCACTGGGTATTGGAAACACTCCAAGCAGATGGCGCAGCTCAGACTGTGCGCCTCCATGACAGGATCTGCCGAACCGTCAATAACATGAAAATGAAGCTGCAGACTAGGCACATGCACTTGAGGTAGTGCAAAACAGCATTGCAACAAGTGATGAGAAGACACCAGGGGTGTGTCATCAGTAATACAATAAGGGCAATTTCAGTGGATGTGACATAATCCTCCTAAACAAGGACCCGTCCGCCACCCCTCTGATAAGTGGCACATGTGCACTTCACTACATATAGCAATAACAATCTCAATGTAGTTACAAAAAATACTCACTGCTCAGATACTGAACTGTACATTCTCTGTTAATATTACATTTTACAGGCCTGCACACTCGTGTGGGGTGAAAAAGGTGACATGTTACAAAACCAATTTATCCTGAAAACAATGAAAATTGACTTTTGTTTCAAACAGAAGCCCCCTTTAAAGCCCTTTTTAAAAAGAATAAAAGCCTTTGGTATAAAATATCTTATTAGTAATAACATCAATTACCACAGCAAATTCACTTTTAGTGATCGGACTTGTTTTAGTGATTTAAAAACTTAAAATGAGAATATATGTGGCCTTCTGCATTAAACAGCTGAGAAACCAATAAAATATTGTCAATAAACCAATTTTGGAAGATAAATTAATTTGTTATTGATTATTTTGGTTATTGCAAATAAAATTATTTCATTTGTTTGTTCCAAATAAAAATATGCTTCAAGACTAAAAGCAATTGCTTATGGAATTAGTTTTGATATGGAGCCCGCCCACTTAAGAGAATACAAATTTGGGAATAATATTGCATATTGAGTTAGGGCGAGACAAAAATTCTCTCACTCAATTATTCTTAAATGTATTTTTCATGGAAGCAAAAAAAACTCTTCGAATCTACAGGCATATTTTTCCCCCCAATACAGCGAATTTCTCCAAATGGCGACGAGTTTGCAGGTCTGATTTTATAAGATTTTAACTAATTATTTTGTAATTATTCAATACTTATCAGATATAACAGCCATCAGTGCACACTTTTTTTTTACCACTGGCAGTATTTATGTGGCATACTGTGTACTGCATTTTTGCACTATATTATATTGTATTGTTAAACTGTATTGTACTGTTGTATTTAATTTATGTAACACCACACCAAAAAGAAATTCCTTGTACTTGGTGAATAAAAACGATTGCGATTCTGACTCTGATTTGAACTCATATTGACCTGCAAAGTATCTCATTGCCAGTCCAAGTTTAGCATCAGTTAGAGTTTTCATATCTTGCAAGAAGAACGTTTAGGGGAAATGCAGACCAGTATTTAAAACTAGGACATTAATTGATATGTCCAGATATTTAACAGTTCATCAGCGTTATGGATGTGACGTCACATAAACAGTTTTTTGGAAGACGACACATTTTCAACAAACCCTGAGGATTTTAAAGAACTTCTCAGAAAACGTTATATGTATAACATGAAAGAGACTTGAATGCTTAAATGAACACAAAAGCTCTAGTTTTAAAAGTGCCTGTGGTTTTGGTACATGCCAATAAATCTACTGGCATGATGGATGTGACATTTTTCACGTTATGGACATGACGGATGTGAAAAAGATTGTAGGAATCACATGGCTGCCTGGCTAACTGTTTTATGAAACAACAGAAATAGGAATTAAAATAAACTAAGAATGAACAAAGTTGAATATAGAGTTAAGTGGCAATTTAAAAGTTTTTTTTTCCCCTGAGATCACAACTTTATTTTTCCTAGTGTAAGGTTGATTTTTGCATGGAATTGCCCATATGCATAACGATACATAAGTGGTAATATCACGTTTAGCATAATACAGCCTTAAATGATAAAGGAATGACAATGCAATATGGTAATATGGCACGCTAAATTTCTATGCACCCCCCAGTATGATATTTTCTTAAGCAGTAAAGCTTGTCTTATCACAATTTAGAAAAAGAAAAGTATTAGTGAAATTATAGCAAAACAACAATAAAAAGGGCCCTGTTTTTTAACTACTTTGTTTCTCAAGACATCGCTGACATTATTAAATAAACTGAAAATTCGCATTCGCAAATAAATTCGCAAATAAAATCGCATTTTAAAAATCATATTTGTTTTATTTAGCACAGGGGTGTCACACCAAGGAGAACAGTGGAATTGACTACCCAGGGTCTCTAGGTGGACTGAGAAGTTTGCATTTTCTAAGAGTTGAGAAGGGGGCCGGCACAGACGTACGCACAGGACCCAGAAACTGGTGGAAGGCCCTTGTTATGCAGTTTTGGAAGTAGCCCATCTGTGTGTGTGTGTGTGCACACACTGAGCACTTTATTAGGAACCTGTACACCTTCTCATTCATGCAATTATCTAATCAGCCAATCGTGTGGCAGCAGC
>JAOUQW010000049.1:4740114-4759964 GCA_028565825.1 Olivaichthys viedmensis | reverse complement strand
TGGCTCAGTGGTTAGTGCACTGGACTACTGATCAGAAGGTCGTGGGTTCGAGCCTCAGCTCCACCAAGCTGCCACTGAGAGTTCACTGTGTTGCACATGTCCGCCGATAACCACTTTGCACATTTTTATAAATTTGCACATATTTTATAAATAAAATTTTCAAAAATCCTGACATACGACAAAATTACATTTTTAGTAGACAGATCAGTTTTCGCAGCAATGCGCATTTAATTTCAGGTCAAGTAGGCCACAAGGAGCTGTCCAACATGACAGCAAGGTAAGAAAGTGAAAAATGAACCCCCCGCCCCAAACAGACTTTTACCTATATCTTCAGAGCGGAGATGTACATGGAGTTGGCATTTCAAAGCGGATGACATCATGCACGTGCAAAGTAAAAACATGACGGGTCAAGCTGGTCACAAAGAAGATATTTACAGTATTGCAGCTGTATGCAGTCGTTTTGACAGTTTATTTAGTACAATAGTATGTGGTGTGGTAGTTTTGAACGTGGCCATTGTTACTATGACAGTCTGCCAGATGCTTTAAGATATCTTGTTTATCTAGAACGTGCTAGTTAACACGTGCATGCTTGTTTTCCTGTCACCTTGCAGCTGTATTATGTCGCCGGGCTGCACCACTTGGTCCAATGCCAAATGAAGACATAGACTGGAAGAATCCGGAGTCTCTGGAGAAATACTGCAGCTACACAAGATACCTCAAAATTGCAGAAGAAGCCAATAATGAAGACGTCTGGTGGAAGACCTATAGGAAATATGCAGAGAGGAAATCTGACATGGGTAAATGTTTCCTGTCTACTATCAAATTCAAGATATAAAATAGGACTTCACCTGAGGCCTCATTTATGAAGACGTGCATAAAAGAATCCTAAATGTGGACGTACGATTGTTTCCTAAAAGTTCCTACGAACGATTTATAAAACGTCCATACGCACGGAAAAATGTTCGTAATTCCTTCCTACCTGTGGCCGGTTTATTAATCGCAAATCATCTTAAAATCATTCGCACAGGAACGAGCGCATCGACTCCACCTATGGAACTTCCCTAAAGATCCTTATATGGTGGGACACGAGCGATATAAACAGCAGGTTAAGTAATTAGTCATGGTCATTTTCTGTAAAAACGACAAGTGAGGTGCAACCTTGGAGTAAAAAGAAAAAAGTTTCGGCAGATGAAATTGAGGTTTTGTTGGCAGAGGTACAGGCCAGAGCAAATGTATTGCTTGGCAAAGTTTGGCAATCCCATTTAGATCAGAAATTCCCTTTTAAAATCCCTTTCGGGAGTTGTGCTCGTTCCTCAAAAGTCTAATCGATCTTGGAAAACGCGCTCTCTGCGTGATGCGCAGTTGACGAGGTCCTCTAACAAAGCAAGTACAGCCACGGCACTTTACTATTCCCAGATTTACACCTCCATGTATAGGCTATGTAGATATTCCCCTAATTAGTGATGAACGATATTAGACCAGTGAGGTAAGTCACATCCTAGTTAAATTATTTTGAACACGTTTTGAAATGATAACACACGTATTGAGCGTTTCATAAAGGAAAAATATTTATGCTCCGTCTGTCTGTCCGTCCGTCCGTCTGTCTCGGTGTGCGTACATATGAGAACATTTTCACGTCAGGTTTTATAAATATTGTTTTGTACGTCATTTTTTACGTAAGAACCAATCCATGGAATTTAAGATTAAGTTTTATAAATGAGGCCCCTGGTTCCTAATTTAGACCACATGTTATGAGAACTGAAAGTCATCCAGTCTTACAGGTAAAATACTATACCGCTTTAAAGAATCATGGGGCTGCTGGGGGTTAACGTCATAAAATGTGATTCTGATGGTTTTGTCGTAGTTCACTCACCCCGTCTGTGCTGTAATTGTAATGTAACCTATCTATTGATTTAGACTTTGAGCCAGTCGACATTGGGTTGCCTCACTACCGGCCCTCCAGAACAAAGGAAGTTAGGGAAAGAAGAAGGATGATGAAGGAAAACAAAAAGAACCCCGAGCTGGAGCGAGCCGCTCGTCTGCGCACATGTACGTACCCATTTTACTGTTTCATCTCATGAAGGACTTATTTTTGCGATAGATATGAAGATTAGGCCTAGACCTTGAATCTCTACACAATGACGAAGCCAGTTTCACTCCTAAAGTGTCTACATTATTATTCACGCCCATGCATAGCATGAGTTTAACCCATTTTCCGTTCCAGTTCGCATTCCTTTGGACAAAGTGAAGGAGGTCTGGGAGAGAACTAACGGCCCTTACCACATAAAGAGGCTGGCAGATCACTATGGAATCTACAGAGACCTCTTCCCCTTGGCCTATTTTGTTCCAAGGGTCATGCTGAGGGTGGCATATGGAAACGAAAGTAGTGCCATGGTGCATTACGGCAATCATTTATCACCTAGTCAGGTGAGACTGCCTGAGCACGGCACTGTATCTTCTTTACAGTAATCTTTAATCTGTCACAGGTGCTGTTTTGAAAAACACAAAATCACCACTGACTTTTTTTTTTTTATTTCCCCCCCAGGCATCAGCAGCACCTCACATTAGCTTCGAGGCAGAAGAGAATTCTCTCTGGACGTTGCTTCTAACAGGCCCAGGTACAAAAACAAACAAGTTATGTTTTTAAAGGTGCAGTTTGTAATGTTTCTAGACCTGTAATATTCATATAGTTTCAAAGATGGAAAAGCTGTGAGCTTGTTATTCAGTTATTCATCTTAAAGCATATTATTCAGTAACTACAGGGGAACAAAAGGAGGAAAAGGTTTTTCAGTGTGTTCATTGCCACTGCAGTTCACCTCGCAGGCAGCAGAGGGCTCTATAAATGACAAATTGCTCTTTTAAAGACAGTTTAAAAGGTGTACATGACCTTCATCAACAAAAACTGAAAAATATGCACATTGCTAATTTCAGGATGTTGAACATGGCAGATTTGTATCAATGGATGGACTCAAATGCACTGTGCACTGTATCCTACTGCCTGTGTGTTAATGTAACACTTTCATTTATACACTGCTTGCTGCGTGTTGAGTGTTTTCCACATGCACTACTGTACGGAAGGACGCATGTATGTGAACAGTCATTGTCAATATTAAGTTACACCATAAGATGGCGATATAAGCTGATTGACAAAGTTGTTAAAAATGGTGAACAGCTTCCTAAGCTTGAACAGGTGAATTATTTGCTTTTTCGTTTGTTTGTTTTTCTCAGATGAGCATTTGCAGGATGGTGAGCAAGAATATGTTCATTGGCTGGTGTGAGTATTGAAACTCCTATTCATCCCTTTTCCACAACAGTGATTTGTCTTTCTAATGACTGGGGCTGAGCAGTATTTCTGATACTTGTATTTAAAATGCAAAATGCTATTATGTGATTTTGTATTTTTCATGTATTATGTCCAAGAAAAAAATCAGTTTGTAATTTGTATCAAAATGCATGTAAACTGATGATCTAAATGGTAGATTGGCGGATTTCTAGCTCTACGGCTAGAAATTCTCTGCAGCACCAAAGACCTTTTAAATTCAGTGCCTACTGTTTGGAAGCTGCTGCGCCGTTCATGACCACTTCACAAACACCTGCGTGACTCTCCAGTAAGGAAATGGAGAGGTAGCAATGTGCTGAAAAGATTTCACGTGATCGGTAATGTTCTTTATTGTTCATCATTCATTTTGCTAGCTGGCGAGCTGGATGCTAGCTAGCAGTTGAAGCTGCGATGATCTTGCAGCTATGTTAAGCTCCAGAAACACACGGGAGAGGAATATAACAGCAGGTTCACATTTTAGTGCAGTGATGCTTTAGAAACCTAAGAGACAGTATAATTGATTGACCCTTCAGGATTTAGTGCAGATGTAGTTTCTGAAGGATACCTACGATATCTCATGTCCCTCTTACAAAATGTACGTCTGTATTTTTAAAGTTCAAAATGCTATAATTTCTTCTTTAAAAAAAAAAAAGTATTTTGTATTTCCTTTTAATACATTTACATTTGGGGGATTTTGCATTATGTATCAATGTTGATGTATCTTTTCCCTTCCCTAGTAATAACAACTGCCATACTGGGATAAAAAATGTTCTACATGTAATGGACTCAATAACGCCACTGAGTGTTTCTGTTTATGCAGTGGTAATATCCCTGGGACTGCTGTACATTCTGGTGAGGAAGTATGTCACTACATCGCCCCATTTCCTCCCAAGGGAACGGGGTTTCACAGATACGTCTTCATCCTGTTCAAGCAGGATGTTCCTGTTGACTTCAGCAGTGATCTCAGACCGTCTTCTTGGTAAGCTAAAGAGATAAGCACACTAATGCCATCCTTTTAATCTGTTCAAGTATCTTAATGAGGCACATGTCGCAATGTAGGGGCTTTTACCGTGCCCACGCAGAGAGCACACGACAGAACTTTGTCACGTTCGGCTGGGGTTTGCAGCTCCAAGCAATGCATCCTGAGGACTCCCAGGCCATAGCACACCTTCTCTAAAGACAAAAATTAGCCCTTACATGGACTTGTAACACCAGATGGGATGGTAGACCATTTATAGAGCTATGTGTGCTTCTTCCATGTATGAGATACTGACGGTGCTCAGCTACATAATGGTCCTTTATATTAATCTCAGATCCTACAAACATTCTTTAACCATTTGATTAACCTTTACGCATAAGTTGTAGTAATACCAGAGGAGGCATCTTTCAGTTTTCTGAGCTTTATATTAAATGTAAGAATTTTCAGTGTGGGCTTAGAGTGACCATGACCCATGTAATTACATCAAACTCTCACACTATCATACCTAAATGAGATAATGCGATCGTGTGAGAGTATGATAGTGAATGTGAGCGTTTGATAGTGCGTGTGTGAGATGTCAAGTTTGAATTACGGCTTAAAGGGCCTCTCGTATTATATAGTTACAGTTTGCAGCAGCGAAGTTTTAAGACGCTGGACTTCTACAGGAAACATGAAGATCTGATCACTCCTGCTGGACTGGCTTTCTTTCAGAGCCAGTGGGACGAGTCTGTCACCAGCACTTTTCACACATTGCTCAGTAAGTTTTGCACGCACACACACACACACACACACACACACACACACACACACACAGTGTTTGTGACCCACACGTGCATGAGTCCATATTGTTTTTAAAAGAAGTAGACTTCTTATCGGAAACCCAGTGCAATTGTTTTTTAGTTTTTGTTTTTACAGCTGGATTTGTTCATTGAATGTATGGCAGGCGTGACAATTTCACAATCGGGTGCTTTTAGCACATTGCCCAAATGTTTGCGGTCTACCGATAGTACGCATGCTTACATTTACCACAGTGCTGAGTCAGGTACTATCAAATAAAAAAAGAAAAGTGCAAACAAATTTGGGTTATTTGTAAATTTTCAGTAATGTTCACATGCTTAAAAAAAGGTTTTCACGTCAATAAAACTGGTGCATTTTTCATGATTCGATTCATGTTGCAATATGTTTGGCACTGTACATATTACAATGTTTTAAATTGAAAAGTCTGCAATTGAGTTCAATAGATATAAGTGCAATATAAAAAGAAAAGTGAAAAGACTGGGGCTTATATGAATGCAGCATTTCTTTAAGTCACTATTTTTGCCCTTTTAAAAGAGGACTGTGATTTCTGGAATTTTCCATCTTTGGCAGATTAAGCACCACAAACTAGACACTAGTTACTGCCATGATCAGTGCACACACTGTACCTCAGCAGACTGGGCCACAGTTCACTTGTTTTAAGGATAGTGGCTCAGTAGTGTTTGTGGTGTTTATGTAGTGTCAGATTCCCAAAACCAGTCGTGCCTATTTAATGTCTGAGTGGATGAAGTGTTTAAGTTCAAAATGTTACCATGCTTCTCTCCTAAAAGAGAGTAGAAAAAAATACGTTTTAAGATCTGTATTTAGTCACTTACGAATTCTGATCATTACGTTTGTGTAAAGATGGCATATCGGTCCTACAAAGTTCATTACTGGCATTGTAATTGATGGGCTTGTATGTTTAACCAGGTGTGTTTAAAAATAGGAGGTTATGCAGAAACTTGAAGCTGCTTAGCTATATAAATTCTTCACAACATAAATATGTAATTACTAAGAACCAGAAACTAAAGTAAACATGCATTTCCTCTCCACAGATATGAGAGAGCCAGTGTTTGAGTATGACAGACCACCGGTGTACCATCCACCCCAGAAAAAATATCCTCACGGCCAGCCAATCCGATACATGGACCGCTACAGAGGGGGAAAAGAATACACATATGGCATTTACTAAAAACACATGCTGTACATTTGTAACTAGAAATTTCTAATAAAATTAATTTAGATCCAGTAAAGTTGTGTGTTTAATTCCTTAATGCAAGTAGCAATTCGTCAGGTATGAGACTTTATTGTTTTAAGTTGTAAATAAGTACAATAAATGTTGTGAAATGACAAAAATAAATAAAAATAAGACTGAGGCTTATATGACTGCATCATTAATTTTCTTTCAAAAACTGTAGTTCATTTTTCAAAAGTGGACTGATAAAAAAAACAAAAACAAAAAAAACAGTGAACTAAAAATGAGACACTAGGATCCTGTTCTTATCAACGTAGGTACTGTACCTCGGCAGATTTGGCAACAGTTCGCGGTTTGTGTTTCAGGTCGCTATCTAGGCTAAGGAGAAAGTAAATTTCTAGAGAATGTTTACTCCAATCTCGCACGCACCCTGAAAACAGATGGATATCTTTGCTGTTTTTTGGAGTGGGGTTTGTAAATGCTTTGTTCTTTAGTTTTAGTTTTGATTTGATGAATGGAATCTTTTACATGAATAGGACTGGCTTTGGAGGGGAAAAAATAACAAGGAGCTATTATAAGTGTCTGAATGGAATGTATTAATTAATTAAACGTTTGATAATTGTCACGGTCTGCCTCCTTTCTCTCTCTATTATATTGCAGGATCACTGCTCCTAGACTCATATTGAGTTCTGCTTTATTGTGTGCACGAAACAGAGAATATTTAAACCGCAAGAACTGTGGCGTCGTCATCAGTTTTTATTCTGTGCACGTTGTGCATTCATAACCTCTTCAGAAGCTTCCTCTAGCTACTTCCATCTAGGAAAGCCCACAGGATATGTTCATTAATCCCACCATCAAGGATTTACCAAGTGTAGATTTCCAACTGTAAAATTATTTATTTGGCTTCAAACATGCGTTGCGTTGCGATTATGTGGCTGAATCATGTGATCACTTTCGATCGCTGGAGGGCTTGTGGTATTTAGAACACAGTATATCTTTATTTAGAGGATGTCTTTGCTTCTTTTGGCTAACTTAAGGCAAAGTTACACTGTGAAGTTTTCTTGATGTTTATAGATTACAGTATCACACTGTGTCCTCTGTGTTCCTGGATATAAAAAAAATACTATAAAGAGCAGTAAATAGTAAAAAACTACATGAAATCAAATTTTGGTGTGACAGCCTTGATTATGCTTTTATCTAAATGTTACTTTCTTTAATGACTGACAAACATTTCTCTTTAAAATGTAATTTTTTGGAAAATGAATGTTTGGAAATTTAAAATGTGCTCTTTTCTCATGACACACTAATGCAGAAGACGTCAAATAAACATCTAACACAATTTATATAAAAAATGTAGGGTGCCTAAAACTTTTGCGTATGTGTAAATATAATACCACTGGTTTGTCATCACACGTGTCTGTGTGGCCTGGGTTGGTCCTAGATTCCTGGTCTGAATTATTTTCCCAGTCTGCCTCTGACCTTTCTCCTGGAGGGGGTCATCTGACACAAATAGCTGTTGGACTTATAGGAATGTATTTTGTATTAAATATTTTTAGCATACTGTAGAATGATAGAGGAGAGTCATGCATTGCTTGCATAGTGATTTTTAAAGGATTGGCAAAAGGTAACCTAATTTACCTGACTTAACCATATTTTGTGTTTTTTAACCTGACAAAATAATTAAATATTTTGCAAATTAGAGTAAAAACAGGCAACACCACCTGCTGTTACCTCATTTTATGGTTAACTGAAAAAGATTTCAGGGCCAGAGAACAAGCATCTGTTATTAACTACGGGTAAAAGTCCCCAGCATGCCCTTCTCTGCGATAACCCACTCTTGATGTCATTCCGGCATGCAGGCACACCCACACATGCACAAACACAACTCCCCACAATCTTTACACTCTGTTGCATCACCATTGCTTGTGGAGTTTATTGTGCCAACTTCCAACTAAGGGTATTAGATCCACTCTGTTAGAAGGGGTGTCTCAGGTTTTAAAAAGGGAGAGTGTTATTGTTGGAAATTCCAGATCTGAAAGCAGTTATGCATTGAATTCCAGATAACCGAATGCCGCTTGGCCTATTGTGCGAATGTCAAACAGGGTCAATTTTAGTCTGTGGTTGCAGAAAATATTCAGAAACAAATGTACTCAAGTGGCAGATACCAAAGTTATAGATAAAGTAACAACTATAAAAAATGTGCTTTAATATTGCAAAGTGAAAAGCTCTATGAAAAGTGCCTACTCAATATAAAAGATATTCTGCTGTTATTCTGATGTAGAATTTATTTTGGAGGAATTTAAGCCTTTCGAGTCACAGACTCGATGATATTTTATTCCATTCAGAATTTTGTGTTTTTAGCAGGCTATGAGTGTATGCAATGTATGTCCACTGCCGGAAAATTGCTAATATCTTTTGTCTAATAGTGGTACGTCTTGGTGACTGGACTCAATAATGAAGACGTTTCGCCAGTCACCTGAGGGGCTTCATCAGTTTTACAGAGTAGTGGGCAATCCCTCTTTTATGTCAATCTCATGATGTCACAGGTGTAAATCACACATAGTGTTTAAATAGCATAAATAATCTCACCTGGATGCCCCAGACGTGCACTTTTCAAAAGCTGCTGCTATATATTTTTAACAGTCAGTAATGTTTGTCTTTCCTGTGTTTGACCTGAGTACTGAGTTATACTGTAACTCTTTATGTGACTAATTTAAAAATACCACTATCCGGCAGAGATAAGGATTCGAGTTCCTGACTCGGGACTCGCAACTGTGTAACTCTGATTGCATGCAAAAATAATAATTGTCAAGGTTTATCCATTCCAGAAATTATACATCAATATGAAATCTGATTTGCTCGTATGCACCCTAAACTGCGCACACACTCATGCTGGATGACGCTACCAGCCCCTTTCAAACGGATAATAATGACATTGTTCCATCAGGATGGCCATGTCTATTGTTTCCTTTGGATACAAAGACGTTGAAATAAAAGATAAAAAAGAACATCTGCATGAATAACCCATGCGGGGAACACCACATCTAACTTCATTCACCACTTAAAGACGCACCAAGAAAGGTTTGTTAATGAGCTAATACAAGTTAGGCCGTTGGCGGTTAATACAGCAA
Organism: Olivaichthys viedmensis; assembly: GCA_028565825.1. Classification (NCBI taxonomy): domain Eukaryota; kingdom Metazoa; phylum Chordata; class Actinopteri; order Siluriformes; family Diplomystidae; genus Olivaichthys; species Olivaichthys viedmensis. The sequence continues at coordinate 4,750,545 of JAOUQW010000049.1, read as the reverse complement.
GATGAAATTCTTGAGAAGATTGAGCCTGCAAATGATTCAGTATGTAGGTAACACAATAAATGAAAAACACTAACAAATCAAGTGAGTGATCAGGATAGAATACTAACATTCTTTATACTCTTTCATTGTGAGAAACTTGTTCTGCACAGGTAAAGCTCCCACATGGATTGACCCATCTAAGATTCAAACATGCATTTGGCCTTAAAACTCCACTTGGACTTGGGACTCTGGACTTAATTCGCACTCATAGTGGACAACCCGTGATTTGACTCAGACTCAAGAAAATTAACTCAAACAAATCTGCTATCCGGTGTCGCCCAGGGGAGGGCAGGTTACGCCTTTTAAATCTAGCTCCTCTCAGGGTTTTATTCCTTATACCATCTCAAGGGAGTATTTTCTCAGAGTCAAATTTTCTTTAAAGCTGCTTTGTGACAATGTCTGTTGTTAAAAGTGCTATACGAATAAAATTGAACTGAGCTGATTTTTTAGTTTCATGTTTGTTTGCCAATAATAAGCCAATCTGTAGCCATGAAGAGATAAGTTTGGTCAGCACAGAGGTTCGAGACAAAGTCTGATATGTGGTGCATTCTGAGATGACATTCCACACAATATTGATGCGATTTTCCTGGTTGTAGGTGTAGCTTAAGGGTCATTATTGTAAAGTAATGACTTCTGTTTAATCGACTTTGACACTGTTAGTCTTATCACTGTTATTTTGGCAAATAACATCAGGGATTGGTGGTTGATTGGTGGTTGATGGGTTAAAGCATTGGACTTGAAATCCAACGGGGTTCCCCTGCACAGGTTCAAATTCTGTTTGTGGGAAGATGGCATTTTAGGGCAGTGGTGGCTCCGTAGTAAAGGTTCTAAGAACCCAAATCCCCAAACCGCCAGAGAACCAGTGCTGGGCCATTGAGAAAGGCCCATAACTTTCAAATGCTGGGTTTCATTGTAAGTCTCTTCGGATGAAAGGGTCTGCCTAATGAATAAATGTAAATCATAGAAATTGTCTTAAAAGGAAAGCAACAGTTTAGAGCGCTCAACACAATTCAATTTGATTTTTCATTTCAATTTAATTTGTATAGCGCTTTTAACAATAGACATTGTCATAAAGCAGCTTTACAGAAATCCGGATGTAGATCTAGGTCCCTAATGAACAAGCCAGAGGGGACAGTGGCGAGGGAAAAGAATCCCTGAGATGACATTAAGAAGAAACCTTGAGAGGAACCAGACTCAAAAGGGAACCCATCCTCTTCTGGGCGACACCGGATAGTGGGATTACAGACATACAGTGGGAAGGCAAACAGTACTAAATGTGCTCAAAGGATCCTGAATGTTTGGTATGAGCATGTTATTAATAGGAGTCTTGGGATGAGCATAGGACAGTCTTCATGATCACAGAAGCAGTTCTCAGGAAGTGCAAGACTCTACGGTATCCAGGTGAGATTACCCACTGAAGCAGGAGGATGAGTCATAAGTGCAGAAAGCTCCAAGATGAAGAAGCAGGAGAAGCAGAGCAGACAGAGAGAAACAAATTATTAGGTATGATCAGAGTCCTGAACAATAATTGAAATGCTACAGCTTGGCTATGAGAGCTTTACTGCTGTATATACATATAACTAAATAGATACAGACTTTTCGTTTGTGAGACTGCGTAAAAAGGTTTATAAAAATACATTGGAATTACACTTAAATAAGCCTTTCATGGATTGAGTGACAAACATTTCTAAAAATGCATAAATCTATGTCAAAAAGCCACCAATTTGGAATAATGACCCATTTCTGTTAGTCTCCCCGTTTCCCAATTTGGACACCATCTGTGGATGCAACATTAGGCCAGAACACGGTGGGTTCAACTTTAAGACTTACAGGAGGCTGTGAGCTGGGAATTACTGGATCTGGACCGCTGGAGAGATAATCAGTATCTAGATGTTTTACAGGAAAAAGGCTTTCAAGTTTTTTTGCCTTTGTCTTGTACACATTCATGAGTTTTTAGGGACTTTTCCTCCTCCTGAGTTTTTTTTAATGTAATTGCTTTCATGCACGACTTTGGTTGACAATGAGTGGGTGTTTAAGTTCCATTTGTGCTCATTCATTATTGCAATTACTCATGGAGTGGTGTGGGAGGAACAACCTACAGCTCAATGTGACCAAGACAAAGGAGATGGTGATGGATTTTAGGAGATTCAAGGCCCTGCTGACCTCTGTCTCTATCCTAGGAGAGGGTGTGTAGGTGGTAGAGACATACAAATATCTGGGGGTGCAGCTAGACAATAGGCTGGACTGGACGCGTAACACAGAGGCAGTATACAGGAAAGGACAGCGCATGTTCTACACATCAGTGGTGTGTGTGCATTTGTCTATCTAGGTATATGCTTTTGTCATGCAGTTACCTTTTGTGGCAAACCTGCATTCCTTGCAGATACCAACATATTATTGTATCATGTATCTGGTGTGTAAAGCAGGCCTGAGTAAAAGGGCATTTTAAATGTACTCCACCATCAGACTTATCTAAGGCATGCTACGTTCTCCTTCCTGGCTTCTGGTCAGTTAGAGAAAACTTCCAAAAAGCCAGTAGAAAGTTCTTGTATAACCATCAGCTCCTTTAACAGCCACATGCTTGGACTGGATTCTGCCTTTCTTAAGCCCCTCTGAATAAAAAAAAAAGTGTGATTAATGAATAAATGCAATGTATGTCAATTTATTACAGTGATGAGTACAACACCACTGGAGGATAAAAGTACTGTATCTAAAAGTACCCGAGCAGGTGTACAACGTAAACCATAACCGGGTGTTAGAACCTTATTAAATATACTTTTCATGATTTGTAGCAATTGTGATAGATTCATAGTTCATTAATGATTGTAGATTCATGAATGTGTTTTGTCAGAAATATCTTGTTTCATATAAATATCTTTTGCTTTTTATATGCAAGACACTTTAAAATTTTGGACTCAAAAAGTGATACATAAATACAGATCATTATAATCATTAGCATTATGGCACCAAAAAACACCCAAAACCCTTAAACCTACAATTCCACTCATGCTTATATTTTGTACATGTAATACAATTTGGTGTTGTATATTAAACTAAATGAAGAGTTAACACATGTGTTATGCTTTTATGTATTAGCATGGTAATCTGCATTTTTTCCCACACACAAACCTCAGGAAGGAATTTACAGCAACTGGGTGTGCATGGCTTTTTCAATACATATACATCACCTCAGACCTCACCCCAAAACAAGAGAAACTCCACAGTTAAAACTGGGTGCAATCCTCCTTTTTCCCTCATTGGCTGGAGTCACGGAAACTAAAAGAACCGTGTTGGGTGATGCTCAGCCTGAGAGAATGAAGTAATGTGAAACAGGATACTGGACCAGGAACAAAAGTAAATGGAGCAAATTAAATGAAAATCACTTCACGCGTAACACAGAGGCAGTATACAGAAAAGGACAGAGCAGACTCTACTTTTTGAGGAAGCTCAGGTCCTTCAATGTATGCAGTCTTGGAAAAAGTGCAGTGTTATTGAATTGACCTTAAAACCAATCAAAAATGTGATAGTCGACACACGGACAAATACAGAATGCCAAACATTTATTATTTGACATCTAATATACAATATATATTAAAATAATAATATTTAAATACTACACATTCAGTGCAAGGCCTTTTTCATGCGTCATGTGCTTTTTCAGAAGTGGAGCTAATCTTGGAGAGAAGCTTCACTATGCTGAAAATGCAGCTGAACACTTATCCGAGGTTTCACAGTGACTTCAGCAGTGCACAGGTTCAGGGGTTTAATCATGTGTGTTTATATGGGATTCCATATGGAATTGTGACAAAATTTATAAATAGGGCATTATAACAATTATTCACATACACTACCAGTCAAAAGTTTGGACACACCTGCTCCTAGAAGTGTTTTCTTCGTTTTTATTATGTTCTTCTATTTTAGAATAATTACGAAGACATTAACACAATGAAATAGCACGTATGGAAGAAAAGTGTTCAACAAATCACAACTATTTTCTATTTTAAATTCTTGTTTGGGGAAGCAATTTAATTTGAAGTAAAAACTACATATTAAAAAATACATTTTAATTCAGACATAAATTCATATATGGGCGTTAAATTCACTATTTACATTTGTCTTAGAAACAAATTTCAACCATAAGCCTTTATCAAAATGTCTTTAAGACAATATAGATTCATTCTAGTGTCCAAACGTTTTTGTATGTTTGTGTAAGGGGTTATTATTGCAAAACTAATTTCAAACGGAAACAAAAACTCTCCGAAAATTAAAACAGGAAAAACAAAGCTTCCTCAATTAATTTAACATAATGGGCCGTGATATTGATGAGCTTCGCTAAAGTCTTATTTTAACTTAAAGATTTATGCATTTGAAGAAAAATGTTTATAATGTACAACGTGAAAGAAAATGAAACCACTGATTTAAGCACCTCGAAATGGGAGCACATTTTACATTGGTCCAGATGGAGCGAATTAAATTCTTTAGACAGGCAACACATTGTAGACATCCCTCAAACATTAAGAATATTAATAATTATTATGTAGGTTTTAGGTTTTCCTTGGCCTCAGAATCATTATAACACATTCATGTTGTTTAGAACAGTAGTGGTATAATTATAGATTCATATTAATCGATTTATCATTAATTAATGTATTTGGTGTGTATTAACTTCCTATTTTTCCCTGTTGGTTCTGAGTGTACTGTAGTATATTGAGGGTGAAGCCTTCAGTGAGCCTGACATGTGCTTCTGTAAAATAAATATTGTAAATCTGTAAAAAATTATTTTGAGGTATTTATTATGTGTATTTATGAGGCCTCTTGTCTTTTTCTGGTGCAGCACCACAGAGCTGGCGAGAACATGCGTTGGGACGCCTTACTATATTTCTCCGGAGATCTGTGAGAACAGGCCTTATAACAACAAAACGTATGTTCTGCGTGTGTGTGTATCCAGATCCAAACACGCCGTGTTTGTGTGTGAATATGGCTCACGTGTGAAGGTGTCACATTGTGCTCAGGAAGGATGTTGGGCAAAGTGGAGAAACCACAGAAACTGGTAGCAGTTGAGATGAAAGACTTTATGGTTGTGTGTGTTCGTGTCTTCGAGAGTTCTTTGGACCAGACATGTAAACACAGCATCATTCTCTCTGTATTTCTCTCTCTGTGTCTTTTCCCTACAGAGACATCTGGTCTCTCGGCTGTGTCCTCTATGAGCTCTGCACACTCAAACATCCAGTGAGTGCTATAGCATAACCCATCATTCGCATACATTTTACATTTACATTTAGTCATTTGGCAGACGTGCTTATCCAGAGCGACAGAATACAATAAAAAAAGCATAGAAGAATCAAGAGCGATACAAGGTCTGCAGAAATCAGTTTATGAACCAGATAGAAGTACAAGATAGCTGTAGAGAAACACAACTAAAGACGAGGTTTAGAGTACTCAGGAATGCACACACTAGTCACAAAACCGTCACAACATACAACTGATACAATGATAATAATACGACAATATTAAAGTAGAATATGTTACCATAAGTAACATGTTTAACTCAAAGATAGCTGCATGGTTCAAGAGAAGAAATCTAGATATACAGGACTTTTTATTTTCACATCAACGCTCAAGTGCTCTCGGAAGAGCTGAGTCTTCAGGCATTTCTCGACACATATCCAATATCTGCATGTATTGAATATCAAGTATGAGTGAGCAGAGGATTGATCTTTTTAAGTTTGTTTTGTTCAACAGTATCTGTATGGGTGCATTTATATGTCTGTGATTCCGCTTATGTGTGTGTGAACAGTTTGAAGGCAGCGGTTTGAGGCAGCTGATAGTGAGGATCTGTAGGGGGCGCTACACCCCCGTATCACAGCGTTACAGTGCTGAACTCAGGGCGTTGCTCTCACAGCTGTTTAAGGTCAGTCCCCGAGACCGACCCTCTGTCAGCTCGCTGCTGAAACGGCCGCTTCTGCACAGACACATCAGCAAGCACTTGGACCTACGGGTAATACACACACACACACACACACACACAAAAACACATATACAAACATACACTCAAAAATATACACACATACACACCCAGACATACTGCTGTCGTGTTATATGGCATGTGTTAGTGTCTTATTACTGTAGTTTTGGTGACCTATGACCTGTTTATTTTATTCTCAATAGACAAAAAATTAAAACACAAACACAAGTTCAATAAATACAAGTAGTCATGTGATTTTTCTTTCACACAGTGTGTGTGTGTGTGTGTTGTTTGGTTTCTCTCTCTGTGTTGTAGTTAATGGAGGAGGAATTTAGTCACACAGTTCTGCACAGAGTCGAACCTGCAGCACAGCCAGTGGCCAAACACACCACAGGTACCCAACACGGTCCTACACACAACACAGGTATCTAACACTGTCCTACACACACCACAGGCACCCAACACGGTCCTACACACAACACAGGTACCCAACACGGCCCTACACACACCACAGGCACCCAACACGGTCCTACACACACTACAGGCACCCAACACGGTCCTACACACAACACAGGTACCTAACACGGTCCTACACACACCACAGGTACCCAACACGGTCCTACACACAACACAGGTACCCAACACAGTCCTACACACAACACAGGTACCTAACACTGTCCTACACACACCACAGGCACCCAACACTGCCCTACACACAACACATGTACCTAACATGGTCCTACACACAGCACAGGTACCCAACACTATCCTATACACACCACAGGTAACCAACACGATCCTACACACACCACAGGTACCCAACATGGTCCTACAAAAACACGTACCCAACACTGCCCTACACACACCACAGTCCTACACACAAAACAGGTATCCAACACTGTCCTACACACACACACCACAGGTACCCAATACTGTCCTATACACAACACAGTTACCCAACGAAGCCCTACACACACCACAGGTACACCAGGCATCATCTGATGGCCAATATTACATGTAAATAAAATATTGTGTAATTTTCTATTATACAATACTATAGATTATTATATAGTAAATAAATTAGATCTGTCTCTCTCTCTCTCTCTCTCTCTTAAAGTCTCCAGAGTAACACCAAGGCCTGGTCCATCCGTGAAGCTTGAACATCCACTCAGCAAGCTACCTCCCAGACCAGAATGGAGATTTGCAGCAGCCAAGCCTTTCAGCCCTCTATATAAAGTATGGTTCCTCTCCCCCCATGTTTTCACATTATGGTAAATATACAGTCTAATTAATAGGGAACTGGTCAATTACATAATTTTTATTGTTTTTCTTCTGTACTCCAACATTTTGGATTTGAAACAGTGACTGTGAGGATAAGTGCAAAATGTCAGTTTTAATTTAACTGTCCAGCATGTAGGTGCCGCAAAGTCCTTTACCATTCATAAAGCCCATAGGACTGGTGAAGGAGGGTTTTTGTCATACATTTTAATGCCTTGGCAAAGTCCCAGTTGGCTTTAGTGAGGGATGACAGCTACTCTAGGCTGCGGGTAGGCATCTGGTCTGGTGACCACGTTAAGTAGTTAACACAGGAACATTAAGAGCTGGCCTTTTTTCAGACAGTTTTTACAAACAAGAGCAGTCTCTTCCATATACTTGAGAAAAAAGAATGCTTATTCCTCTTATTAAAATTATTTGTGGGCATCTCCAATAAGGACAGTATACTGTATTAGCGATAGCAACTTCAGCACAAACATAATCCTGGCAAATACACATAGAACTGTTACAGGTCTCTGCTTTGTTTTGAGGTATGTCTAATTTAGACTGTCTCTATGAATGGTCATTGGGGCTGGTATATCTGTAACAACTGCAGATGCTAAAAACATACTTCAACTACGTTGTTTGTTATAATGGTCATATTCACATATGAGTCACCAACAATGTAAGCCTGGTCCAATTCTCCTACTTTTTGTTAGTGGTGTATTTCCACAGTTAGGAATCTGTAGCAAAGCCACTGCATTGACAGTGGTAGCTACCAGGCGTGCCATCATCCAATCACAACTTGGCATGGCTTCCCATCAATTCCTGTGCATGTGCAGCCATAAACCACCACCTTACTCCTTTCAGAGAAACAAAAAGTTTGCTCATCCATCCGTACCATCCATCCGTACCTTTTCCTTTTTCTCCACATGCTTATAAACACAATAACACGCTTGCTGTCTTGAAACAGGCAGATACTTTACAGTGCAGAAAAGGATTCTATCCCAGGATTCTTATATCACATTGTTTCCAAGTACACCAGCTTACTGTGCCAGACAGTGTTCTTTGACAACCACAACACCAGCAAGTTCAGTTCTTTTAGGGCGTTATCATCACATTTTTGTTTTAGCACAGACGTAATTCCTTTTATACATCACATCATGTCTTTTGTGCACATAATATTTTCGAAATAGAAGATAATTGAAATATCCTTGCATGATTTCTATTAATGTTTCATTGTTGTATAATTTATGTAATTAGTGATTTTATTTTATTTTGGTTTGACACTGGTCAACAGGTCGGGTGAAGACCTTCAGTCAAAGAGGCTCACTTATATACACAAAACATATTTTTCAATTTTTATGTACTCACTTGCGATGGAATGCCGCCTTTGCTTTATATATTGAGAAGCTGTTCTGTCTTCTTTGCAGACAACAACATGCCTTTTACTGCCACTGTGAAACTTGAAACAGAAGTAATGTGACAAGTTGATCCAATCCCGTTATTCAATACCAGGTCCTGAAAGCAGATCACTGTTTTACATATGGTGCAGTCCGCCATCGAGTTCACTTGAAGTGGGTGGGTTCCACACCCAGGCTTGACAACAGCTCTCACACTTGACCAAACGTATCATACTCTCGGTGCAAACAGCCAAAAAAAGTGTGAAGTTTAAGTTCAGTACATAGCAGCATTTTGAACAGTGTACGTGAAAGGGTGTCAAACTGTTCTCTGACCACCATCATCAGTTCTTTACACTGAGAACTGCAGACAATCTCTCATGATATAAGGTGTCTAAATGTTCAAGTGTCTGTTTTATTCTGTTCTGTGGCTAATATCTCCCTTTGCCGCCCCTCTAGGCCACTCAATAGCACTTACACTTAGTGTGCTCCAGAAATATTCTCAACAGAAACTATTAATTGCCAGTTTGCTTTCCATTCTGAGAAACCAAGAGTTAAAACCTTTTCCACTATATCAACTGGAGGCTCAAAACAGGCGCTGCTTTTTTTTCTTTTATAGATATGACACGGGAAATGTAGACTTTCCAGTAAAAAGAAAAAAATATCCTGCTTGCATCACCAATTTAGATGGCACTTAAAATAAGTCAAAATCACAACAAGCCACATTTTACAATCAAACAATGTTCCATGTAGCGCCCATAGGCATAGATGTGTCAAAGACTACCATAAATAGACGAACACACCAGTTTGACTTCAGAGTGCTAGCTCAGCGGTTAAGGTCATCTGTTAGTAGTGACCACAAGGTTGTTCAAATCCCATGACTGCCAGAGAGCCACACAACCCTTAACCCTTAGATTGTACTCTGCCTCACTGGATCTGGATAAAAGCCTTTGCCAAATAAATACAATTGAAAAATGTCAAATACATAACACTGGTAAGGTTTAAGAACAGAAAGGGCAGGTTATAGTTTGCTAAAATGTACATTAAAAGATTGTAGAGCTCTGGCACAAAAATATAAACAGATGAAATGTAGGGATGGAATAAGAAAAGAAACAGCTCACATCACATTATCTGTGAAACATAGTGGAGGTAGTGTCATTGCCTGGGCATATATGGCTCCCAGAGTATGGTATGAACGCCGACATCAGAAGATTTCTAAAGTGTACATAAACACTTTAACTGTTTACCTTTAACCAGCTGGCTGAAATCTCAGTAGACTAACATATCCAACATATTACTAAAGCAACTATGGTGTTGTTCAGGGACAAAAAGTGAAACCTTCTTGACTTGATATTGGGGCTTCATTGTAAATACCTTAGAATTAAATGTAATGTTCTGCAATTTAATCTCATAGTGTGTGCCAGACTACAATGTCAAAACAACAAAAATCATGCCACTGTCCAGTTACTTACACACCACAGAGCATGTGTGATTACAACATGAAATAGAGCAAATGGGAAATGTGTGTTAACCAGAAGCTCAATTTAACAGAATGTGCAAAAGTCTTAGGCACCCTAAATTTAATATATAAATTTTGTCTGAGATGTTTATTTGATGTCTTCTGCATTAGTGTGTCATTAGAAAAGAGCAAATTTTAGATTTCCAAAAAAAATTAAAAGTGACAGAGAAATGTTTGTGTCACGATGTGTTTCCGGGGGTGCGCGGACGCAAGCACGAAGCCGCTTTCTTTAAACATATTTATTTAGTATGAAA